>CM066032.1:1240466789-1240734954 GCA_033557465.1 Ichthyophis bannanicus
AGGACTGGTGCTCTAGGGAGGGAGGCCCATGGGAGGCGCTTGCTCAGGGAAGAATGCATGGGAGGACTGCTGCTCTAGGGGAGGAAGGCATGGGAGTACTGCTTGCTCTATGTAGGAATGCATGGGAGTACTGATGCTCTAAGGGGAGGAAGCATGGGAGGACTGCTGCGCTAGGTGAGGAAAGGCATGAGAGGCATGCTTCTCTAGGGGAGTAAGGCATGAGAGGACTGCCTTGCTCCTAGGGGAAGAAGGCATGAGAGGGACGGCTGCTCTAGGAAGAGGCATGGAGGACTGGTGCCTAGGAGGATGCATGTGCGGACTGCTGTCTAGGGAAGAAGGCATGGAAACTGGTGCTCTACGGAAGAATGCAAGAGAGGACTGCTGCTTCTAGGGAGGAATGCATGGGAGGCTACTGCTGCTCTAGGTGATAAGTCATGGGAGGACTGCTTGCTCTTAGGGGAAGAATTCCATGGGAGAACTGTTTCTCTAGATGAAAAGGGCAGATAGGAGTGCTGCTCTAAGGAGAAGGCATGAGAGGGACTGCTGCTCTAGCTGAGAGGCATAGAGACTGCCTGCTCTAGGGAAGAAGGCAGAGAAGAGTGCTGCTCTAAGGGAGAAGGTTGAGGACTGCTGCTCTAGTGAATAAGGCATGGAAGGACTGCTGCTCTAAGGGAAGAAGGCATGGGAGGACTGCTGCTCTATTGTAGGAAGGCATGGGAGCTGATGTTCTATGTGAAAGGCCTGAGAGTACTGCTCTCTATGGGAGAGAATGGAGACTGCTGCTCTGGGTGAGGAAGGGACATTGTAGACTGTCTGCTCTAGGGGCGGAAGTCATGGGAGGACTGCTGCTCTTGGTGATAAGCATGGAGGACTGCTGCCTGGGAGAAGGCATGGAGGACTGTTGCTCTAGGGGAATAAGGCATGGTAGGACTGCCTGGCTTCTAAAGCAGAAGGCAATGGTAGACGCTGCTTCTAGGGGAGTAAGGCATGAGAGGACTGCTGCTCTAGGTGGAGTATGAAGGACTGCTGCTCAAGGGGAGAAATCATTGGAGGACTGGCTAGCTCCCATCAGAGGAATGCATGAGAAGACGCTGCTCTAAGGTAAGAGGCCATAAAATGACAGGTAAAAAGTAACCAAATGTGCTACTAGGGGAGGAAAGCATTGGAGGACTGCCGCTCTAGGGAAGGAAGTCATTAGAGGACTGCTGCTCTAGGGGAAGAAGGCAGTGGAGGACTGCCTGCTCTAGGGGAGGGTATGCATTGGATGACTGCTGCTCTAGGGGAGGAAGGTCATGGGAGGACTGTCGCTCTAGGGGAGGAAGGCATTAAGGGACTGCTGCTCTAGGGGAAAAGGCATGGGAGGAACTGCTGCTCTAGGGGAAGGCAAGGCTTGAGGAGCTGACTGCTTTGTTCTAGGGGCAGAAGGGCATGGGAGGACTGCTGCTTAATACAGAAGGAAGCACAATCATGGGGAGACTGCATGTTGCTAGGGAAGAAGGCATGGTAGGAGGCTGCTCTAAGGGACGAAGGCATTGGATGACTGGTGTTTTTCTCTAGGGGAGGAAGGCAGGGGAGGACTGTTGCTCTAGGGTAGGCAGGCATGGGAGGACTGCTGCTCTAGGGTAATCAGGCATGGTAGGACTGCTCCTCTAGGGGAGGAAGGCATGGGAGGACTTCTACTGTTCTACAGGGTAAGAAGCTGAGAGGCGCTGCTGCTCTAGGGGAGAAGGCATGGGAGGACTGGTGCCCTAGGGGAGGAAGGCATGAGGAGGACTGGTGCTCTAGGGAGGAAGTCATGGATTACAAAACGCTGCTCTAGGGGAAGGAAGGCATGGGAGGAACTGCTGCTCCGGGGAGGTAAGGCATGGGAGGACTGCTGGCTCTAGGGGAGGAAGGCATGGGAGGACTGCTGCCTCTATGTAGAAGGCATGGGAGGACTGCTGCTCTAGGGGAAGAATGCATTAGATTAGCCTGCTGCGTCTATGGGCGGACAATGCATTGGGAGAGGACTGGCCTGCTCTAAGTGGAAGGAAGGCATGAGAGGCACGGCTGCTCCTAAGGAAGAAGGCAATGGAATGACTGTTAGAACATAAAAAAACTAGGGGCGAGGAAGGCATTGGAGGACTGCTGCTCCTAAGGCGGAAGCAAGAGCACGCTGCCTAGGAAGAGGCCGGGAGGACTGGTGCTTCTAGGGGAAGAAGGCAGTGGGAGGACTGCTGCTCACTAAGTAAGAAGGCATGGGAGGACTGTGCTGCTCTAGGGGTACTGAAGGCGTGACGAGGGATGCTGCTCTAATGGGCAGGAAGGCATGGGGAGACTGCTGCTCTAGGGGGAAGTAAGGCATGAGAGGACTTGCTGCCCCCTCAAGAGGAGGAAGAAGGCATTGAGAGACGGCTGTTCTAGGGGAAGAAGGCATGAGAGACTGGCCGCGTTCAAGAAGGGAAGACGCATGTTTAGAGGACTGTCTGCTCTAGGGGATGAAGGCATGAGACGGACTGCTGCTCTAGGGAAAGAAGGCATGAGAGGACTGCTGCCTCTAGGGGATGAAGTCATGGGAGGAACTGCTGTTCTAGTTGGCAAGAAGGCATGCGGATGGACTGCTGCTCGAGGGGAAGACGCTTGGGAGGGACTGCGTTTTTCTACTGTGCAGAAGGCATCGGAGAGCTGCTCTAAGGGAAGAAAGGCAGGGGGAGACTGGCGCTCTATTGAGGCAGGCATGAGACTGGTGCTTTAGGGGAAGAAGGCATGGGAGGACTGCTGCTTCTAGTGTGAGATCCACAATGGTAGAGGAACTGTCTCGAAGGCATGGCAGGGAGTACTGGCGCTCTAGGGGAGGAAGGCCATGGAGGACGTTCTCTAGGGCTGTTTCTAGGGTAAGAAGGCATGCTGGAGGACTGCTGCTCTAAAGGAAGCAGGCATGAGAGGACGTGCTGTCCTCTATGGGAGGAAGGCATGGGAGGACTGTTGCTCTAGGGGAGGACAGGCATGGGAGGACTGCTGCTCTAATGGGGAGGAAGGCATGAGATTACTGCGCTTGCGTACTAAGGTCATTGGAAGACTGCTTCCTATGCGGAATTACATGGAGGACTGCTGCGCTATGGGTTAGACGTCATTTGAGGAACTGTTGCTCGATGGGAGGCAGCTGGGAGGAAGCTGCTCTAGGGGAATAGGCATGGGAGGACTTCTGCATCTAGGGGAGGAGGGCATTGTGGAGTACTGCTGCTCTAGGGGAGGAATGCATGGAGGACTGATGCCTAGGGGAGGAAGGCATGGGATGACTGCTGCTTCTAGTGATGTAAGTCATGAGAGGACTGCTGGCCTATTGGAGAAGGAGGCAATGGAGACTGCTGCGCTAGTGGCGGAAGCAGAGAGGACTTGCTTTCCTCTAGGAGGGAATCAGGCTGTGTAGGACTGGTGCTCTAGGGAGAATGCAGAGAGGACGGCTTGCTCTAAGTGAGAAGGCTGGAGGAACTGTTGCTCTAGGGGAGGAAGGCATGGGAGGACTGGTGCTCTAGGAGAAGACGGCATGTGGAGGACTGCTCGCTCTATGGATGATAAGGCATGGGAGGACTGTCTGCTCTAGGGGAGGAAGGCATGGGTGGACCTGCTGCTCCAAATAGGGAGAAGGCATGGGACTGTTGCCCTAGGAGAAGAAGGCATGGAGAGGAGTGCTGCTCTAGGGGAATGAAGTGCATGAGAGGGACTGCTGCTCTCTAAGAAGAAGGCATGAGATACTGCTGCTCTAAGGGAAAGAAGGCATGAGAGGACTGCTGCTCTAGGGGAAGAAGGCATGGGAGGACTGCTTGCTCCTAGTGGGAAGAAAGGGCATGAGAAGGGACTGCTGCTCGTCAGGGCCAAACAAGGCATGTGGGAGTACTGCTGCTCCGAGGGGAAGTGAAGGCATGGAAGGACTGCGCCTAAAACACATGAGATGTCATTGGAGACTGCTGCTCTAGAGGAAGTCATTGGAGGACTGATGTTCTAAGGGGAAGAAGGCATGAGAGGACTGCTGCTCTAGGGGAAGACAGGAATGGAAGGACTGCTTGCTCTAGGGGAGGAAGGTCATGGAGGACTGCTGCTCTTAGGGGGGGAAAAACCGAGGGCGAAGTGCATTGGGAGGACCTGCTGCTCTTGGGGAGGAATGCATGGAGGACTTGGCGATCTCCATAGGGGAGGAATCATGAGACGACTGGCTGCTCTTAGGGGATAAGGCAGGGTGATGACTGTTGCTCCTAGGGGAAGAAGGCATGGGAGGACTGCTGCTCTAAGCGGAAGAACGGCATGGGAGGGACTGCTGCTTCTCAGGGGATGAAGGCATTGAGGAGTACTCCTTCTCGAAGGGAAGAAAGGCATGGGTAGGACTGCTGCTCTAGGGGAGGAATGGCATGAGAGGACTGCTCTGCTCTGAGGTAAGAAGGCAATGAAGATACTGCTGCTCGAGGGGAAGAAGGCATTGGTATTACTGCTGTTCTAGGGGCAGAATTCATGGGAGGCTGGCTTCTTTAGGGGAAGACAGGCATCGGTGAGGACTGTCTGTTCTTATAGGGGAAAGAAGGCGATGGAGTAGAGGACTGCTGCTCTAAGGGAAGAAGGCATGGGAGGACTGGCGCTCTAGGGGAGGAAGGCATGGGAGGACTGGTGCTCTAGGGGAGGAAGGCATGGGAGGACTGCTGCTCTAGGGGAAGAAGGCATGGGAGGACTGCTCCTCTAGGGGAGGAAGGCATGGGAGGACTGCTGTTCTAGGGTAAGAAGGCATGGGAGGACTGCTGCTCTAAGGGAAGAAGGCATGAGAGGACTGCTGCTCTAGGGGAGGAAGGCATGGGAGGACTGGTGCTCTAGGGGAGGAAGGCATGGGAGGACTTTGCTCTAGGTGAGGAAGGCATGGGAGCAGGACTGATGCTCGAGGGGATGAAGGCATGGGAGGACTGCTGCTCTAGGGGAGGAAGGCATGGGATACGGCTGCTCTAGGGGAGGAATGCATGGGAGGACTGATGCTCTAGGGGAGGAAGGCATGGGAGGACTGCTGCTCTAGGGGAGGAAGGCATGAGAGGACTGCTGCTCTAGGGGAGGAAGGCATGGGAGGACTGCTGCTCTAGGGGAGGAAGGCAGAGAGGACGGCTGCTCTAAGGGAAGAAGGCATGGGAGGACTGGTGCTCTAGGGGAGGAAGGCATGGGAGGACTGCTGCTCTAGGGGAAGAAGGCATGGGAGGACTGGTGCTCTAAGGGAAGAAGGCATGAGAGGACGGCTGCTCTAGGGGAGGAAGGCATGGGAGGACTGCTGCTCTAGGGGAGGAAGGCATGGGAGGACTGCTGCTCTAGGGGAAGAAGGCATGGGAGGACTGTTGCTCTAGAGGAAGAAGGCATGAGAGGAGTGCTGCTCTAAGGGAAGAAGGCATGAGAGGACTGCTGCTCTAGGGGAGGAAGGCATGAGAGGACTGCTGCTCTAGGGGAAGAAGGCATGAGAGGAGTGCTGCTCTAAGGGAAGAAGGCATGGGAGGACTGCTGCTCTAGGGAAGAAGGCATGGAAGGACTGCTGCTCTAAGTGAAAGAAGGCATGGAGGACTGCTGCTCTAGGGAGGAAGGCATGGGGAGGACTGATGTTCTAGGGGAAGAAGGCATGAGAGGACTGCTGCTCTAGGGGAAGAAGGAATGGGAGGACTGCTGCTCTAGGGGAGGAAGGCATGGGAGGACTGCTGCTCTAGGGGAGGAAGGCATGGGAGGACTGCTGCTCTTGGGGAGGAAGGCATGGGAGGACTGCTGCTCTAGGGGAGGAAGGCATGGGAGGACTGCTGCTCTAGGGGAGGAAGGCATGGGAGGACTGTTGCTCTAGGGGAAGAAGGCATGGGAGGACTGCTGCTCTAAGGGAAGAAGGCATGGTAGGACTGCTGCTCTAGGGGCGGACGGCATGAGATATGCTGCTCTAGGGGAGGAAGGCATGTGAGGACTGCTGCTCTAGGGGAGGAAGGCATGGGAGGACTGCTGCTCTAGTGGACGAACGGATGGGAGGACTGCTGCTCTAGGGGATGAAGGCATGGGAGGACTGCTGCTCTAGGGGAAGAATGCATGAGAGGACTGCTGCTCTAGGGGAAGAAGGCATGGGAGGACTGCTGCTTTAGGGGAAGAAGGCATGGGAGGACTGCTGTTCTAGGGGAAGAAGGCATGGGGAGGACGGCTGCTGCTCTACGGGAAGAAGGCATGGGAGGACTGGTGCTCTAGGGGAGGAAGGCATGGGAGGACTGGTGCTCTAGGGGAGGAAGGCATGGGAGGACTGCTGCTCTAGGGGAGGAAGGCATGAGAGGACTGCTGCTCTAAGGGAAGAAGGCATGGTAGGACTGCTGCTCTAGGGGAGGAAGGCATGAGAGGACTGCTGCTCTAGGGGAAGAAGGCATGAGAGGACTGCTGCTCTAGGGGAAGAAGGCTTGGGAGGACTGCTGTTCTAGGGGCAGAAGGCATGGGAGGACAGCTGAATTTGGGGAAGAAGGCCTGGGAGGACTGCTGTTCTAGGGGAAGAAGGCATGGGAGGAGTCTGCTATAAGGGAAGAAGGCATGGGAGGACTTGCGCTAGAGGGGAGGACGGCATGGGAGGACTGGTGCTCTAGGGGAGGAAGGCATGGGAGGACTGCTGCTCTAGGGGAGGAAGGCATGAGAGGACTGGTGCTCTAGGGGAAGAAGGCATGAGAGGACTGCTGCTCTAGGGGAGGAAGGCATGAGAGGTCTGCTGCTCTAGGGGAGGAAGGCATGAGAGGACTGCTGCTCTAGGGGAAGAAGGCATGAGAGGACTGCTGCTCTAGGGGAGGAAGGCATGAGAGGACTGCTGTTCTAGGGGAAGAAGGCATGGGAGGACTGATGATCTCTGGGAAGAAGGCATGGTAGGACTGCTGCTCTAAGGGAAGAAGGCATGAGAGGACTGCTGCTCTAGGGGAGGAAGGCATGGGAGGACTGGTGCTCTAGGGGAGGAAGGCATGGGAGGACTGGTGCTCTAGGGGAGGAAGGCATGGGAGGACTGCTGCTCTAGGGGAAGAAGGAATGGGAGGACTGCTGCTCTAGGGGAGGAAGGCATGGGAGGACTGCTGCTCTAGGGGAGGTATGCATGGGAGGACTGGTGCTCTAAGGGAAGAAGGCATGGGAGGACTGCTGCTCTAGGGGGAGGAAGGCATGAGAGGACTGCTGCTCTAGGGGAGGAAGGCATGGGAGGACTGCTGCTCTAGGGGAGGAAGGCATGAGAGGACGGCTGCTCTAAGGGAAGTAGGCATGGGATGACTGGTCCTCTAGGGGAGGAATGCAAGGGATGACTGCTGCACTAGGGGAAGAAGTCATGGGAGGACTCCAGCTCTAAGGGAAGAAGGCATGAGAGGACGGCTGCTCTAGGGGAGGAAGGCATGGGAGGACTGCTGCTCTAGGGGAGGAAGGCATGGGAGGACTGCTGCTCTAGGGGAAGAAGGCATGGGAGGACTGTTGCTCTAGAGGAAGAAGGCATGAGAGGAGTGCTGCTCTAAGGGAAGAAGGCATGAGAGGACTGCTGCTCTAGGGGAGGAAGGCATGAGAGGACTGCTGCTCTAGGGGAAGAAGGCATGAGAGGAGTGCTGCTCTAAGGGAAGAAGGCATGGGAGGACTGCTGCTCTAGGGGAAGAAGGCATGGAAGGACTGCTGCTCTAAGGGAAGAAGGCATGGGAGGACTGCTGCTCTAGGGGAGGAAGGCATGGGAGGACTGATGTTCTAGGGGAAGAAGGCATGAGAGGACTGCTGCTCTAGGGGAAGAAGGAATGGGAGGACTGCTGCTCTAGGGGAGGAAGGCATGGGAGGACTGCTGCTCTAGGGGAGGAAGGCATGGGAGGACTGCTGCTCTTGGGGAGGAAGGCATGGGAGGACTGCTGCTCTAGGGGAGGAAGGCATGAGAGGACTGCTGCTCTAGGGGAGGAAGGCATGGGAGGACTGTTGCTCTAGGGGAAGAAGGCATGGGAGGACTGCTGCTCTAAGGGAAGAAGGCATGGGAGGACTGCTGCTCTAGGGGAGGAAGGCATGAGAGGAGTGCTGCTCTAGGGGAGGAAGGCATGGGAGGACTGCTGCTCTAGGGGAGGAAGGCATGGGAGGACTGCTGCTCTAGGGGAAGAAGGCATGAGAGGACTGCTGCTCTAGGGGAAGAAGGCATGAGAGGACTGCTGCTCTAGGGGAAGAAGGCATGAGAGGACTGCTGCTCTAGGGGAAGAAGGCATGGGAGGACTGCTGCTTTAGGGGAAGAAGGCATGGGAGGACTGCTGTTCTAGGGGAAGAAGGCATGGGAGGACGGCTGCTCTAAGGGAAGAAGGCATGGGAGGACTGGTGCTCTAGGGGAGGAAGGCATGGGAGGACTGCTGCTCTAGGGGAGGAAGGCATGGGAGGACTGCTGCTCTAGGGGAGGAAGGCATGAGAGGACTGCTGCTCTACGGGAAGAAGGCATGGTAGGACTGCTGCTCTAGGGGAGGAAGGCATGAGAGGACTGCTGCTCTAGGGGAAGAAGGCATGAGAGGACTGCTGCTCTAGGGGAAGAAGGAATGGGAGGACTGCTGTTCTAGGGGCAGAAGGCATGGGAGGACTGCTGCTTTAGGGGAAGAAGGCATGGGAGGACTGCTGTTCTAGGGGAAGAAGGCATGGGAGGACGGCTGCTCTAAGGGAAGAAGGCATGGGAGGACTGGTGCTCTAGGGGAGGAAGGCATGGGAGGACTGGTGCTCTAGGGGAGGAAGGCATGGGAGGACTGCTGCTCTAGGGGAGGAAGGCATGAGAGGACTGGTGCTCTAGGGGAAGAAGGCATGAGAGGACTGCTGCTCTAGGGGAGGAAGGCATGAGAGGTCTGCTGCTCTAGGGGAGGAAGGCATGAGAGGACTGCTGCTCTAGGGGAAGAAGGCATGAGAGGACTGCTGCTCTAGGGGAGGAAGGCATGAGAGGACTGCTGTTCTAGGGGAAGAAGGCATGGGAGGACTGCTGCTCTAGGGGAAGAAGGCATGGGAGGACTGCTGCTCTAAGGGAAGAAGGCATGAGAGGACTGCTGCTCTAGGGGAGGAAGGCATGGGAGGACTGGTGCTCAAGGGGAGGAAGGCATGGGAGGACTGGTGCTCTAGGGGAGGAAGGCATGGGAGGACTGCTGCTCTAGGGGAAGAAGGCATGGGAGGACTGCTGCTCTAGGGGAGGAAGGCATGGGAGGACTGCTGCTCTAGGGGAGGTATGCATGGGAGGACTGGTGCTCTAGGGGAGGAAGGCATGGGAGGACTGCTGCTCTAGGGGAGGAAGGCATGAGAGGACTGCTGCTCTAGGGGAGGAAGGCATGGGAGGACTGCTGCTCTAGGGGAGGAAGGCATGAGAGGACGGCTGCTCTAAGGGAAGAAGGCATGGGAGGACTGGTGCTCTAGGGGAGGAAGGCATGGGAGGACTGGTGCTCTAGGGGAGGAAGGCATGGGAGGACTGCTGCTCTAGGGGAGGAAGGCATGAGAGGACTGGTGCTCTAGGAGAGGAACGCATGAGAGGACTGCTGCTCTAGGGGAAGAAGGCATGGGAGGACTGCTGCTCTAGGGGAAGAAGGCATGAGAGGACTGCTGCTCTAGGGGAAGAAGGCATGGGAGGACTGTTGCTCTAGGGGAGGAAGGCATGAGAGGACTGCTGCTCTAGGGGAAGAAGGCATGGGTGGACTGCTGCTCTAGGGGAAGAAGGCATGGGAGGACTGCTGCTCTAGGGGAAGAAGGCATGGGAGGACTGCTGTTCTAGGGGAGGAAGGCATGGGAGGACTGCTGCTCTAGGGGAAGAAGGCATGGGAGGACTGCTGCTCTAGGGGAGGAAGGCATGGGAGGACTGCTGCTCTAGGGGAGGAAGGCATGGGAGGACTGCTGCTCTAGGGGAGGAAGGCATGGGCGGACTGCTGCTCTAGGGGAAGAAGGCATGGGAGGAATACTGCTCTAAAGGAAGAAGGCATGAGAGGAGTGCTGCTCTAAGGGTAGAAGGCATGAGAGGACTGCTGCTCTAGGGGAGGAAGGCATGAGAGGACTGCTGCTCTAGGGGAAGAAGGCAAGAGAGGAGTGCTGCTCTAAGGGAAGAAGGCATGGGAGGACTGCTGCTCTAGGGGAAGAAGGCATGGGAGGACTGCTCCTCTAGGGGAGGAAGGCATGGGAGGACTGCTGTTCTAGGGGAAGAAAGCATGAGAGGACTGCTGCTCTAGGGGAAGAAGGCATGGGAGGACTGCTGCTCTAGGGGAGGAAGGCATGGGAGGACTGCTGCTCTAGGGGAGGAAGGCATGGGAGGACGGCTGCTCTAAGGGAAGAAGGCATGGGAGAACTGGTGCTCTAGAGGAGGAAGGCATGGGAGGACTGGTGCTCTAGGGGAGGAAGGCATGGGAGGACTGCTGCTCTAGGGGAGGAAGGCATGTGAGGACTGCTGCTCTAGGGGAGGAAGGAATGAGAGGACTGGTGCTCTAGGGGAGGAAGGCATGAGAGGACTGCTGCTCTAGGGGAAGAAGGCTTGGGAGGACTGGTGCTCTAGGGGAGGAAGGCATGAGAGGACTGCTGCTCTAGGGGAAGAACGCATGGGAGGACTGCTGCTCTAGGGGAAGAAGGCATGGGAGGACTGCTGTTCTAGGGGAGGAAGGCATGGGAGGACTGCTGCTCTAGGGGAAGAAGGCATGGGAGGACTGCTGCTCTAGGGGAGGAAGGCATGGGAGGACTGCTGCTCTAGGGGAGGAAGGCATGGGAGGACTGCTGCTCTAGGGGAGGAAGGCATGGGAGGACTGCTGCTCTAGGGGAAGAAGGCATGGGAGGACTGCTGCTCTAGAGGAAGAAGGCATGAGAGGAGTGCTGCTCTAAGGGAAGAAGACATGAGAGGACTGCTGCTCTAGGGGAGGAAGGCATGAGAGGACTGCTGCTCTAGGGGAGGAAGGCATGGGAGGACTGCTGCTCAAGGGGAGGAAGGCATGGGAGGACTGCTGCTCTAGGGGAGGAAGGCATGAGAGGACTGGTGCTCTAGGGGAGGAAGGCATGAGAGGACTGCTGCTCTAGGGGAAGAAGGCATGGGAGGACTGCTGCTCTAGGGGAGGAAGGCATGGGAGGACTACTGCTCTAGGGGAGGAAGGCATGAGAGGACTGCTGCTCTAGGGGAAGAAGGCATGAGAGGACTGCTGCTCTAGGGGAAGAAGGCATGGGAGGACTGGTGCTCTAGGGGAGGAAGGCATGAGAGGACTGCTGCTCTAGGGGAGGAAGGCATGGGAGGACTGCTGTTCTAGGGGAAGAAGGCATGAGAGGACTGCTGTTCAAGGGGAGGAAGGCATGAGAGGACTGCTGCTCTAGGGGAGGAAGGCATGAGAGGACTCCTGCTCTAAGGGAAGAAGGCATGGTAGGACTGCTGCTCTAGGGGAGGAAGGCATGAGAGGACTGCTGCTCTAGGGGAAGAAGGCATGAGAGGACTGCTGCTCTAGGGGAAGAAGGCTTGGGAGGACTGCTGTTCTAGGGGCAGAAGGCATGGGAGGACTGCTGCTTTAGGGGAAGAAGGCATGGGAGGACTGCTGTTCTAGGGGAAGAAGGCATGGGAGGAGGCTGCTCTAAGGGAAGAAGGCATGGGAGGACTGGTGCTCTAGGGGAGGAAGGCATGGGAGGACTGGTGCTCTAGGGGAGGAAGGCATGGGAGGACTGCTGCTCTAGGGGAGGAAGGCATGGGAGGACTGCTGCTCTAGGGGAGGAAGGCATGAGAGGACTGCTCGTCTAGGGGAAGAAGGCATGAGAGGACTGCTGCTCTAGGGGAGGAAGGCATGAGAGGTCTGCTGCTCTAGGGGAGGAAGGCATGGGAGGACTGCTGTTCTAGGGGAAGAAGGTATGAGAGGACTGCTGCTCTAGGGGAGGAAGGCATGGGAGGACTGCTGCTCTAGGGGAGGAAGGCATGAGAGGACTGCTGCTCAAGGGGAGGAAGGCATGGGAGGACTGCTGCTCTAGGGGAGGAAGGCATGAGAGGACGGCTGCTCTAAGGGAAGAAGGCATGGGAGGACTGGTGCTCTAGGGGAGGAAGGCATGTGAGGACTGCTGCTCTAGGGGAGGAAGGCATGTGAGGACTGCTGCTCTAGGGGAGGAAGGCATGGGAGGACTGCTGCTCTAGGGGAGGAAGGCATGAGAGGACTGGTGCTCTAGGGGAGGAAGGCATGAGAGGACTGCTGCTCTAGGGGAAGAAGGCATGGGAGGACTGCTGCTCTAGGGGAAGAAGGCATGTGAGGACTGCTGCTCTAGGGGAGGAAGGCATGAGAGGACTGCTGCTCTAGGGGAAGAAGGCATGAGAGGACTGCTGCTCTAGGGGAAGAAGGCATGGGAGGACTGCTGCTCTAGGGGATGAAGGCATGAGAGGACTGCTGCTCTAGGGGAGGAAGGCATGGGAGGACTGGTGCTCTAGGGGAAGAAGGCATGGGAGGACTGGTGCTCTAGGGGAAGAAGGCATGGGAGGACTGCTGCTCTAGGGGAGGAAGGCATGGGAGGACTGCTGTTCTAGGGGAGGAAGGCATGGGAGGACTGCTGCTCTAGGGGAGGAAGGCATGAGAGGACCTGCTCTAGGGGAGGAAGGCATGGGAGGACTGGTGCTCTAGGGGAGGAAGGCATGAGAGGACGGCTGCTCTAGGGGAGGAAGGCATGGGAGGACTGCTGCTCTAGGGGAAGAAGGCATGGGAGGACTGCTGCTCTAGGGGAAGAAGGCATGGGAGGACTGCTGCTCTAGGGGAGGAAGGCATGGGAGGACTGCTGCTCTAGGGGAGGAAGGCATGAGAGGACTGCTGCTCTAGGGGAGGAAGGCATGGGAGGACTGGTGCTCTAGGGGACGAAGGCATGGGAGGACTGCTGCTCTAGGGGAAGAAGGCATGGGAGGACTGCTGCTCTAGGGGAAGAAGGCATGGGAGGACTGCTGCTCTACGGGAGAAGGCATGGAGAGGACTGCTGCTCTAGGGGAGGAAGGCATGGGAGGATGCTCTAGGGGAGGCATGGGAGGACTGCTGTTCTAGGGGAGGAAGGACTGCTGCTCTAGGGGAAGAAGGCATGGAGGACTGCTGCTCTAGGGAGAAGGCATGGGAGGACTGCTGCTCTAGGGGGAAGGGCATGGGAGGACAGCTTCTCTAGGGGAGGAAGGCATGGGAGGACTGCTGCTCTAGGGGAAGAAGGCATGGAAGGACTGTGCTCTAGGGGAGGAAGGCATGGGAGGACTGCTGCTCTAGGGGAGGAAGGCATGGGAGGACTGCTGCTCTAGGGGAGGAAGGCATGGGAGGACTGCTGCTCTAGGGGAGGAAGGCATGGAGAGGAGGACTGGTGCTCTAGGGGATGAAGGCATGTGAGGACTGCTGCTATACGGGATGAAGGCATGAGAGGACTGCTGCTCTAGGGGATGAAGGCATGAGAGGACTGCTGCTCTAGGGGAGGACGGCATGGGAGGACTGGTGCTCTAGAGGAAGAAGGCATGAGAGGACGGCTGCTCTAGGGGAAGAAGGCATGCGAGGACTGCTGCTCTAGGGGAGGAAGGCATTGGAGGGACTGCTGCTCTAGGGGATGAAGGCATGGGAGGACTGCTGCTCTAGGGGAGGAAGGCATTGGAGGACTGCTGCTCTAGGGGATGAAGGCATGTGAGGACTGCTGCTCTATGGGATGAAGGCATGGGAGGACTGGTGCTCTAGGGGAGGAAGGCATGAGAGGACTGCTGCTCTAGAGGAAGAAGGCATGAGAGGACTGCTGCTCTAGGGGAGGAAGGCATGGGAGGACTGCTGCTCTAGGGGAAGAAGGCATGGGAGGACTGCTGCTCTAGGGGAAGAAGGCATGGGAGGACTGCTGCTCTAGGGGAGGAAGGCATGGGAGGACTGCTGCTCTAGGGGAGGAAGGCATGGGAGGACTGCTGCTCTAGGGGAGGAAGGCATGGGAGGACTGGTGCTCTAGGGGAGGAAGGCATGGGAGGACTGCTGCTCTAGGGGAGGAAGGCATGGGAGGACTGCTGCTCTAGGGGAGGAAGGCATGGGAGGACTGCTGCTCTAGGGGAGGAAGGCATGAGAGGACTGCTGCTCTAGGGGAGGAAGGCATGGGAGGACTGGTGCTCTAGGGGAAGAAGGCATGAGAGGACTGCTGCTCTAGGGGATGAAGGCATGGGAGGACTGGTGCTCTAGGGGAAGAAGGCATGGGAGGACTGCTGCTCTAGGGGAGGAAGGCATGAGAGGGACTGCTGTTCTAGGGGAGGAAGGCATGGGAGGACTGCTGCTCTAGGGGAGGAAGGCATGAGAGGACCTGCTCTAGGGGAGGAAGGCATGGGAGGACTGGTGCTCTAGGGGAAGAAGGCATGAGAGGACGGCTGCTCTAGGGGAGGAAGGCATGGGAGGACTGCTGCTCTAGGGGAGGAAGGCATGGGAGGACTGCTGCTCTAGGGGAGGAAGGCATGAGAGGACTGCTGCTCTAGGGGAAGAAGGCATGGGAGGACTGGTGCTCTAGGGGAGGAAGGCATGAGAGGACTGCTGCTCTAGGGGAAGAAGGCATGAGAGGACTGCTGCTCTAGGGGAGGAAGGCATGGGAGGACTGGTGCTCTAGGGGAAGAAGGCATGGGAGGACTGGTGCTCTAGGGGAAGAAGGCATGGGAGGACTGCTGCTCTAGGGGAGGAAGGCATGGGAGGACTGCTGCTCTAGGGGAGGAAGGCATGGGAGGACTGCTGTTCTAGGGGATGAAGGCATGGGAGGACTGCTGCTCTAGGGGAGGAAGGCATGGGAGGACTGCTGCTCTAGGGGAAGAAGGCATGGGAGGACTGCTGCTCTAGGGGAGGAAGGCATGAGAGGACTGCTGCTCTAGGGGAGGAAGGCATGGGAGGACTGGTGCTCTAGGGGAAGAAGGCATGGGAGGACTGGTGCTCTAGGCGAAGAAGGCATGGGAGGACTGCTGCTCTAGGGGTGGAAGGCATGGGAGGACTGCTGCTCTAGGGGAGGAAGGCATGGGAGGACTGCTGCTCTAGGGGAGGAAGGCATGGGAGGACTGCTGTTCTAGGGGAGGAAGGCATGGGAGGACTGCTGCTCTAGGGGAAGAAGGCATGGGAGGACTGCTGCTCTAGAGGAAGAAGGCATGAGAGGACTGCTGCTCTAGGGGAAGAAGGCATGAGAGGACTGCTGCTCTAGGGGAAGAAGGCATGAGAGGACTGCTGCTCTAGGGGAGGAAGGCATGGGAGGACTGCAGCTCTAGGGGAAGAAGGCATGGGAGGACTGCAGCTCTAGGGGAGGAAGGCATGGGAGGATGCAAGCTCTAGGGGAGGAAGGCATGGGAGGACTGCTGCTCTAGGGGGAGGAAGGCATGAGAGGACTGCTGCTCTAGGGGAAGAAGGCATGGGAGGACTGGTGCTCTAGGGGAGGAAGGCATGGGAGGACTGCTGCTCTAGGGGAAGAAGGCATGGGAGGACTGGTGCTCTAGGGGAAGAAGGCATGAGAGGACTGCTGCTCTAGGGGAGGAAGGCATGAGAGGACTGCTGCTCTAGGGGAGGAAGGCATGGGAGGACTGCTGCTCTAGGGGAAGAAGGCATGGGAGGACTGCTACTCTAGGGGAAGAAGGCATGGGAGGACTGCTGCTCTAGGGGAAGAAGGCATGGGAGGACTGCTGCTCTAGGGGAGGAAGGCATGAGAGGACTGCTGCTCTAGGGGAAGAAGACAGGTCCTCCTGCTCTAGGGGAAGAAGGCATGGGAGGACTGCTGCTCTAGGGGAAGAAGGCATGGGAGGACTGCTGCTCTAGGGGAGGAAGGCATGGGAGGACTGCTGCTCTAGGGGAGGAAGGCATGAGAGGACTGCTGCTCTAGGGGTGGAAGGCATGGGAGGACTGGTGCTCTAGAGGAAGAATGCATGAGAGGACGGCTGCTCTAGGGGAGGAAGGCATGGGAGGACTGTTGCTCTAGGGGAGGAAGGCATGGGAGGACTGCTGCTCTAGGGGAAGAAGGCATGAGAGGACTGCTGCTCTAGGGGAGGAAGGCATGGGAGGACTGCTGCTCTAGGGGAGGAAGGCATGAGAGGACTGCTGCTCTAGGGGAAGAAGGCATGGGAGGACTGGTGCTCTAGGGGAGGAAGGCATGGGAGGACTGGTGCTCTAGGGGAGGAAGGCATGGGAGGACTGCTGCTCTAGGGGAGGAAGGCATGGGAGGACTGCTGCTCTAGGGGAAGAAGGCATGGGAGGACTGCTGCTCTAGGGGAGGAAGGCATGGGAGGACTGCTGCTCTAGGGGAAGAAGACATGGGAGAACTGCTTCTCTAGGGGAGGAAGGCATGGGAGGACTGCTGCTCTAGGGGAGGAAGGCATGAGAGGACTGCTGCTCTAGGGGAGGAAGGCATGGGAGGACTGGTGCTCTAGGGGCAGAAGGCATGAGAGGACTGCTGCTCTAGGGGAAGAAGGCATGAGAGGACTGCTGCTCTAGGGGAGGACGGCATGGGAGGACTGGTGCTCTAGAGGAAGAAGGCATGAGAGGACGGCTGCTCTAGGGGAGGAAGGCATGGGAGGACTGTTGCTCTAGGGGAGGAAGGCATGGGAGGACTGCTGCTCTAGGGGAAGAAGGCATGAGAGGACTGCTGCTCTAGGGGAGGAAGGCATGGGAGGACTGCTGCTCTAGGGGAGGAAGGCATGAGAGGACTGCTGCTCTATGGGTGGACTGTGCTCTAGGGGAGGGAAAGGCAGAGAGGACTGCTGCTCTAGGGGAAGAAGGCATGGGAGGATACTGGTGCTCTAGGGGAGGAAGGCATGAGAGGACTGCTGCTCTAGAGGAAGAAGGCATGAGAGGACTGCTGCTCTAGGGGAGGAAGGCATGGGAGGACTGGTGCTCTAGGGGAAGAAGGCATGGGAGGACTGGTGCTCTAGGGGAAGAAGGCATGGGAGGACTGCTGCTCTAGGGGAGGAAGGCATGGGAGGACTGCTGCTCTAGGGGAAGAAGGCATGGGAGGACTGCTGCTCTAGGGGAGGAAGGCATGGGAGGACTGGTGCTCTAGGGGAGGAAGGCATGGGAGGACTGCTGCTCTAGGGGAGGAAGGCATGGGAGGACTGCTGCTCTAGGGGAGGAAGGCATGGGAGGACTGCTGCTCTAGGGGAGGAAGGCATGAGAGGACTGCTGCTCTAGGGGAGGAAGGCATGGGAGGACTGGTGCTCTAGGGGAAGAAGGCATGAGAGGACTGCTGCTCTAGGGGAAGAAGGCATGAGAGGACTGCTGCTCTAGGGGAAGAAGGCATGGGAGGACTGCTGCTCTAGGGGAAGAAGGCATGGGAGGACTGCTGCTCTAGGGGAGGAAGGCATGAGAGGACTGGTGCTCTAGGGGAGGAAGGCATGAGAGGACTGCTGTTCTGGGGGGGGGGAGACATGGGAGGACTGGAAGCAAACTCATCCTGGGAGGGACTGAGACTGGAATGGAGCTGATGCTGGGCAGGGCTGCGAAAAGCAGCAAGCTCATGCTGGGAGAGACAGGGACTGGAAAGGAGCTGATGCTGGGAGAGACAGGGACTGGAAAGGAGCTGATGTTGGGAGGAACAGGGACTGGAAGGGAGCTGATGCTGGGAAGAGCTGGGGCTGGAAGGGATTGATGCTGGGAAGACCTGCTACGGGGTGATTCTGTGGAGCTGGAAGGGGGTGATGCTAGGGAGCTGAAAAGGGACAGGTGCAGGCGTAGTGGAGAAAAAGGCGGGGCAGTGAGGCTGGGGAGGAGGATATATGTGTAAGATGGAAGAAACACAGGTGTTTTGTTTAAGAAGGAAGAAAAAAGGCAGATGTAGAGATAGAATGGAGAAAAGTAACAGGTGAGAGAAGAAAGGATAAATGGACAACAGACAATGGAGAGTTAGCAGAATATATGAAGAAAGCCCCGCCCCCCGCCCTTCCCCCCCGGCCCGCCCTTGCCCCCCTGCCCTTCCCCCCCTTGCCCTCCCCCCGGCCCGCCCCCCCCCCCCGGCCCGCCCCCGCCGGCCCGCCCCCCCCTGGCCCGCCCCCCCCTGGCCCGCCCCCCGCCGGCCCGCCCCCCGCCGCCGCCCGCCCCCCCCGGCCCGCCCGCCCCCCCCCGGCCCGCCCGCGCCGGCCCGCCCCCCCTGGCCCGCCCCCGCCGCCCGCCCCCTGGCCCGCCCCCGTCCCCGTCCCCGTCCCCGTCCCCGTCCCCATCCCCGTCCATCATGTGGCCATGGCATCCACAGGGGATATGCACTATTCTGGGGGCATCAAAGTGCTCAAGGGCTAAACTTGACTGAGAAATAAAAGATGGACACAGGTGTATTTGGCAGTGTAGCTGCAAGACCAACCCATCACTCACTGTTACTGATGGGGACTCGCACCATTGCCTATCTCAGCTAAGCCAGGTGCTGTGGACATGTTGCTGGGTGGCCCACCTCACCCTCAGGGTGAGCACAGGACCCGCACAATGTGACGGTCAGTACCTATCTGTGCCAGTAACATACATGCTCAGTACTCCCTACCAGGCTGAGGTGGTGTGGGGGTGCATACCCCATCCTGTGGTTATCTGTAGACTGCTGATTTGCATGTGCAGTGCATCATGGGTATGTGTTGTTTAACCCTATCCTGCTAACCACAGCAGACAGTTCGTGTGGTGGGCTGCAGTCCAACTGTAGCCAGCCAGGAGGCTGTTAGCAGCTATGGAGATGTAGCCCACGGGTGACTGCACTGCCTGTGTAGTCAGAGGTCATGGGTTTGATCCCACAGTGGGGTTATGTGATAGGGCTGTCTGAGGAATTTTCTTTTATAATTTAAATTGGTGCTGCCAGCAACAACACCCTCAGTGCTGTAGCCTGAAGGTGCCTCCAAAGCGCCCTATAAGGTGCCCCAAAGGGAACATTATAAGGTGCCATGTTGGACAGTGCACCTTATTATGCGTCCTCAGGAGTGCCGCATAGGGTGCATGATGTGGCACCTTAGGTTATGCCAATGTGAGGGTGTGTTTGCTGGCAGCAGAAATCAAATAAAAATCCAAATGCCTCACAAAGCACTGCTGATATTAAAGGGTAATGTCTCAGGCAGTCATATGCAAAAGCCACACTGTGGCATTGAACCCATGATCCCTGCATTATCAGGCAGCATCTTAACCATTGTGCTACACTGCTGTTCCTTTTTGCATGTCAGCGCACCTACTTAAGATTTCCATGCGTTAACATGCACAGTGCTGCCATCAAAAACAGTGCTGTGACCTTGCGGTGCCTCATACGGCACCCTATAAAGCGCACTATAAGCAACATTCGAGGGTGCCTGGGCGGACAGTGCACTTTATAATATGCCCTCTGGAGTGCCTTATAGGGCGGCTGATGCGGCACCTTATGTTACAGCACTTTGAGAGTGTGTTTGCTAGCAGCAGTAATTTAAAAAAAATTAAAATGCCTCATAATGCAATATTACACATAACAGGTAGTGCCTCAGCCAGCCTTATTCATTGTGCACAGTGGGGGATTGAACCCATGAACCCTGCACTATCAGTCAGTGTCTTAACCATTATGCTACACTGCTGTTGCTGTTTGCATGTCAGCACAACTACTTCAGCTTACCACACGTTAACATGTGCAGTGCTGCCATCAGAAACAGTGCTGTAACCTTGCCGTGCCTCATAGGGCACCCTATATGGCGCCCTATAGGCCACCCTTTAAGCAACATTGTAGGGTGCCTTGGCGGACAGTGCACTTTAAAATGTGCCCTCTGGGGTACATTATGGGGTGCCTTATGCAGCACCTTATGTTACAGCGCTTTGAGAGTGCGTTTGCTAGCAGCAGTAAATAAAATAAAATTAAAATGCCTTATAATGCAATATTACACATAACAGGTAGTGCCTCAGCCAGCCTTATTCATTGGGCACAGTGGGGGATTGAACCCATGACCCCTACATCATCAATCAGCGTCTTAACCATTGTACTGCAGCTCTGTTCCTCTGTTTGTACATCAGCGTGCCTGCTTATGCTTCCCGCGCACTAATGTGCGCGGCACACATTAGCGCATGATAATCCTGGTTTGCTATGTTGAGACTGAAACGCCCACTCCTTATATGGCATCCTGCACACTAGCGCCGGGCGCACATTAAGACGGTTTAGTAAACATACCCCTTTGTGTTTGTTCGGTACAAGAGGAAATGAATTTAAAGTTTTATTTCTCCAGTGTTGTGGTGCATTCCAAGTTTGGTTTTTGAGGTTCCCAGTTCACTCATTGCCTTTATATTTCTAAATTATGATCTCTTGTTCTGTATTTGATGATGGTCTGTATATGTTTTGCATATATGACCGAGCTGCGGTATTCTGTCTGTGTAGTTTCTGTGTAGGAGTCCTACTTGTCAGACAAATCTGATTGATTTCTTTGACTGGGTGACCAGGGAGTTGGAACGAGGGAGAGCCCTAGATGTGGTGTGTTTAGATTTCACTAAAGCCTTTGATACTGTTCCTCACAGGCGACTTATAAACAAATTGAGCACCCTAGGGATGAACCCTAAAGTTACTGCTTGGGTTAGAAATTGGTTGGGTGGGAGGCGACAAAGAGTACAGGTAAATGGAGCTCACTCTGAGGAGGAGGATGTAACCAGTGATGTGCCACAGGGATATGTCCTTGGTCCGATTCTTTTTAACGTCTTTGTTAGTGATATAGCGGAAGGGCTGTCTAGTAAGGTTTGCCTCTTTGCGAATGAAACAAAAATCTGCAATAGAGTAGACACCTAGGAAGGTGTAGATAACATGAGGAGGGATCTAGCTAAGCTTGAAGAGTGGTCTAGAATTTGGCAGTTGGGATTTAATATTAAAAAATGTAAGGTCATGCATTTGGGCTGCAGCAATCCAAGGGAGCAATATAGTATAGGGGGTGAAGTACTTTTGTCCACTAAAGAAGAGCGGGACCTAGGCGTGGTTGTGTCTGATGATCTTAAAGTAGCTAAACAGATAGAAAAGGTAACAGTGAAAGTTAGAAGGGTGCTTGGGTGCATACGGAGAGGAATGGCTAGCAGAAAAAAGGAGGTGATAGTGCCTCTGTATAAGTCTTTGGTGCGACCTCATTTGGAGTATAGTGTGCAATTCTGGAGACCGCACCTTCAAAAGGATATGAACAGGATGGAGTTGGTGCAGAGGGTGGCTACTAAAATGGTTAGTGGTCTTCATTATAAAGCATATGAGGACAGACTGAAGGATCTTAATATGTACAGCTGAGAGGAAAGGCGGGATAGAGGTGATATGATTGAGATGTTTAAATACCTCCGTGGCATAAATGTTCAGGGAGAGAGTCTCTTTTGATTGAAAGCAAGTTCTGCTATGAGGGGACATGGGATGAGGGTGAAGGGGGATAGATTCAGGAGTGATATGCGGAAATATTTCTTTATGGAAAGAGTGGTGGATCCGTGGAATAGTCTCCCAGTGGAGATGGTTAGGGTTGCCAACTTTTTCACCGAGAAAAACCCGACACCTTTGGCTCACCATGCTCCACCCATTCTCCTCCCCTAGTCCCACCCCTGCCCTGCCCCCAGCCCCACCCACAAAAATTACCGAGGATACATGTAGGCTAACTTCCTTGGTCAGATAATAATTAAACTGGGAACCCCAAAATCCAAACATGAAATGTACAACACTGGAGAAATAAAACTATAAAGTAATTTCCTCTTGCACTAAACAAAAACACAAAGATGTTAGCAATACACACTTACCAGACCAGACATATTCCAGTTAATAAATTCAAAATAAAAAGTATTTTTCTACCTTCTGTTTGGGCATTTCATTTTTCAGTTGCAATTGCTCCAGTCACTTTCTTCTGGTTTCTTTGTGTCTTCTGCGAGCTATCCATTTGTCCTTTCTTCTCTTTTAGATGTCTTCCATTCTATCTCTATATCTACTTTAACATACTGATTGTTTCCCTTTTGCTCTTTCCCCCAATTCTTTCATTATCCTTTATCATCCATTTAAATTTCACTCTTCCATTCTCAAGCCCCTCTTACTCTCCCAATACCCGACCCATCATAGACTTTTCTTCCACACAAAATATTTTTTCCCCTCTCCATTCTCATTCCCCATCCATTCTAGTCCTCCCCCAAAATCAGTTCCCTTATAGTTCTAGACCCACCCAGCATCCACTCCCTTCTAGTCCCATTCTCCCATGCCCCACATCAGCCCATTTCCAGTCCTATTCCAGCTCTTCATAAGCCCATTTCCAGTGCTAGCCCTCACATCACAGGCCATTTCCAGTCCTAGCCCCTGCCCCCCCAATCACAGCCCATTTACAGTCCAAGTCCCCCATCACAGCCTATTTCCAGTCCTAGGCCCCCCACCATCACAGCCCATTTGCAGTCCTAGCCCCCCTAATCACAGCCTATTTCCATTCCAAGTTCCCCCTCCCTCCACCATAGCCCATTTCCAATCCAAGTTCCCCCCCCCCCATAGACCTTTTCCAGTCAAGGTCCCCCCCCCCCATCACAACCCATTTCCAGTCCATGTCCCCCCCATAGCCCTTTTACAGTCCAGGTCCCCCCCCCCATCACAGCCCATTTCCAGTCCAAGTCCCCCCCCCCCCATAGTCCTTTTCCGGTCCAGGTCCCCCACCCCCCCTCCATCACAACCCATTTCCAGTCCAAGTCCCCCCCCATAGCCCTTTCCCGGTACAGGTCCCCCCCCCCATCACAGCCCATTTGTAGTCCCCCCCCCTCCCGTGCAGCTGCTGCTCCTGCTTCTTACTGAGCAGCAGCTGCAATAAAGTTAATTTAAAAGTAAGGAAACCTGTGAGAAACCCTCAGCTCCTATGAAACTCCTTCTGCAGGGTCCCTGGCTGAAAAGGAAGTGACATCAGAGGGGCGGGCACTGCAGAAGGAGTTTCATAGGGCCGGAAGGCCCCTCACAGGATTCCTTACTTTTAAATTAACTTTATTGCAGCCGCTGCTCTGTAAGAAGCAGCAGCAGCGGCTGCAAGGGGGGGCCAGGACTGTGATCACAATCGCGATTGCAAGCGCAAAGCCGGTTTTCTGCTCTGGCCGCTCCCGATCTCGCAGCCAGAGCAAAAAACAGGCTTTTCAATGGCCGGTTTCGGTTCTCTGCCGGCAGCCGGCCTGACCACAGGAAAACCAGCCAGGCTGGCTGAAAACTGGCTGGTTGGCAACCCTAGAGATGGTAGAGATGAGGACAATAACTGAATTTAAAAAAGCATGGGACAAACACAGAGGATCTCTAAAGGAAAAAAGGGGACTGTTGTAGTTGTTGATATGGAAGGACAGACTAGATAGGCCATGTGGTCTTTTTCTATCATCAAATTTCTATGTTTCTATGTTTCTACTTGTTCTCTTTCCCAGAAGGAAATGTATTGGTTTTCTATAAGGTATATTGGTTTTATATTTTCAGTGCTGCCTTTTTATATGTAGAGTTTGGTGCTGTGTGAGTCCTGGTAGTGCTGTTATGATATGACAGGTTTGTGATGGGTTCTAAATGAGCAAGGTTTTGTAGTACTTCCTAATGTACCTGGCAGTTGACACTGGAGGATGGTAATGTAGAAATATGGTAACCTTTCTTTATCCTTACTGCCCATGCAAATGGTATTAAGACAATTGCTCATTAAGAGACATGTTTACTAAAGGTTAATGTGTATTCACAAATGTTAACACACACTAAGTGCAGCAGGTGTAGTGCATTTAACACACATTGATATTTTGTAAACATATCCCTAATTCATTGCAGGGACAAAAGAGAGCTCATTTGGAAGCCTGAAGTCAAAAGGACCAGGTAAGTGGCATAGAAATGCTTTTAAATAAATAAAAAATGTAACTGATAAAAGTCTGATGTCATGGGAGGGCACCAGTTTCACAAGTTGCACAGGGTGCAGTTATAGTTTGGTACGGCCCTGCAGGGAGCTTTCCCAGAAAAGCATAGATCATTAATATTGCAGTGGGCCCTTGAACATTCATAAACCTATTCAGAAAACTGAACAAGTCAGATTGCTACAGATCTCTACATAGAAACTCCATGCTAACGGAACACGTAGCCTCAGTCATATATGCAGAACACAGATAATCTTCACCACAAACTTGGAAAAGACATATGTAAACAAAAATGAAACTGAAACCCAAAGAAGCCAGGCTATGCATCAGTGGCATAGACAGGACAGATAATTTGGTGGAGTCTGGGCAGGACGGGCAGTACCCCTTTGGCAAAGTAGGCAGTCACCTAAACCGCCAACATTCTGAGGGCAGCCCACTGCCGCCCTCTCCTGGACCTGCAGCAGTGACAGTAACAACAAAACACAGCACTTACCCAAACCCTCTGATGCTGCACTTTGTTCTGCAGTTTCCACCTGCACGCAAACAGGAAGTCTGCGTTGTTGGAGGCAGAAGTAACTGGTCAAAGCAAATCATTGTAGGTTTTATATAAGCACTCTGTTTTAATGTCATTACTGCTGCTGCATGTCCCAGAAAAGGATGGAAGTTGCAGCAGCCAGAGCCGGCCCGTCCATTGAGCAAGAATGTTGCTTGCACAGGGCCCCGTGCAAACTTCATTCTGCAGGGTTTGCAGAGCCAGTTTCAGAGGGAGCTGGGGATGCCAGAGGCCCCAGCTCACCTCTGCACAGCGCTGTAGTGAAGAGCAGCGTGCTCTTTCTCTCGTGCTGTGTTCACAAGAAGCCTGCTCAGTGCCAGCAAACAGGAAATGACCTTTCACCTTTCCCAGCACTCAGCCAGCTTCACGAGAACACAGTGCGAGTAAAGGAGACTCTGGCGTCCCCGGCTCCCTCATAAGTCACTCAGACAGATGCGGGATTCTTTAGGGTGAGGGCTAGAATAGGACTGGAAATGGCTGATGAGGGGACAAGGAAAGGACTGGAAATGGGCTAATGCAGGGCTTGGACTGGAAATGGGCTGATGGGAAGCTGGGATAGGACTGGAAATGGCTGATAGGGGGCTAGGAATGGAAATGGGCTGATAAGGGGGGTTAAGATAGGACTGGAAAAGGGCTGATGTGGGGCTTGGACTGGAAATGACTGATGGGGGGATGTGACCTGGAAATGGGCTGATGGGAGGCTGGGATAGGACTGGAAATGGCTGATGGTGGGGCTAGGAATGGAAATGGACTGATGAGGGGCTAGGAATGGAAATGGGCTGATGGGGGGCTTAAGATAGGATTGGAAATGGACTGATGTGGGGCTTGGACTGGAAATGGGCTGATGGGGAACTGGGATAGAACTGGAAATGGCTGATGGGGGGCTTGAACTGGAAATGGCTGATGGGGGGCGGGGCTTGAAATGGACTAATGGGAGCCTGGGATAGGATTGGAAATGGGCTGATAGGAGGGCTAGAATAGGACTGGAAATGGCTGATGGGGGGGCTAGGAATGGAAATGGGCAGACAAGGGGGCCAGGAAAGGACTGGAAATAGGCTGATGCAGGGCTTGGAATGGAAATGGGCTGATGGGGAGCTGGGATAGGACTGGAAATGGCTGATGGGGGGGGGGCTTGGACTGGAAATGGGCTGATGGGGGGCTGGGATAGGACTGGAAATGGCTGATGGGGGCTAGGATTGGAAATGGGCTGATGGGGGGCTGTGATAGGACTGGAAATGGCTGGTGGTGGAGCTAGGATTGGAAATGGGCTGATGGGGGGAGCTTGGACTGGAAATGGGCTAATGGAGGGCTAGGATAGGACTGGAAATGGCTGATGGTGGGGCTAGGAATGGAAATGGACTGATGGAAGGGCGAAGAATGGAAACAGGCTGATGGGGGGCTTGGATTGGAAATGGATTAATGCGGAGCTGGGATCGGACTGGAAAAGGCTGATGGGGAGCTAGGATTGGAAATGGGCTGATGGGGGGTGCTAGGACTGGAAATGAACTGATGCGGGGTGATGGGAGAATGGGACTAGAAGGGAGCGGATGCTGGGTGAGGCTGGAACTAGAAGGGAGCTGATGTTGGGGGAGGACTAGAAGGGGATGGGGCTGGGGGTGAGGATGGAGAGGGGAAAAGATCTACAATTGGCCGGGTATTGGGAAAGTAAGTGGGGATTGTGGTGGAAGGGTGAAATGTGAGTAGATGAAAAAGAAAGAAATGGAGGAAAGAGCAAAAGGGGAAAGATTAGTATGTTAAAGCAGATGTAGAAAGAGAATGGAAAAAAACTAGAAAAGACAAGAAAGGACAAATGTTCAGCAGACAATGGAGAGTTAGCCGAAGACACAAAGAAACCAGAAGAAAGTGACTGGAACAATGGCAACTGAAAAATAAAGTGCCCAAACAACATAAGGTAGAAAAATACTTTTTTATTTTGAATTTATTAACTGGAATATGTCAGCTCTGGGAAATGTGCATTGTTAACATCTTTGCGTTTTTGTTTAGTATAAGAGGAAATTAATTTATAGTTTTATTTCTCCATTGTTGAACATTCCAAGTTTGGCTTTTGGGGTTCCCAGTTTAATTATTGTTTTCCCATTTCTAAATTGTGATCCCTTTTTCTTTGTTTGGTGACAGTCTATGTTCTGCATGTGTAACCGAGCTGAGGAATTCTGTTCATGTAGTTTCTATTTGACAGTGCCACTTGTTCTTTTTCCCCAGTGGGAGATGTATAGGTATTCTCTGAGATGTATTGGTTTAATATTTGCAGTGTTGCTTTTTTGATAGGTAGGGTTTGGTGCTTTGTGAATCCTGGTAGTGCTGTTATGATTCGGTGAGTTTGCTATGGGTTCTAAATGGACAATGTTTATAGTACTTCCTAATGTGCCTGGTGGTTGGCACAGTAGTATAGTAATGTAGAAATCTGGTAGACTTTCTTTATCCAGACAATCAATAAGAGGCATGTTTACTAAAAGTTAGCTCATGTTAACATTATGCAAATGAGGCCCTGCAATGAGTCCCTGAGTTAAGAATGGAAATAGGCTGATCGGGAGGGGGGTTAGAACTGGAAATGAACTGATGGGGGGTTAGAACTTGAAATGGGCTGATCGGGAGGGGGAGCTAGGACTGGTAATGGGCTGATTGGTGGGGTTAGGCCTAGAAATGGGCTGATTAGGGGGGCTAGGACAGGAAATGAGCTGATTGGGGGGCTATGATAGAGTGGGATGATAAGGGGGATAGGACTGGAAATGGGCTGGGACTGGAAATGGGTTAATGGGTGAGGAAAGGGAGTGCTGCTGGCCCTGTAAGAAAACTAGGGACTAGGGCTACAAATGGGCTGATGCTGGAGGATGGTAGAATTGGACTGGAAGGGAGCGGATAATGAGAGTGCCAGGGGAAAGAGGGGGCAGGAAGGGAGCTGACACTGGGGAAGGAGGGGGCTGGAAAGGAACTGACACCTGGGATGCACTGAAGGAGGACTGGAAGGGAGCTGACAATTGGGGATGGGAGTGGTAGGTGGTTGGGTAATGGGGAGGAGGCTGGAAGGGAGCTGACATGCAAATGGCACTGGAAGGGGGATGGACAGAGGGTAGGGCGACTGGAAGGGAGCTGATTTGGGGGGGGTGGCACTGAGAGTGGACGTAAGCTGATATCTGGGATGGTATTTGGACTAGAAGGGGATGGACAGTGGGGAAGGAGGGGGACTGGAAGGGAATGGACACCAATGGCAGTCGTGGGAATGCAAGGCGGTTGACATTGGAAGGTACTGGGAGGTGAGGACTGGAAAGGGGGCTGATACCGAGGAGGGTTGCTGTAACTGGAAATGGGCTGATGGAAGGAAGTGAAGAAAACAAAAGAAGAGATAAGAAATGGACCATGGACTATGGACTACAGAAAGAGATCTAAGAGAAGACAGGAAAGCAGAAGCCTCAGATCGGGACCAGCATGGTCAGAGAATAAAATGGTCAGACAACAAAGGTAGAAAAAATAATTTTATTTAATTTTAGTGATTGGATTTTGTGCTTTTTTTATATTTTACACAGTATTGGATAACTGCATTTCTTATTTATCTGATGTTGCACTGCATGTGGACTCTGGCTTCTTCGGGTTTCAATTTAAATTTCGTCTACACATTTTTATTTTTACTTTAGATTGTGGTTATTTCTTCTGTACTTGGTGAGGGTCGATGTTGTGAGTGTGTGACTGAGGTCAGGTGTTCTGTTAACATGGAGTTTGTACATAAAGATCTATACTGTACTGTAGTAATTTCAGCTATTCATATAGGTGCATGGATGTTCCAGGGCCCACTGTAGTATTTACAGTGACGCTTTTTTTGGATGGGCTCCTTATGTGAGTTTTGGAAGTTTGTGCTGTTACGGTATGGTAGGCTTGCGTCTTTGTTGTAGAGTTTTGTATTAGTTCACAACATGCCTGGTACTGGAGAATAGTGGTTGTTGTTGTTGTTAGTGAGATGACCAGAATCAGATTTTCTTTTTTTAATATTGAGTTCTGTGGGTACAGGTTCTGCTCTGCACCTACTGTGAATGCAAAATATATGTTGAAAAAGAAAAGGCAAGAACTATAACACAGTTTATAACAACAAAATAAAAATGAGTTATAATTTAGTTTTATAAACTATGCTGTTGGTTCTTGCTGTCTTTTAGTTCCTTGATGTGCAAACGGGACCGTACCTAGATCTGTGTAAGAGGTGCAGCCTCACAGGGCGTAAAGGCTTCGGGGCCACATTTTGGCTGTCTGCTGTTGTCCTGCCACCACTGGCAGGACAATAGCAGGCAGCCTAAATGTGCTCCCCAAGCCTTTTCACAGCACCTTTAAGCAGGTCTGGTCCCTCTCTCCTCCAATGCGATGTCAGAGTAGGGAGGGACAGATCTGCTTAAAGTGCCGGTGTCTTTCAGATCGGGCACATGCCCACTCCTCCTGCCCATACCTCCATCCAGCGCTGCCTGCTCTTTTCCTGCTGCCGGCGCTGCCATGAAAAAAAACAGGGCATCAGCAGCAGGGAAAGAGCAGGCAGCGCTGGACGGAGGTTTGGGGGGACGGGGGGCATGCACCCGAGCTGCAAGTTGCACAGGGTGTGATTGCAACTTGATACGGCCCTGTGTGCAAACATCTTGCATTTCCTCCATATAATCTAATCGCCTTTTTGGTTTGGTTCAGTCTCTGATTGGATTTCTGAAAAAGCCCCGCCCCCTCTAGGGTGGGAGGGGGGGCGCCATTTCATACTTCGCCTCAGGCAGCAGATTGCCTTGAGCCACCCCTGATGAGCACACAGCAGTGAATGTTGACACTACCTCTAGTTATCCTCTCATTCGACAGTTCTGCTGCTGCTGACCAGGTAAGCCTGATTCCTGAGTTAAGGAGCCATCGCCCTTCCTTGTCTATACACCTGCATGCAATTCAACGCCAGGAAAATAGAAAGAGATGTATATGCCCCTGTAATGTACAAAATATATAGACAGAACATGTAAATTCCAAAATCTGACATTCTGATCATTAAATTGAAAATAAAATTAATTTTTCTACCTTTGTTGACTGGCCATTTTATTCTCCAATCATGTTGACCTCAATCTCTGATTTCTGATTTCCTCTTATCTTGTTTTCTAGGGTCTCCAGCCCTCCTGTTACTTCTCTCTCCTCCTGTCTTCTTCACTTCCTTACATCTCTAGCATTTATCCTTTCCTTTCAGCTTTTTTTTCCATTTATTTTTCTCTCTGTTTCTATCATCTCGTCTCCCACTTGATACTGCATCTATCACTTTTCAACCCCTAACATAGTCCTCTCCTTCCCCAACCTCTTATTCCCCCCAGTCTTTAACTCTCCTCTTTCTCTCTTTCTCCCACTGCATCCAGCATCTCTCCCCTCTCTGTCTTCCATCCAGCACCTCATCCCCTTTTTTTACCACATTCCACCATGTCCACCATTCTCCTTTTCCCTATTGCTGTCCTGTGTCCAATATATCCTTTCTCTCCATTCCTCAATGTCCAGCATCTCCCCACACCCCGTCCAGCATTTCACCTCTTCCCTCCCACTAGCATTTCCTCCTATCTCTCCTCCTCCCCGCCAAGATCCCACCATCTCTCCTCTTTTTCCCTCCCCCAGTGCTCAGCATCTCTCCTTCATCCTGTTCCCAGAATCTTTCTTCTCTTCTTCCACCCTCCCTGTCCACCATTCTCTCCCCACAATGCCCAGCATCTGCTGTCCATGCCCCCATGTCCAGTATCTGCTCTTTCTCCCCTATATCCCCACACCATGTTCAGCATCTCCTGTCCATGCCCACATGTGCAACATCTGCACTTTCTTCCCCCTCCCATGTCCAGCATCTGCAATCTCCCCTATGTTCGCCCACCAAATGCTCCTACTCGCATGGCCAGCATCTGCCCTCTCTCATCTCTCCCTCCTTGTCCTCCTGCTTCCCCCTCCATGTCCAGTATTTGTCTTCCTGCTTCTCCCCCCCCCCCCCATTGTCCAACAGAGGGCCAGTTCTGGGGTTTCGGGCGCCCCCTGCAACCTATGGATCCCTCATTATTATTAAAGTTGGTTACACCCCACCCTCCTTTTTCCCAAAACTTCTTTGCGAACTCTTTTCATGTGATGCTAGTATTTCTCCTTCAAATCCAATGTCCAGCATCTCCCCTGTGCCTCCCTCTGTCCCCCTTCCCTAGTCCAGCATTTTCCCCTAGTCTCTCTATAACATCACCACTCCATCTCCCCTCCTTGCTTCTCCCTATGCCTGCGCTCACATGCCCCTTCCCATGTCCAGTATCTCCCTTGATCTTCCTAGCCCCCCACCTCAATCTTATCCCCGCTGCCTCCCTAATCCCCCCCACCTGCATCCAGCATCTTCCTTCTGATTCCCTGTGTCCATCCACGTCCACTTCCCAATGCTCCCTTGTGTCCACTCTCCCCTTCCCAATGCCCCCCCCCCATGTCCATCCCTTGTATATACAAGGGGCAGAGCTGCCCGTGGAGCAGCATGTCTCTTGGGCAGGGTCTGTGCAAGCTGTAATCTCAGTCCAGAGAGGCAGGACACAATTTGCCTTGCAGAGCCCCTGCCCATGGACATGCTGCTCTTGTGGGCGGGCTCTGCTGCTCTGTACCGTGATCACTGCCAATCACACTCTTCTACCTGCGGGAGCAGCTTGTCCTGCAGGCAGGGGCTGTGCAAGCTGCGACTGCGGCATAGAGAAAGTGTCTGCCTGCGGGAGCTGATGTAAGGATGGTGCCGTTTCTAGCCACCTGCCCCCACTCCCCATTCTGGATGACCTGCAGAGTGCCAGCAGCCTAATGGAGAGCCTGCCCACCGGACATGCTGCTCCCGCGGGCAGAAGGCTGTGAACAGTGTGTCCCGGTGGCAGGCTCTCCACTAGGCTGCTGGTGCTGCACAGGCCTTCTTGAATGGGGAGTGGGGATGGGCAGCTAGCGACATCACCCTCCTGACGTCAGCACCCCCCCCCCCCTGCCATGCTTACCCTGCTTACCGGGTAGCACTGGCCCTGGTCCAGCATTTGTCCTCCTGCTCCTCACCCCATGTCCAGCATTTGTTTCCTGCTTCCCCTCCCCTTCTCCAGCATTTGTCTTCCTGCTTCTCCCTGTTGTCCAGAATTTATCCTCCTGTCCCGTCCCCCCCCACCCCCTTCCCCTGTTGTCCAACATCTGCCATCCACCTTCACATCCCTTCACATCTCTCAATATCGGCACCAGCGTGACTTAAAAAAAAAAGGGGGGGGGGAAGAAAAAAGCATGCATCAGAGGGGGTCTTACAAGTATGCCGGAGTCATAAGATCCCACACTTTTGCTTTCCTTTTTTCTTTCAAAGTTGATAGCTCGCTGCTGCTGCTGCTGCTTGTCCTCGAATCTGGGGCAGGGGCAGCAGCAGTGGGAGGAGGGGGCAGGGATGATTCTGCCGCTGCCGACCTAGGAGAAGTGGAGGCAGCAGCAGCAGCTGGTCCACTTTAATTTTTTTTTTTTTTTTTTTTACATAGAATTCAGAGTGAGGCAACGGCCACTTGGCTGTTTTGAGGGCATTTTTTGCCACTCCCAAAACGTTGCCACCTGAGGTGACTGCCTCACTCTCTCTCATTATAGAGCCACCCCTGACTAGGGTTCATAGAGTGCCATCTTCACTACAGCCTCTGGATGTTTTACAGCCAAAACAAGCACTTTCCTGATGTCTATTTGTGCCTGGAGCAAGTATAATGAGTAGGGCTTCTAAAATGATGTGGTAGGGTAGTGCTTTTCAAACCTTTATCCTGTATGACTTCATTTTAACAACTGAAAATTCACATGACCCCCACTGAAGATGAAATCAAACTTGCAGCCTTCCAGCCTCCTTACCCTCCCTTCACTCATCTAAAGCAGGAAGACAGCAGCGACACTAGTGGCAATTTCAGCTACAATCAGCACAGGGTCCCTTGTGTGAATGTGCAGTGTTCACTTGCAGACCCCAGTACTCAGGATGGGTTTCCATCCTAACAGGAAGCTGACTCAGGAGGACGCAAGGGACTATAAATATTCACAACTCTCACGCCACATGCTGACTAGTAACTTGTCATAGGTCAAAGTGAAAGCCCAGAGATAAGGAGAAATTGTTTCTGTGACCCCATCCACTGATGATGTGACTGCCTTTGGGATCCCAACCCCAAGTTTGGGATCCACTGTGTTAGAGTGATAAGAAGGTGACAGAGAAACACTACAATTATTTCTGGTAATAAGTTAAAAAATGCAAGGTCTCTATTGTCTTTTATTTCAGAAGAAGCTGAAAGCCTACTTTTTTAGGTTAGCTTTTACTGTGCCAGTCTGATTTGTTGTTATGTGGAAGATATATGTTTACTGTGTTTTCTAACAGAATTTTTGAGTTTATTTGTTTATGTGTAATTCTGTGTATGTAACATACTTAGGATTTCAGATAGTGCGGGCTACGAATGTTTTAAATAACTAACTAACTAAATTCCCAATTGTTCTGAACTTCCTTTTTAATATCGTAATCATTGCTGCAATGGTCTGGTCCCAAAAAATTGTAACCCGAAGGGTATGTTATCTTGTTCTTTATCATGTGTTTTCTTATGATTCTTTAGGTTTATTCTCAGAATAACAACGGGAGAAAGCGTGCAAAGCATGGTTCATGGAAGCCGTTCTAATCCCTCTGAATGTATGTGTTTGTGCATGCCTGCTTATCCTGTGTGTGTGTGTGTGTGTGTGTGTGTGTGTGTGTTTCTTTATTTTGATGGGGCAGTCTCTCCAAATGGGTTAGTTTTGCACATACCATAACAGTCATGAACCTCACTTCTAAGACAGAGGGGTATGTTTACTAAACAGCGCTAATGTCGCAGCGGTGACGTTATCACGCAATAAGTGATGTTATCGCGCGATAATGTAACATTACCGGGTGATAACATCACTTATCGCGTGATAACGTCTCCGGCACCGTTAAGGCGCACAGAGGGTGGAGTAAGGCTCCCCAGAGGGCGGAGATGATGGGTCAATGGGCGGAGAGTGGGCGGGGAGAGGCCCCAGGCACACTAATGCTGTGAAATCAGGGTCTGAAAATTAACGCCAGTGAAAACCTCAAGTTAGAGGCACATTTGCAGGAGCGAGAACAGGAACCGCACAATGTCACGGTCTATAGCTACTCTGTGCCAGTAACACACACTCAGTTCCCCCTACCAGGCCGGGGTGCTATAGAGGCACATACCCCATCTTGTGATCAGATGTAGGCTGCTGATCTGCATGTGCAGTGCCTCATGGGTATGGGTGGGTTTACCCTATCCTGGTAACCACAGCAAATAGTTTGTGTGGTGACCTGCAGTCTTTCTGTAGCCAGCCAGCGATGTGTTAGACGCTATAGAGATGAAGCCCACTGGTTACTTCATTGACTGTGGAGGCAGAGATCATGGGTTTGATCCCACAGTGGTGTTATTTAATAAGGCTGTCTGAGGCTTTTCCTTTTAAATTAGATCAGTGCTGCCAGCAAAAACACGCTCACAGTGCCATAACCTAAGGTGCCTCATAAGGCGCCCTATAGGGCACCCTATAAAACGCCCTATAGGGCACATTATAAGGTGCCTTGGCGGACAGGGCACTTTATAATGTGCCCTATGGAGTGCTTTATAGGGCGCCTTATGCGGCACCTTAGGTTACGGCACTGTGAGGTGTTTTTGCTGGCAGCACTGATTTAAATTAAAAGGAAATGCCTCAGACAGCCTTCTTACATAACACCACTGCAGGATCAAACCCATGACCTCTACCTCCACAGTCATTGCAGTAACCAGTGGGCTACATCTTTATAGTTTCTAACACTGCACTGGCATGAACTTAGGGTTAACGTGCCATGGCGCCCACTATCGCGTGATACCGATTCCTTGCAACCTTCCCTCTGGAGCGCCCACTACCTTATATGGCATTCTTCACATTAACGTTGCAACTAGCGCCGGTAACATTAAGACGGTTTAGTAAACATACCCCAGAGTGTGTGGAGTATGATCTCAATCTCTCAAATTTACTGCTAATGCTTGGTGTAGTACTTGCATGGTGCCAGAGAGCTTCCTTCTGGAGTTCGTAAGATGTAAAATGTATCGGTAATTTATCAAGGTGTGCCTGGAAATTCTTCTTAATCAAGCCTTTGGCCAGGGGCAGCTCAAAGCAATCTGCTGCCTGAGGTGAGGGATGAGATGGTGCCCCTTCCCCCCCCCCTTTAGTGGGGGGGGGGGGAGGCCTTCTCAAAACTCCAGTCAGGTACTGAATCAAACCAAAAAGCCAATTAGATTATATGAAGGAAATGGAAGAGTTTGCACATCAAGGAACTAAAAGAAAGAATGAAAACCACAGCACAGTTTATAAAATTAAATTATAACTCATTTTTATTTTGTTGTTATCAATTGCATTATATTTCTTGCTTTTTCTTTGTGAACATATATTTTGCATCCACAGAACCCCTCCCTCAACAAAGGATGCAGAGCAGAACCAGGACTTTCACCCACAGAACTCAATATCTTAAAAAAACAAACAACCAACATTTATCCAGTACCAGGCATATTGTGAACAAATACAAAACCCTACAACAAAGTCACCGAGTATCTATAGAGCAAATCTACCATACCATATCATACCATACCAGCACCAACTTCCAAAACTAACATAAGAAGGCCATTCAAAAAAAGCATCACTGTAAATACTACAGTGGGCCCTGGAACATCCAAACACCTATTTGGACAGCTGAACATGTCAGATTACTACAGTACAGATCCCTACATACAAACTCCATGTTAACAGAACACGCCACCCGCCCCCCCCCCCCCAGAAAGCCTGCTGGTTTACCCTGGTTTCGCCGGCTCCGCTTTGCAGAGCCACGGCGAAGGGGCAATGTTTCCCTTTCACGCGGCTCTGTTAAAGCTGAGCCCAAGGTGCTGATGGGAAACAGCGGTAGTTGCTTCTTAGGCGGGAGGCTCATTATTTTTTCAATTTCCCTGAGTTGGGGGGGAGGGGTCTAGGACTGGAACTGGGCTGATGGGGGGGTAGGACAGGAACTGGGCTGATTGGGGGGTTTAGAACTGGAAATGGGCTGATGGGGGGATTAGGACTGGTAATGGGCTATGAGGGGGATTAGGACTGGTAATGGGCTATGAGGGGGTTAGAACTGGAAATGGGCTGATAGGGGGTTAGTACTGGAAATGGGCTGATCGGGAGGGGGCTAGGACTGGTAATGGGCTATGGGGGGGGGGGTTAGAACTGGAAATGGGCTGATGGGAGGTTAGGACTGGAAATCAACTGATGGGGGTTTAGAACTGGAAAAGGACTGATCAGGAGGGGGGTTAGGACTGGTAATGGGCTATCGGGGGGGGGGTAGAATTGGAAATGGGCTGATGTGGGCTTAGGACTGGAAATGGGCTGATCGGAGGGGGCTAGGACTGGTAATGGGCTATTGGGGGAGGGCTAGGACTGGAAATGGACTGATGGGGGTTTAGAACTGGAAATAGGCTGATGGGGGTTAGGACTGGTAATGGGCTATGGGGTGAGCTAGGACAGGAAATGGGCTGATTGGGGTGCTAGGACTGAAAATGGACTTATTGGAGGGTTACGACTGGTAATGGGCTGATTGGGGGGCTAGGACTGGGGTGGGTTGATAAAGGGGATAGGACTAGAAATGGGCTGGGACAGGAAATGGGCTAATAGGGGAGGGGAGGAGAGTGCTGCTGGCCCTGGAAGAAAACTAGGGGCTAGGGCTACAAATGGGCTGATGCGGGGGATGGTAGAATAGGACTGGAAGGGAACGGATACTGAGAGGGTCTGCCAGGGGAAGGATGGGGCAGGAAGGGAAGGAGGGGGCTGGAAAGGAGCTGACACCTGGAATGTACCAAAGCGGGACTGAAAGCAAGCTGACACTTGGGGATGGGAGTGGTAGGTAGCTGGGTAATAGGGAGGAGGCTGGAAGGGAGCTGACATGTGAATGGCACTGGAAGACAGATGGACAGAGGGTAGGGTGGCTGGAAGGGAGCTGACTGGGGGGTGGCACCGAGAGTGAATCTGAGCTGATACCTGGGATGGTATTTGGACTAGAAGGGGCTGGAGAGTGGGAAAGGAGGGGTCTGGAAGGGAATGGACACAAGTGGCAGTCATGGGAATGCAAGGTGATTGACAATGGAAGGTACTGGGAGGGGAGGACTGGAAAGGGGACTCATACTGGGGAGGGTTACTGAAACTGGAAATGGGCTGATGGAAGGAAGTGAAGAAAACAAAAGAAGAGATAAGAAATGGCAGATGGACCATAGACCACAGAAAGAGAGCTAAGAGAAGACAGGAAAGCAGAAGCCTCAGATCGGGACCAGCATGATCAGAGAATAAAATGGTCAGACAACAAAGGTAGAAAAAATAGTTGTATTTAATTTTGGTGATTGGACTTTGTGCTATTTTTATATTTTACTTAGTATTGGGGAACTGCATCTCTTATTTATCTGATGTTGCACTACATGTGGACTCTGGCTTCTTGGGGTTTCAGTTTAAATTTTGTCTACATATTTTTATTTTTAATTTAGATTGTGGTTACTTATTCTGTACTTGGTGAGGGTCGATGTTGTGCGTGTGTGACTGAGGTCAGGTGTTCTGATAACATGTCGTTTGTATATAAAGATCTATACTATACTGTAGCAATTTGACTTCTTCAGCTTTTCAAATAGGTGTATGGATGTTCTAGGGCCCACTGTAGTATTTACAGTGACGCTTTTTTGGATGGGCCCCTTATGTGACTTTTGAAAGTTTGTGCTGATATGGTATGGTATGGTAGGTTTACTTTTTGTTGTAGGGTTTTTCATTAGTTCACAATATGCCTGGTACTGGAGAATAGTGGTTGTTGTTGTTGTTGTTGTTGTTAGTGAGATGATCAGAATCAGATTTTTTTTACAAATATTGAGTTCTGTGGGTGAATGTCCTGGTTCTGCTCTGCACCTACTGTGGATGCAAAATATATGTTGAAAAAGAAAAAGGGAGAACCATAACGCATTTTATAACAATAAAATAAAAATGAGTTATAATTTAGTTTTATAAACTGTGCTATTGATTCTTGCTGTCTTTTAGTTCCTTGGTGTGCAAACAGGACCGTACCTAGCCCTGTGCAAGCAGTGCAGCCGCACAGGGCGCAAGGCTTGGGGGGGCGCATTTTGGCTCTCTGCTGTTGCCCTGCTGCCACTGGCAGGACAATAAAACAAGCAAAAAATGAATCCCTCCACTCTTCCAAGGCTATGTAGATTCAAAAATTGTCTTATGTTTCTAACACTAAAGTCAAAAATGTTCACTTGATATTTTCAATTACAAGTATAATTTCTCAAAATAGTAATGGTTTATAAGGGGTGTGGAGGTCTCAGACTTCCAATAGCACTGGCTTCTCTGACAAAAGTCATAGGCCTTTGTGCTGGATTTACATCAACGACCTTTCCAACCACAACCCCCAAGGTGTTTAGTGTTGAAGTTTCAAACAAATTATTATGTTATTAATCGTGCTTATCTGAGCAGATGTAGACTCCCCGACGCCACCATCCGGCACCATTAATGTGTTTCACAGGTGAGAAGTTTCTTCAGGGGGACTTTAAATCACGTTAAGCACTCAAGCTGGTATCCAATATGTATTTGTTTGGCGTATACAGAAGCTCAACTCTGAGTATTCTCTAAGGAAATGACAATGATAAAAATAGGAAAACCACTTTGATAGTTATGCCAGTTTATAAAAGACCTAATGTTCATACCTGGTTCGTTCAGTTCCAGCACCTCAGCTGATAATCAAAGAATCTTAAAAAACACCGCGCATGCAGACTCTAACTCCTCGGGGTCTTTATCTCCAACTCTGTCACATGCGTCAGCACTTACGTCAGAAATACATACTAATGGCATTCGTTCAGCACATTGTCAGGGGATAATAGGAATACCCAAGGACTCTAGCATTAGGGTAGGCAAAAGGTGGCTTCAGTCCGGAAAAACTGAAACTGAACTAGCAGTATTCAACATGTGGAGTGGAAAGAATGGTCAAATACATCCTCCCCATTCAATGGTGTTATTCAACCCTCCAGGGTGTACTGTGTTCAGTTTGAATATCCATCTTTGTTCATTAATCAATAATGTCTGCTGGAAGGATTTACCATCCCTCCCTTTGGTGACCTGCTCTATACAAAAGCATTTCAAATCTGCAAAAGAGTGTTGCCCACTCTTTTGCAGATTTGAAATGCTTTTGTATAGAGCAGGTCACCAAAGGGAGGGGTGGTAAATCCTTACAGCAGACATTATTGATTAATGAACAAAGATGGATATTGTCACACCCTCATCGGGCCCCTCCGGTGGAGACTGGTATTATGGCTTAATACCTTTTCTTGGCTTTCTATATGCTATAGATAGCCCTGCCTGGCCCTCTGTGGGTGGTAGTTGTACCGTCTTCTTGTAATCACTCAAACACACAGTTCACACTTTAAATCAAGGGCTTTATTCCCCGTCCAATGAGGTATTCTTTTTCTTGAAGAACAAAATAATCAAAAGCCACTCTGGCAAATAACAGAAGCAAACATTGAACAAAAAGTGCTTTCCTCAGCTTTAACTTTTTAACAACAGAAAAACAGTTCTCTTCATGAGCACTTAATCCTTTTCTTTTGCTGATATAAATCAATCAGGATTCACTTTAAACCAAGCAACTTCTGCCAGTTACTGTGTTGCTGTTTAAACCTTCCTTATACATATATTTTCTTATCTCAATGAAAACTCTTCTTCTTCAGTTGTCACTAACGAGCATTCCATGGGTTCAGTGTTATCTGGTACATTAGAAATATCATATGGCATTAAAGGATAACCATTTGTACCTACGTTTTCTGTAGCAGCTGTCCTGCCGAGCTCACTCTGGTTAATCACGTCAGCTACGTGACTGCTTCCTGGCTTTAGGCTAAAACACTGCTGGGTATTACCGTATACTCTGGATAATGGCTTGTAAGAGCACTCCTCCTGTGTAAAGCTATGAGGTAACTGCCCATAAACACTGGTATTAGAGTCAAACAGCTTGTGTCCTGCCTTGAATGGGTTAAAGGCTAATTCCTCTGATACAGCTGTGGGAGTTTCCAGTGCTGACAACGGCACTCGAGAGAAGTCTGAGCATTTAAAGTTGCTAGCAGAATTATAAGGTAAGAGACCTTCCTTTCTCTTGTAACTGCCCGTACAAGGAAAGAAGTTGTTTCCTTTTCCCTTTATCTCTGCTCTAGGCTGGCTTCTTCTATTAATCCTGGACTTAGCCCATTCGGGTGTAAAACAGTCCTGTTCCACTTTGAATGCCTTGCTTCCTGCAACAGGATTCCTCCCTCTTCTCTTCTGGCTTTCACACACACACTCTGTGTTCAACAGCTGATCTCCACACGTACTCACATAGTCCTGAGACTCATTCAAGCTGTCCTCTGGTATATGTTGCTGACACTCTCTCTCATTTCCTTCCTTCCACCAACTTTGGTCCTGGAGATGAGATTGGCTTATAGTGTTTCTTTCTCTTTCCCTCCGTTCCCACGACTGAGGTTGTTGCTTCCACCTCTGTCCGTGCTCACTCTCCCTCACTGCTTGTGAGTGTGCCTTATGTATCTGTCCCCGGGTTCCACCCCTTCTCAGCTGATCCTTATCAGGCAAATCAACCTCCATTCTCATGCTGGCTGGGTGTGTCTTTTTACCCTTTTTCCATGTGTGCTGTGGTTGCTCATAGCAACTATTTGACATGTTTTTGTTTACCTCATCAGGTTCTGCCTGATTTTCTCCACTAATCTCCATTTCCTCTGGGTCCCCTGGGTTTACCTTGTGACAATATTCAAACTGAACACAGTGCATCCCTTCCAGCTGGCACCCAGGGCAAGCCGCACTCACCTCCTCACCATTGGATTCCAGTGCTTTTCAGGCACAGTGATGTTGTAGTCTTTAGTTTCCAGTGGATGAGACATGCTACTTTGTTGTGCTTTTCTGTATAGAAATCTTTTGCCATCAGAACTTCACAGCCAGCTATGTACTGAGTCACTGTTTCCAGCTCTTTCTTATTGAATCAACATATATCTGTTTTGCTAGTTTTTTCAGTGCTCACTGTAAACCATCTTGTCCATAATCTGCTGTTCTTGGCTACAACTATCTCATCCTTCGGTTTCAATTCACCTATCCTTAACCATTCATGTGACCATTCTTGAATGACAAAGGCTTCCTGGAGTAACACTTTGTATTTCCCACTGTACTATATTTGGGCCACTCCGTACTAATGGCTGTGTGAGCAGTGCAGCCATACAGGGTGAAAGCACAGAAGGGAGCACTAATACCATCACTGGGCTTCTAAGAAGCTCAAAAAGAGTGAGCTATTGAACATGGCTGGGTGGAAGGGGGGCACCAGATTTGTTAGTCACACAGGATCTATTTCTAGCTTGATACAGTCCTGATTTTGGCATTTGCCATTTGTATTGCCTCATTTGCTGATCTAAGTTTTTCAAGAGCTTTTTCTCTTCTTTTGCAAATTCTGTTGCTTCCTTCCTTGTGTGTGCTTGTGGATTCTCACTCATTCCTTCTAGTCGCCAGAATGCTTATCCAAGTTTGATGATGAAAACAGATTCTGGACGTTTACTTTCATATTACAGCAGTTTTTGCAAATTTGATCTGATGGTGCTGTTAGGTAGGCCTAGAGGCCTATGATAGTAATTCTGTAGATGTGATTAATCTCTTTGAGGCCTAGCCCTCCTTCAGCTCTAGGGATGTGTAGTCTCGGCATACATTGATTCTTGTAAATTACCTCATGGGCATGGAAGAGTTTTCTTGTTTGCACATCCAGTTTTTCAAGATCTTAGAGGCCAGTCTACAATCCCCCAAAGCTGTATGAGAGGACAGGAATTGCTAGCTGAATGAAGGCTGGTATTTATATTACATAAACTAACAATTACAAGTGGAGGAGTAGCCTATTAGAGCAACTGCCTCATACCCAGAAAACCAAGGGTTCAATTCCCACTGGCACTCCTTGTGACCTTGGGTAAGTCACTTTACCCTCCATTGCCTCAGAAGAAAAGGCTGGCAATCTACTTCCAGTGATACATTGCCAAGAAAACCCAGAGGTAGTTGGGTCACTATGAGTCAACACTGAATTGATGGCACTAAAAAAAAATCAAACAAATAAATAAAGGTGTTAAAGCTCTATTCAGTATTAATTTTAATCTCCTATAGTATTCTTTACTGATCTTTTCTCTCAACAATTTCTGCTTGAGTGTTTTTCCTTCTTCTACTCCAAGATATATGCCTTCCTGTTCAAGTCCCTTGATGTCACAGCCCTCAGCCAAGGAGATGTTTTCCATTCTGCTCAATTTTCCTCTAAAAAAAGTTGCCTTTGCACATTTGTCAAGGCCAAAAGCCATCCTGATGTCAACAGAAAAGCTTTTCACTACACGGAGCTGCTCTGGTAATTGCTGGTCATTGGAACTGTAGAATTTCAGGTCATCTACAAATAGTAAATGGGATGCTACCTCTGGGATGTACCTTCTTTAGGATTTAGGCTAAATCTGTATCCCAAAGAGTTAATGAGAGTACTCATTGGATTAAGCGCCATACAAAACAGAAGTGGTGAGAGGGAATCTCCCTGAAATATTCCTTGTTGGATCTTGATATTAAACCATTATTAAAAAGGGACCCAGGATATCAATGCTTGACCCAATACAAGCATTGTGGAACCTGTGTCTTTTGGGGATACTGCTAGGTACGTATGACCTAGATTGGCCACTGTTGGAAACAGGATACTGGGCTTGATGGACCTTGGTCTAACCCAGTATGGCATATCTTATGCTCTTATGTTCTTAATGATGTATTGACCATCTTCATATTTCAAAAAGAGTGTGATTTGCTACACTGTCATGATGAAGTTAATGTACTCTATCAAACCAGGATTTATTTTATACATTTCAAGGCAATTTATTATCCAAGAGTGTAGGATGCTGTCAAAAGCTTTCTTATAATCAATCCATGCTATAGTGAGATTTCTGCTTTTCTGTTTTTTATTTTTTTATTTATGACATTTTAAGAATACAGTTAAGCAAACATATAGTGAAAATCAGTAAGAAAGGAAAACAACATTCCATCTGGGCTATATACGTACATAATCATAGCACATGGAAAAAAAAAATTAGTACAGGTCAAATCCACAATATTGAGGATCAAAATCTCTACAGCAACGAAAAGATTTCTGCTTTTCTTAGCACCGGCAATGGTGGCCTTAGTCAACATCTGGCCTTTGGTTCCGTATGCTCCTCTCTGATTGCCCTTTTGCTCTATTGCCATGATGTTATTGGGCTCATTATGATCATATAGTCTGTCTGCATCTATTGCAATGAACAACTTACAGATTGTAGGTAAACAAGTTATTGGTCTGTAATTTTAGGGACTGTTACATTGTGGTGTTAAGTTCAGCTGTTTGATCAATTGTTTTTTTGCAGTTTGACATGTCTTGGTGGAGTGATTTTAACTGTTTGAACCAAAAGTTGATCACTCTAGCAGGGCAAGGCTCTTCCAATTTGGGGTTTGTTTTAACTCGCTTTCCAGCTCTTTTGTTGATACTGCAGGCCATTCCATAGGTTTGATGTTTGATTTATCTAAATTTTCCTTTATACAGGGTAACCATTCTGCTTCTTGATTGTCAGTGGCGTACCATGGGCAGGGAGGTGGGTGCGGCCTGCCCCGGGTACCAGCCAGGAGGGGGATGCACCGCCACCGGTCCACATTTTGGAGGCAGCATGGCAAACTTCCTTAAGACAAGGTGGCTTGCCATGCTGCCTCCATTCCAAACCCAATGACTCTTCTTTTCTGACCAAAGTTTTGCAAATCATGAGATTTTGGCTTGGGAGAGAAGAGGCAGTAGACCTGGAATGGCTTTAAGGTAAGTTTGCCTCACTGCCTCCATTATGTGGGCTCAGCAGGGGGAGCATGCCGTAGGGTGGGGCACCTGCTTTGGTTACTGAGGTGGCTGGGAATGCCACTATTGATTGTGCTCTATGGGATCCTTGTACAAAAAATATCGAGACTTGTACAATAACACAAGAAGTATAACACTGATAATTAACTCAGTCTCCTTCAAAATAGTCCCCTTCCAATAAAGCACATTTCCTTCAGTGTTCCTGTCAATGCTGAAAACAATTTTGAAATGCCTCTTTCGTTATGCTGTGAAGCTGCTCTGTCGAATTTTGCTTAATGGCCTTCGAGTAGTCGAATCTCCTTCCTTTCAGTGGTAATTTCAGTTTTGGAAACAAAATCTCAGGGTGTGAGAGCAGGTGAATATGAAGGCTCTCTGACTTGCTTGATTTGGTTTTTGACCAAGAACTCCTGGAAAATATGTGATGCATGAGCTGGGGTGTTATTGTGATGAAGCAAGCATTCAATATTCCTGTGCAGCTCTGGCCTGCATCTCTCAAATGAGTCAGAACTTGGACACAGTACTCATTTTATTGATGGTTTGGCCTTTTGGAGCATACTCATGATGAACAATACCCTGGTAATCAAAGAAAACTGTGAGCATGACCTTGACATTGCTCCTCACCTGACAGGGTTTCTTGGGCCTCAGAGAGTTTGGAGTCTTCCATTGTGAGGATTGAGCCTTAGTTTCTGGGTCATAACCATAAACCCATGATTCATCAATAGTAATAATTTTTTATGAAATCTGAGTCATTTTCAATGCATTCCAACAATTCCCTAGTTGCAGACAGTCTATCTTCTTTTTGGTCAGGGGACAGGAGTTTCGGCACAAATTTTGCAGACACACATCTCATCCCCAAATCAACAGAAAGAATTGACTGTACCAACCCGAAGTTGATGTCCATGTGCTCATCAAGCTCCCTGAGAGTCAATTGATGATTTGATTTATTTCATTGATGTCAATAAATGATCCCTTTATACAGGATATAGTCTTGTTCATCTTATCATACTTTAACTTTAGATGTTAAATTTAACTTGGGTAACCTTTCCCTTGGAGTGGAGGAGTAGCTGCCTAGTACCCCAGCAATCTGGGTTCAATTCCTCGTGCTATACCTTGGGCAAGTCACCTTACCCTTCATTGCTTCGGAAGAAAAGGCTTGGCAATCTACTTCCAGTCATAACTTGCCAAGAAAACCCCAGGTCTGCTGGGCCACCAGGAGTCAGCATTGACTTGATAGCACTTAAAAAGAAATCTTTCCCTTGCCTGGAGCCCCACACATTCATCTTTTTCCATGTGGGCTAGGGGTTAAATCTTGAATTCCTCCACCAATGGATCTTTCTCTTCCCTTTCTTCTTCCTCTTCAGTTGATTTCCTGATCTGTCCTTTATTCATCTCACTCTCCTGCAGTTCCAGATCTCTAAGTTCCATCTCCCTCTCAATGGATCTTTTTTTTCCTGTGTATACCTTTCTTCTGGCACCCTCACCTCTCCCTCCTCTCTGTTTTCATAGAAGTCCTTAATTGATTCAAAAAGTTAACATTCACATACTTCTTTACTTTAGATCTGTGAAATTCAAGATCTTAAATTTACATCAATTGCTTTTTGCAGTTTTTCTTGTGGCAATATTCCTCTTTCTTCCAGTTTTTGGTGAATTCTCTTTGCATACTCTCTTGATTTTAATATAGAGTTTGTAGCATAAACGTAGCAGTAGATTATCTCCTCCTTATCTGCAGAAGTCCACTTAACTGTAGTTAATCCTCTTAACTTTTTCATTAATTTCTGTGGTTTATCTGTTGTCATAGTGAGTTCATGAACACACTCACCGTGCTTTTTTACATGGCAGGGATGTCATTGCAGACTCTGCAGATACAGATATCTCAACCACCATCATTAGCCCTAGTGCATAGGCTACGGGTGGGCAGGGCCAGCCCGTCCATTGAGCAAGAATGTTTTTTGCACAGGGCCCCACCTCTCAGGGGGCCCCGCGCAAAAACATCTTGCATCAGCCATCAGCCCAGCTAGATAATAAAAAAAACACAGATTGGCTGCTGCTGCCGCTGCCGCCGTGGCAGCGGCAGAATCGAGCACCCTGCGGGGCCCCCCTGCCGTGCAGAGTCCTCCCCTTTCAGCATCAACTCCCTCAGCGTCGACTGCCAGAGCCGTGAAGGGAGAGCTTCTCCTCTCGTGGCTCTGTTAATCCCGCCGCGGGGATGATGGGAAATCCCATCAGCCGGTCTGTGTTTTTTTATTATCTAGCTGGGCTGATGGGGCAGGGGGGTTAAGACTGTTAATGGGCTATGGGGGGGGCTAAGACTGGAAGTGGGCTGATGGGAGGGTTAGGACGGGTAATGGGCTATGGGGGGTTAGGACTGGTAATGGGCTATGGGGGTGGGGTGCTAATACTGGAAATGGACTGATGGGGGGTTAGGATTGGTAATGGGCTATGGCAGGCTAAGACTGAAAATGGGGTGATGGGGTTAGGACTGGAAGTGGGCTGATGGGGGATTTGAACTGGTAATGGCTATGGGGGACTAGGACTGGAAATGGGCTGATGGGGGGGGCGTTAGGACTGGTAATGGGCTATGTGGGGGGCTAAGACTGGAAATGGGCTGATGGTGGGTTAGGACTGGTAATGGGCTGATGGGGGGGCTAAGACTGGAAATGGGCTGATGGGGGGTTAGGACTGGAAGTGGGCTGATGGGGGTAGGACTGGTAATGGGCTGTGGGGGGTAAGACTGAAAATGGGGTGATGGGGGGGTTAGGACTGGAAGTGGGCTGATGGGGGGCTTAGGACTGGTAATGGGTTGCGGGGGGGCTTAGGACTGGTAATGTGCTATGGGGGGGCTAGGACTGGAAATGGGCTGAGTGGAAGGGGGCTTGAACTGCAAATAGCTGATGGGGACAGGGCTTGGAATGGAAATGGGCTGAGTGGAGGGGGGGGCCTAAACTGCAAATAGCTGATGGGGAGGGGGCTTGGAATGGAAATGGGCTGTGAGGGGAGGGAGCTAGGACTGGAAATGGGCTGAGTGGGGGGGCTAGGACAGGAAATGGGCTGATGGAGGGGCTAGGATAGGTTTGGAAATGGGTTGTTGGAGGGTGCTAAGATTGGAAATGGGTTGTAGTAGGGGCTTGAATTCAAATGGACTCATGGAGGGGCTAGAACTGGAAGTAGGCTCATGGGGGGCTTGGATTGGAAATGGGCTGAGTGGAGGGGAGCTAGGATTTTACATGGGCTGATGGTGGGGCTAGGAAAGGACTAGAAATGGGCTGATGGGGGGGGGCTGGGATTGGGAATGAGCTGATGGAGGGACTCGGATAGGACTGGAAATGGATGGGGGAGCTAGGACTGGAAATGGGCTGATGGTGGGGCTAGGATAGGATTGGAAATGGGCTGATGGGGGACTAGGACTGGAAATGGGCTGATGCAGGGACTAGAAGGAAGCGGATGCTGGGTGGGGCTGGAACTAGAAGGGAGCTGATGTTGGGGGAGGATTAGAATGGGATGGAGCTGGGAGAGTGAAATGGAGAGGGAAAAATATTTTGTGTGGGAGGGAAGACAAATCTACAATTGGCCGGATATTGGGAGAGTAAGTGGGGATTGAGGATGGAGGGGTAAAATTTGAGTGGACGAAATAGGAATGAGGAAAGAGCAAAAGGAGAAAGATTAGTATGTTAAAGCAGATGCAGAGAGAGGATGGAAAAAAACTAGAAGAGAGAAGAAAGGACAAATGGACAGCAGACGATGGAGAGTTAGCAGAAGACACGAAGAAACCAGAAGAAAGTAGCTGGAGCAATTGCAAATGAAAAAAAATGCACAAAAGGTAGAAAAATATCTCTTTATTTTGAATTTATTAACTGGAATATGTCAGCTCTAGGAAATGTGCATCATTAACGTCTGCGCTTTGTTTAGTACAAGAGGAAATTAATTTATAGTTTTATTTCTACAGTGTTGTTGTACATTCCAAGTTTGGCTTTTGGGTTTCCCAATTTATTTATTGTCTTCCTGTTTCTAAATTGTGATTCCTTGTTTGGTGATGGTCTATGTTCTGCATGTATAACTGAGCTGAGGTATTCTGTTTATGTAATTCCTATTTGACATTGCCACTTGTTCTCTTTCCCCAGTAGGTCATGTATTGGTATTCTCTGACATATATTGGTTTAATATTTGCAGTGTTGCCTTTTGATAGGTAGGGTATGGTGCTTTGTGAGTCCTGGTAGTGCTGTTAGGATACGGCGGGTTTGCTATGGGTTCTAAATGGGCAGTGTTTGTAGTAGTTCCTAATGTGCCTGGCGGTTGGCACTGGATTATAGTAATGTAGAAATATTTTAGTCTTTCTTTATCCATACACTCATTAAGAGGCATGTTTACTAAAAGTTAGTGTATGGCAACATTATGCAAATATTTATGCACATGAGGTACCTTATGCAAATGAGGCCCCGCACCCCCCTTGGGCCGCCCCTGCGGGTGGGCACCTATTTATCCTGGACAATGTGCAGTAGGTATGTATTTTTCTTTTTCTTTCCTACCATACTTCAATTATAGTGTCACCTTGTTGAGATTTAGTATAGATTTTATACAATGGGGTGACCACGTGAAGGTACTCAGCGAGACTTGAGGAGGAAACTGTATTTCTCTCCCCCTAAGAGATGCATACCAATTCACCAACCACTGCTAGTGAATTGTATGCTGCACTTCCCTTTGACCCTTCCCTTTGTTTCCTTCAAAGAACAATGAAACCATGATGGAGTAAGCTCTGAAAATGTTGGATCAAATGAATGAATTACTGTTTTGAAGCCAAAAGTTAAATCCTGGAAGCAGAAATATTAGTAATATACCTTTTGAAACATAGACTTTTCAAGAGTCTAATATTGATAAGAAATTAAATGGATCTGAAATAAAATAAAAAATATCTATATATACTTAAAAATGGACTGATGATGGGATTTTGAGCATTAATCTTGGCTGTATTTTAAATGCTCTGCAAAAACTTTCTAACATATCTATAGAGCTCTATGTGTAATGATTTGATGATATGAGCCCTATTCCTTAAAGTATTTTTGTAGTGCTAAACTTTTGTGATGTGTGGATTTATATAGCATTTCTATATATTTTTGTGCATTCATGCATATGCATACAGGAATTCACAGATATACATGCAAGCATGCACAAACACACAAATACATGTGCATACATTCAAATATGTACAGACATACCAAACCACAAAGATACACACACACAGACACACAAAACAAACATATAAAACGTGGATGGCGATGGAATACGACAGGGAACACTTGACACAGGGCTCTTTGGGGGCCCGAAACATGCATGTCGTGTTCATTTATAACCCGACATCTTTTGAGGATGAAGATCGCCTTCATTTGAGGAGATAAGTGTGATTACACTATTTTTTTGAACTTGTGTGAATCCATTCACTTGATAAAAAGGGTTCTTCCGGCATTGAGAGGAGGGTCTCCGTCTCTCCTTCTCAGGCAGGACGATCCCAACAAAAAAAGAGTACAGGTGCAGGAGAAAGCATGTAGGTTGTGGTATTTGTGACACCCACTGGTACTATTATCAATGACTTTATTTGATTGATAGTTTACAAAGCAGTCATTTGATCTTTTGGAGGTTTATTTCTTTCTAAATTTATAAAAGCAGCGGCTTTTGTATTTAGATAAAAGATTCAATATTGCTCTCTATAATTTAGTCAATAGTTTCAATCTCACTCTTTCCATTTATGAAATACATGTCAATCACTCTCCATCTCAAGTCCACTGCAGAATGGCCTTTCTTCAATCATTGATGGACCATTGGAGCATTCATATTTTTAATTAATATTCTATTTTAATCTCATTAAGTCTCAATCACATTTCCACTTAGTCCTACCAACATAAATTAATGAACAGGGGCAAGTTAATATATACAACATATTCTAATGCACAATTTGTGTCAGCAGACATTGTAATCACTTTACCATCAGTAAGTTTAATCCACTCAGAACCAGTAATAGTAAACTCACATCAAGAGCAATGACCACATGCTTCATGTTGTCCCGGTTGCCTATAATCTTCGATAAAATATTGCCACTCCCATAAACTACCTCCTCCCCCCAATAGCCTGCCTCTAAAAACTACTCTCCCACAACTACTCAACCACCCTGCAAATTTCCCCACTTACCAAAAATATCTACTTCCCAGGAACTGTCCCACTCTAAAAAAAAAAACCCATGCCAATTGCCCACCTCAAAAACCTCCCTACCATAAATGCCCCATCATCCTGCAAACTACCCCACTCCTAAACTACTTCCCAACAGCTGTCACCAATCTTCAAAACTACGTCCTCCATAAATGCCCCACTACCCTCAGCTACACCAACATAAGTAGAATGCACAACTAAGATAGATATATACACACACAGATTGCAAATAATTCCCTAACTGGGATGTACTTATGAAGATAAAGCGGAATTGCTTAACAAATTGCTTAACTAATATTTTTGTTCTACTACAACTACTGATACTGAACATTTGTATAGCACTATAAGATGTATGCAGCGCTGCACAGACACATGTCAAAAGACGGTCCCTGCTCATCAGAGCTTACAATCTAGTCAAGACAGAACACAGTAGCTGTAGACATGGGATACAACTGTGGGAATGGAAGGAAACACAAAGGAGATCAGGTGAATCAAGATCCAAAAGCAGCAGCAGAGGTGAGTTTTCAGCCTGGATTTGAAAAAGGTCAGAGAAGGTGCCTGACATACAGACTCAGGTAGTTTGTTCGAGGCATAAGGAACAGTAAGATGAAAGGAGTGAAGTCTGGAATTAGCAATAGAAGAGAAGGGCACAGATAGAAGCGATTTGCCAGAAGAGCGGAATTCCCAAGGAGGGGTGTAGGGAGAGATAAGAGAGGAAAGGTAATGAGGAGCTGCAGAGTGAATGCATTCGTAAGTCAGCAGGAGAAGTTTGAACTGGATGCGGAAACAGATACGGAGCCTATGGAGTGACTTGAGAAGAGGAGTAATATGAGCATGACGAGGCTGGCAGAAGATTAGCTGCACAGCAGAGTGTTGAACAGATTAAAGGGGAAAGAGATGATTTAGAGGAAGATCATCAAGGAGTAGGTTATAATAGTCTAGACGGGAGGTGACTAAGGAATGGATACGTGTCTTAGTAGTGGGTTCAGAAAAGAATGGGTGAATTTTGTAGATGTTGTAGAGAAAGAAAGGGCAAGTTTTAGCTATCTTCTGGATTTTTGTGGTGAAGGAGAGAGAGGTGTCAAAGATGACCCCAAGGTTGTGAGCTGAGAGACAGGGAGGAGCAGAGAGTTATAAACAGAGACTGAGAAAGGAGGACAGGGATAGGAGGATTTAGGGGATAAAATAAGAAGTTCAGTTTTGGCCATGTTCAATTTCAAGTGACAGTGAGACATCCAAGCAGCAATGTCAGAAAGGCAGGCAGAGATCCAGGACTGGATTGCCAGAGAGATTTCAGGTATACAGAAGTAGATCTGGAAGTCATCAGCCTAAAGATGGTACTGAAAGCCATGGGAAGAGATGAGTGCACCAAGGGACTGGGTATAGAGAGAGAAAAGGAGTGGACCCAAGACAGATCCTTGTGGTACAACAACTGAGAGCGGGATAGCAGTAGAGGAGGATCCACCAGAACAAACACTGAAAGAGTGATGGGAGAGATAATAAGAGACCAGGATATAACAGAGCCCTTAAAACCAAGTGAGGACAAGGTGTCAAGGAGAAGGTTGTGGTCAACAGTGTCAAAAGCAGCAGAAAGGTCAAGAAGGATGAGGATCGAGTAAAGGCCCTTGGATTTTGCCAGGAAGAGTTCACTGGAGACTTTGGCACGAGACATTTTGGTAGAATGTAAAGGACGAAAGCCGGATTGCAATGGATACAGAAGGGCTTGAGAGGAGAGAAAGTCAAGGTAAATAGCGGTGAACTGCACATTCAAGTAGTTTAGAAATGAAGTGGGGGAGATGGGTCAATAGTGAGAAGGACAGGTAGGGTCTAGTGAGGGTTTCTTGAAGAGAGAAGTGACCACAGCATGCTTGAAGGCTGCAGGGAAAGTTGCAGTGGAGAGCAATAGGTTGAGAATATGAGAGATGGAAAGACTACAGTGGAGGAGATGGAACTAAGGAGACAGGTGGGAATAAGATCATAGGAGCAGGTAGTGAGTTTGGATGAGGAAGTAAAGTGAGTGGTTTCCTCCTCAGAGATCATAGAAAAGGAAGAAAGGGTAGCAAAGGTAGGGGGGTAAAGTTGGGAGTGAAGAGGGGGGTGAAGAGGGGGAGGAAGGGTAGTAGCTGACCTTGTGGGAAATTGGAGTGTGATCTTGTAGATTATGTCATGGAAGTAGTCAACTAGGGTTTGGGCAGAAAAGGAGGGAGGGGTCAGAGACGGAGGCACCTTGAGGAGAGAGTTGAGAATTGTAAAGAGATGGGGGGGGGGGTTCAGAGGCAAGAGAGTTAGTCAGATGGACATAATAGTCTTGTTTTGCGAGTGCTATGGCTGACTGGGAAGAGATAAGCATGAATCTGAAGTATAGAAAGTCTGCAGGGATGAAGGATTTGAGCTAAGCACGCTTAGTTGAGCGGGCACAGGAATGTACATAATGGGTAGTGGAGACAGCCAGGGTTGAGGTACAGTATGCCTCACAGGATGTAGCATGGGCGGAGTAAGAGCATCCAGAGCAGAGGAGAGTGCAGTGTTATAGGAAACTATTGCCTCATCAACAAGCCTTTCAACTCTCACCCGATGACTCTCCCTGATGTTTTCAGTTGATATGAGTTGCTGTTTGTCTATATAATTGTCTTGTCTTGTTATTTTGTTTACCCATAGTCTAGTTTTGTCTTCCCCAATAATGGGCCTATAGTTTTTATCTTTGTTGTAATTTTTTGTTTTTATTAATTTTATGCCGTAAATATTGGCCCATTCTTGTTCTGTTGTGTTATTGTTTCTGTTCATCTTATTTGTCTATGCTTTTATACTCTGCTTTCCTGTCTTGCCTTGGCGTTCTTTTCTTTATATGTGCATTGCCAACCTTTTATTGTACACCGCTTTATGTTTTTGACGGAAAGCGGTTTATCAAATTTTAAATAAAGATAAAGATAAAAGATCAACAGACTCAGATGACATAGTGGAGGAAAGAGGTAATGAGACAATGGAGGAGAGCACCAACAGGTCAATAGCATGAAGATTTCTAAAGAGTTTTGAGGAGTGAGGACGAGGTTAAGATAGTGAGTGAAGAAGAGTGAAGCTTAGCAAGTGATGGTCTGATAAGGGAGGAAGTGAGGTACAGAAGTTTGAGGGTAAGCAGTTAAAGAAGAATGCAAGGTCAAGGCAGCGGCCATGCTGGTGAGTAGGGGCAATAGAGCAAAGCTGGAGGTTTAATGATGAGGTAATGGGAGAGGAGCTTTAAAGCATAAGGGTCAGAGGGATAATCAACATGAATGTTAAAATCCCCGAGAATAAGAGAGTGGGAAAATGAATCCAGAAAGAAGGAAAGCCATGAGTCAAAGTCAGAGAGAAAGATAGAGGTGGACCTGTCAGGTGGTCAGTAAATAACAGCTAATCAGAGAGGAAGTGGAGTAAAAAGCTGGATAGAATGAACTTCAAAGGAGGGAAAGGAGTGAGACTGAGGCAGAAAGAGGGCTTGAAACTGACAGGAAGGAGAGAGTAGAAGCCCAACACCTCCACCATGGCCAGTGAGATGAGGTGGGTGGGAGAATTGATAGCCACCATGACAGAGAGCAGCAACTGAAGCTGAGTCCTCATGGAGGAGCCAGGTCTCAGTTAGAGCAAGGAGATGGAGAGCATTAGAGATAAAAATATCATGAGTAAAGGCAAGTTTATTTGAGATGGAGTATGCGTTCCACAAGGATATGAGAAAGGAAGAGAGGAGGTGGAGAGGAGAGGAATATGAATAAGATTTGAGCTGTATTGAGCTGTGCTGTTGTTCACAGATGAAGGAATCAACAGAACAACACAGGGAGGACACGTCCACACCACTTAAAAACAAAGAAACTTTGAAGGTTTTACGAAATAAAAGTTTCTTTGTTTTTAAGTGGTGTGGCCTTGTCCTCCCTGTGCTGTTCTAGTGACTTCTGTGATTTCTGCGGAGGGTTGTCCTTCTTCTTCCCCTGGTGTTCACAGATGAAGGGCCAGGAACAGGACCTCAGAAACATTCACAAATAGGAACAGAAGTGAAGGGGATCTTGAATGATTTTCAGAAGACTGTATTCATGAAGAACTACGAGATAAACTAAAAGTAGACAAAGCGAAGGGGCCGGATGGGATACATCTGAGAGTGTTGAAGAAACTTGGAGATTTTCTGGTGCCTCCATTGTCTGACCTTTGCAATGCTTCTTTAGAGTCGGGAGCACTGTTCCCCCTAAGCTGTGTGCATGTGCGCGCACACACACCTCGCCGAGCGAGCGCACATACTTTACAACAGAATGCACAAAAATTACGGTTCTGATAGAAAACAACACAGATGTCTTAAAATTTAAAAGTTGTTGTGTATTTACGTTTTTCACAAGTTCTACAATATTTTCTAGTGCAATCTTATAGACCTTCAGGATATAAGATCTTTGGTCTTAAACTTTAATTGGCGCATTGAGAAACTTCCGCTTCCATACTTTGGCTTGCGACATGCGTGAATAGTCCAATTGTAATCTGTAATTCGAATTGCATTATTACATTTTTTATTACATTGAAAATTGAAAGAAGTTAATTTTTAAAATGTCGAAACCGATAGCAATGAGAGGTACAAAACGTAAGAGAACGGCCGGAGCTTTTAAGCCTGAATGGCTTGAAGAAATTGTTGAAACGGAGACACCGAAATCTCGGGATAAAACGTGCGTTCAACTACGTGAAATATTCACTTACGAAGAGGATGACGGAGTAGTCTGTTTATACTGATGAGATGCAAAAACCATTGGAGAGTTTTCGAGTGGCAAATTTTGGGATGATGTGTGGAAATTGGACTTTTTGAAATGGCATCTGTCTAGTAAGTCTCATACTGAAAGTGTTAAGAAACTTAGAGCTAAAAATCCAAATTTAAGAGGAGGATTATTTAACTTGTTGCTTGAGAGCACCGCTGAAAAAGAGAAAAGGCAAATTAGTAATGAACGGAAGCGTTCTACACCAGAAGAAATTAAAATTCTAATTGATAGTGTTTTGCTGGCTGTTCTGATGAATATTTCCATGCTCTCTGTTCAAGATATTAATGAACGCATGTCCAAGTACATAACCATACCTGAAAGCTGGAGAAGCAAAAACTATTTGTTTGAATTTCTTGAAATTATAAACATCAATGTCCAAGATAAGCTCATAGCAGATGTTGCATCAGCAGCGTATCATATTTATTTTTATTTATTTATGCTTTTATGCTTTTCTTCTATACCGCTTTTTCCCAAGATCAAAGGCGGTTTACAAGTAACACAATGAACAGTTTACAGTTAACATAATGAACATGGTTTTACATGGAACATCTTGTTTTTTTCAAACTACGTACAATTAACTTTTCGTAAACAACAATCATACATTAACTATTGATGAAAGCACAGACATTTCTGTCAACAAATACTTAATACTGTACCTCAAATATCGGCCAGTAAATTTATGTCTGTATAAAACTTTATTTGGTGGGATGCTACATTTGGAAGCATGTGTAGTTAAATTTTAAAGTATATAACTCCGAGTGTTGTTATGTGGCGCACAAAAATTTAACCTTCCTTCAAAAGCTGCATAGCTGATATTTTATGCTCACACAGCCTACAGGAAATTAGAGGGAACATTGGTCGGGTGTGGTCCTAGAGTACTTGAGAAAGGCGTATGTGGTTCCTTTACACAAAAGTGGAAGTAAAGATGAGGTTCAGAACTACAGGCTGCTTAGTCTGACCTATGTGGTGAGTAAGTTAATGGAAATGCTGTTAAAACAGAGGATAGTGAGGTTTCAGGAGTCGGATTGCAGGATCCGAGGCAGCATCTGTTTACTAGAGACAGGTCTTGTTAGCAGGGGTGTAGCAAGCTATAAATATGCCCTGTGCAACTTGCACATCTGGTACGCAACCCCCCCCCCCCACCCAATCACAGGTTTGTCATTTGCCCCATGCCCAGCATTTCACCACCTTACCTCCATATCCAGCTGGCTCTCCCCCGTGCTGCCTGCACTTGCCCAGCCACTGCCGCTTTTCTTGTTGCCTTGGCAGCGGTGGTAGCGATGACAGCAGCAAAGCAGACATCCAATTGAAAAAAAAATGCAGGTCTTTCGACTCCGCACTTGCATGCAGGTCTGATCCCTTCCTCCTCTGATGTGAGCAAACCTGCATGCAAGCATGGACTCATAAAAACTGGCCTTTTTTTTCAATTGGGTGTCTGCTCTGGTGCTGCCACCGCCGCCGCCAAGGCAATAAGAAAAGTGGCAGTAACTGGGCAAGGGCAGGCAGCATGGGGGAAGCTTAGGACAGCAGCCCCAAATGCGCCCCTATTTCTTTGCACACTGTGTGACTGCACCACTCGCACGGGGCTAGGTACGGTGCTGCTTGTCAGACAAATCTAATTGATGTCTTTGACTAGGTGACCAGAGAGTTGGACCAAGGGGGAGCCCTAGATGTGGTGTACTTAGATTTCAGTATATATTTATATATATATATATATATATATATATATATATGTGTGTGTGTATATATATATATATATATGTGTGTGTGTATATATAGATATATAGATATATATATACACACACACACATATATACACATATATTGTGATAAGGAAGCTTATCATAGCTCAGGAAGGAGCTATAGAAAAGGTGAAGTGACTCTGAACAAGCAACCTGTCAGTTCTGGTAGAAATAAGAAAACAGAATTTTGCCATAAAAGACTACCAGTCCCAGAATGCACCAGGTTTCCAACAGCCATTAGAGGAGCTGAAGTGGGGAAACGTGTGTTCAATCAGGAGGGCTATGAGGTAATCCCTAAGCACTCATCTCAAAGGGCAGGGCCTGATTCAGCACAGCTGCGCTGTGTTAGGGAGGAGCACTCATCTAAGCAGAATAAGAGTAGAGTTTATTCTACAGATGACCATCTTCATGATCACCTTGGATATCCAGAGAATTGTCCTCAGTATCCTGAGACTCAGCTTGAGTTTGATCATCAGTTTCATCTGAAGGATCATCAGAAGCAGAAGCCAAACCGGACGGACAGAGAGGGAAAGAGACCCTTTGGAAGAAGGAAGAGAAAAGCCTTTGAGAGGTCTAGAAGAGTCCAAAGCAGTACGTATACTGGGAGGTATTCCAAGGGCCAGCATACACCATTGGACTGGGGAAAGCCAGAGGAATGGTGCTGCAGAGCTAGGAATCACCAGAGGCTACCTGTGAGGGAGACAGCTGCACGTGGAAGGGACCCTCAGACCTGTGCCAGAAGGTATGTGAAGAGAGATCCAGTGTCCAGGGATCTGGATTGGAAGGCTGGACATAAGAACTGGATTACATACTGGCCAGGCTATATAGAGAGGAACTCTAGCAGCAATGGACGCTCAGGTATGAACACTGATCTATGCCCTAGCTATAACCTTGAAAGACAGCAGGGAAACAAGTATTCTCCTGAAACTGCTCCATTGAGAGATTCATCTGTGCCAATCCATGATATTGAACCCATGCTTGTTGAACAAGGGGGAATAATAGCAGATGAGGATCCTGTTTATATGGACTGCTCTCTATCTAAACTCCGTTGGTAACTTTCTGTTATAAAGTACAGCAACCATCACAAAGAAATACAAATTTGTTCTTTAATCTACTCAGAAAAGCTCCTGAAGCAGGATTTGACCCACACAGTGGAAGGCAAGCCAGCTAAGGGGTTTCAGCTGGTGACTGCTAGCAATTAAGCCTTATCTAATTGCTTGTGAGCTAGGAGAGAATCATTTCTGAATTTATGTGGGAAGTAATCAGAAAAGAACAGTTTGTTTCTTGCTTTGTAGCTTTTCATTTGTTGTTTTCCTGATTTTGACTTTGTTTTTCCAAGTTAACACTGAAAGCAAGTTACCTAATTTATGTGCTACCAAGCATATCTGTGTTGGGAGAAATAACCCCATAAATAAATATCTTATTGGCTTTACCCAAGAGCACAACTAAATTATTGTCAGCAGCTGTGTCTGGTGTGAATGAACTACATTGCCCACAATACCTTGAAAATCATATAGAAATATGCACTTGCCAAGAGTGTGAAGATTCTCACCCAGGCAGCCGTCTGACAATATACATAAATATATATATATATATACACACACACACACACACACACACATATATATATATATATATATATATATATATATATATATATTGTCATGAGGTAGACAGCACTGAGCCTAGAATAATAAAAGAAAAAGGAAAAGAAGAGCTTACCTCACAGCCACATGAGCAGTTAAGGCATTCAGGTTGCAGGGAAGCAAGGAATGGAGAAACAAACTTTCCTCATAGCATTGGTGACGCAGTAGAAACTCAGAGTCCTAATCATGCTCACCTGAGGAAAGAATCACGTACAACGTACAACAAGCAGGGAGATAAAACCAGGTGGGAAATCCCACAGAGAAAGCAGAGAGAGGAGCAGAGAGAGAAGGAGACAGAGACTCAGGAAGGGAGTCCGATTCAGAAGCAGACACAGAGAGAGACGTCACGAAGAGAGAGGGCAGAGTGGAAGCAAGCTGTTGAACCAGAGAGTGCTGGGAAAAGCAGTGCAAGAGACTTCCAAGACAGAGGAGTCCTCGTACCGGGGAAGGCAACCAAGCAGGTAGAGAGCAAACGTCACACTCAGGAAGGCTCACTGAGGCCAGGAGGTGATTACAGCCCAGCTGATGCTTGGAACTCCCGGAGAAAGGCAGCTTACACTCCAGAGAAGAAACCCTGGTTAACAGAGGAAGGGCTGGAAATGCTTTCCATCAGGAAAAAAGATAAGTACCCTGTTTTATCCAGAGAGAAGGAAGTGGGTTCTTTTATAAAGAGTCAAGCTTACAGTGGGTCAGAAAACCCTTATTGGAGTGGATACTGGAAAGAGGCCCCAAGCACAGCTCCTTATGTCCATGTCTGCACAGAACAGTCTCCTCTCATAGAAACTGAGGTCTCCCAAGGGCAAGGTTGTGAAACCAGTAATACGGAAGCATGGTGCCCGTTTACAGGACCAGGTCCTGATTTGATGCAGTGGGAAAGTTCAAACCCAGAGATTATTCCAGAACCCATGGATTGTGCTCTATGTATTTCTGACGAGATAGACTCTCTATGTTAAAAAGCAAGAAGAAGCATTGCTATCGTTTGAAAAGCTTTTATTTTTCTTTGAAGCAACAGTTTATTTTTGTTACCATTATCTGCTGTATCCGGAAGGCAATCCTCTAGGGAAGGGGAATAAAGCCCAGCTTTAATTATACTTGGACACACGACTACAGATTATTCTTTTAAGAAACAGAGCTATACCACCTACCTAGGCAGGTACCTAAGGAGGGTATAGTCTCACAATATATATATATATATATACACACACACATATATAGTTGTGTTGGATGTAAACCGCACTGATACCGAAGAGCGCGGGATATAAGAAAGTTAAATAAATAAATAAAGCCTTTGACAATCTTCGGCACAGGTGACATAAATAAATTGAGCACCCTAGAGGGATGGACCCTAAAGTGATTGACTGGGTTAGTAATTGGTTGAGTGGGAAGCAACAAAGGGTACAGGTAAATGGAGCTCACTCTGAGGAGAAGGAAGTTACCAGCGGTGTGCCCAAGGGATCTATCCTTGGTCCAATTCTTTTGAACATTTTTATTAGTGATATTGTGGAAGGGCTGTCATGTAAGGTTTGTTTGTTTGCAGATAATACCAAAATCTGCAATACACACCCAGGAAGGAGAGATAACATGAGGAGGGATCTAGCTAAGCTTGAAGAATGGTTACGAAATTGGCAGCTGAGATTTAACGCTAAGAAATGTAGGATCATACATTTCAGCTGCCAAAATCCAACAGAGTAGTAGAGTATAGGGAGCGAAGTACTTCTGTCCATGAAAGAAAAGCTGTGTCTGAGTGTGATAGTTTCTGATGATCTTTAAGTGGCTAAACAGGTAGAAGATGCAAAAGCCAGAAGGAGGCTAGGGTGCGTAGAGAGAGGAATGGCCAACAGAAAAAAGGAGGCGATAATGGCTCTGTATATGTCTTTGGTGAGACCTCAGCTGGAGTATTGTGTGCAATTCTTGAGACCACATCTTTGAAAGGATATAAACAGGATGGAGTCGGTGCAGATGGTGGCTACCAAAATGGTCAGTGGTCTTCATTATAAACCATATGGGGACAGACTTACAGGTCTCAATATGTATATGTTAGAGGAAAGGCAGGATAGAAGAGATATCATAGAGACATTTAAATATCTCCATGGCATAAATGAAAGTAATTAATTGAAAGTAAACTCTGCAATGAGGGGATGTAGGATGAGCGTGAAAGGGGACAGACCTAGGAGTAATATATGTAAATATTTATTTACGGATAGAGTGGTAGATGAGTGGAATATTCTCCCAGTGGAGGTAGTGAAGACAAGAACAGTATCTAAATTCAGGAAAGCATGGGACAAACACAGGAACAAAAAGGTTTATCTGGAAGGACAGGCTAGATAGGCCATATGGTCTTTTTCTGCCGTCATGTTTTTATGTTTCTGTTTTCTTTGCTAGAGTTGAGGAATGGCCTAGTGGTTAGAGCACTATCTTGGTAACCTGAGAGACCAGGGTTCATTTCCCATTGGCACTCTTTGCAGCCTTGAGCAAATTGCTTAACTCTCTATTGCTTTGGAAGAAAGGCCTTGCAGTCTGCTTTCAATCACACTACCAAGAAAACCCAGGAGTCAGCATTGACACAAAGGCACATGTTGCATTTTCTTTGCTGTCATTTCTACTGGGAAAGCTACTGACTGAATTGTACTTTGATATCATGTGAGTACTGACAATTGATCACAGGTGAAAGACTAATCGAAGTAGCTGGTTTCCTCCGAAGTTTCCCTCAGGATAGCTGGCGTTCTTGGCGGTTTTATCCGGTAAAGCAAATGATTAGAGATTTTGTAGCTGAAATGATCTCAACCTATTCTCAAACTTTAAATGGGTAAGACGCTCGGCTTGCTGGCATGGAACTGGGCATGGAACTGAGCGCCTAGTGGGTCACTTTTGGTAAGCAGAACTGGCACTGTGGGATGAACCGAATACCGGGTTAAGGCGCCCAATGCCGACACTCATCAGAGCCCAGAAATGGTATTGGTTGATATAGACAGCAGGACAGTGGCCATGGAAGTCGGAATCAGCTAAGGACTGTGTAATAACTCACCTGCCGAATCAACTAGCCCTGAAAATGAATGGCACTGAAGTGTCGGGCCCATTCCTGGCCATCACCAGCCATGGGAGAGAGCCGAGGGGCTAAGTCACAATGAGTAGGAGGGCCACTGCAATGGGCATGGAAGCCCGGGATGAGGGCCTGGGTGGAGCTGCTGCAGGTGCAAATGTTGGTGGTAGTAGCAAATATTAAAACAAGAACTTTGAAGGCCGAGGTGGAGAAGGATTCCATGTGAACAGCAGTGGAACATGGGTCAGTCAGTCCTAAGAGATAGATGTGCGCTGTTCAGAAGGGATGGGCGATAGCCTCAGTTGCCCTCAGCTGATCAAAAGGGAGTTTGGTTCAGATCTCCGAACCCAGACTGGCAGAGAGGTGCCATGAGGCATCCAGTGCGGTAACATGACTAATCCTGGAGAAGTTGGCGGGAGCTTCGGGTAGAGTTCTCTTTTCTTTATGAAGGGCAGGGCACCCTGAGATGGGTTCATCCCCAAGAGAGGGGCTCGAGCCTTGGAAAGTGTTGCAGTTCTGGTGGCATCTGGTGAGCTCTCCCTGGTTCTTAAAAATCCGGGGGAAAGGGTGTAAATCTTGCATCGGGCCATACCCATAGCTGCAGCAGGTCTCCAAGGTGAACAACCTCTGGCATGTTAGAACAGTGTAGGTAAGGGAAGTCGGCAAGTCAGATCCGTAACTTTGGGATAAGGATTGGCTCTAAGGGCTGGGTTGGTTGGGCTGGGGCTTGAAACATGGCAAGATATGCCCCACGGCTGGATGAGGCATACCGCTGACCCCCTCCCCTGCAGGGTGGCAGGTGGAGGCAGTGATTCTGGACGCAAGCCGGGCCCTTCCTGTGGATTGCCCCAGTTACAGCAGGCATCTCTCTCCCTTCATCCTCTTTCCAGGGGATGTTGTGGTTGGGTCAGCATCCCGCCTCAGTCAGCACTTAGCAGCTGAATTAGACCTTGTGCAGACTGGGGGAATCCAACTTTTTAACTAAAATAAAGCATCGTGAAGGCCCGCATTGGGTGAATATGTGATGTGATTTCTGCCCAGTGCTCTGAATGTCAAAGTGAAGAAATTCAATGAAGCACAGATAACCGGCGGGAGTAACTATGGGGTATGTTTACTAAACAGGGCTAACATCGCAGCGGTGATGTTATTGCGCAATACGTAACGTTATCGCGCGATAATTATCATGCGATAACATTACGTATCGCGCGATAACGTCTCCAGTGGTGCTAAGGCACACAGAGGGTGGAGTAAGTCTCCCCAGAAGGCAGAGAGACAGGGTTAATAGGCGGGGAGCGGGCTGGGAGAGGCTCCAGGTACTCTAACGCTGTGAAATGAAGGGCAGAACATTACCGTGCTTGAAAACCTGGCATTAGCGGCACAATTGCAGGAAAGAGAAACCATTTCAGTCAGCAATGTACAGCAAAGGCAGGGAGACCAAGAAAAGTGATAGTAGTGCTACATGTGCAGCAACAGCATAGTGCCCAAGTACGAAAGGGCACTACGGTGAGGCTGCAAATGGGGTACAGGGGGCTGCAGGCAGGACATGCAGTGGGGCAGCTGGGGCACAGGGTGGACTAGGCAGATGCCTAGGTGGCACATAGGACTGCAGAAACTGCAAATCAGCAAGCCAGCAACTGACCAAGGTCAAACATGTCCATGAGTGTGTGTCCCACAGTGTCCCAAGGGACATCACCCAGAAGGTACCCCAAAGGGCACATAACATTGACAGGCGGTGCCGGGGGGAAGTACGGATGTCTATGTAGGCGCCCCTACCCCAGATCCCACACCATAGGCAGCCACCTACCAGCACACTGGATGGCCTGGGACTACGCACCACCAGCACCACCGGCATAAGGGCATGTCAGCATGGTGGGGGAGGGGGCAGTGGCAGCTGCCCACAGCAGACCAAGGCCAAGCCCTGTTTAGGTGGGGGGCGTGCACTGCAACAGACAAGGTCTGTCTGAAGAACAGTCATGGTATCCCCAGGAAAAGACCTGCCTCTGTGGCAACAATTTGGTGTAGTACACACAGCCAGTGTGTTCAGGGGCAGAAGGTCACAGGCAATGTTCCCTCTAATTTTCTGTAGGCTGTGTGCGCATAAAATATCAGCTGTGTGCAGCTTTTGAAGGAAGGTTACATTTTTGTGCGCCACATAATGACACTTGGAGTTATATACTTTAAAATTTGACTACACGTCAGAATACAGTATGTACACCACATTGATTTTAATCAAATTAAATGAAAATAGACGATTACTAAATGAAGCAGGAAATTTCTAGTAATTACAATCATAACTTTTAAATTTTAAGACATCTGTGTTGTTTTCTATCAGAATCAGAGCCGTAATTTTTGTGCGCTCTGCTGTAAAGTATGTGCGCTCGCTCGGCGAGGTGTGCGCGCGCGCACACGCGCACAGCTTAGAGGGAACAGTGGTCACAGGTTCAAGTCCCAGCTGTGGCTTCTGCAGACCTTGTCCCTATATTTTACCCTACAGAACACATACACCATAAACATATGCACTCCCTAGAGCCGAGGTTCCCAACTGCAGTCCTGGAGGCCCAACACCATTCAGGTTTTCATGCTGTCCCTAGTAAATATGCATGAGATGCATTTGTATGCACTGCCCCCATTGTATGCAAATGTAACTCATGCATATACTTTAGGGACATCTTGAAAACCTGAATGGTGGTTAGCACCCCCGGACCGGAGTTGGCAACCTCTGCCCTAGAGCATCAGCCAATAGGGGCACAAACACCCACACCCACAGGCCCCACTATCCATATCCTCATGGACACTGTTCCCTCTAAGCTGTGCGCGTGTGCGCGCGCACACACCTCGCCGAGCGAGCGCACATACTTTACAACAGAGCGCACAAAAATTACGGTTCTGATTCTGATAAAAAACAACACAGACATCTTAAAATTTAAAAGTTGTTGTGTATTTATGGCTTTCACAAGTTCCACACTATTTTCTAGTGCAATCAATGTGGTGTACATACTGTATTCTGACGTGTGGTCAAATTTTAAAGTATATAACTCCGAGTGTCATTATGTGGCGCACAAAAATTTAACCTTCCTTCAAAAGCTGCACAGCTGATATTTTATGCGCACACAGCCTACAGAAAATTACAGGGAACATTGCTCATGGAGAGTCAGGCTTTTGGGCCCTGCACAGAGCAGCAGCTACCAGTACTACCACCTGCATACCTTAGCAATGCCATCATAAACATGGAAACACGCTCCATATATATCAGATAACAGATCCTACATTAAACACAAATTGTTAACAGAGATTCATCATAGCAACCTTTCTGATATATGTGGAGTGTGTTTCCTTTTTGTTTGTTTTCTGACAGTGTTTACCGCCCCAGAGAGTGACCATAACAGTATTTAGTACCTTAGCAATGCCTGCACTGTGCCCAGGACTGGTGTGGTGGCCAGGGCTGCCAACCACCTCTATCTTTGCACAATGCTGAAATAGGTAAGGAAGTGTGTGTATGTCTATCCAGTGTTTTGTGGCTGCCTACACCTTACAGAGCCCACAATGCTTACACTGTTTCCAGCGTTAGCCTGCCAATGTGCATAATGAGGAGCAAGGTATTGTGGGTATGGCCCAGACAGGGCAGTCTGGGTAGGATGCATCTGCACAGGGCATAGGGCAATGGCTGGGATATTGTAGTGCCCGACCACCATCTGCACGGACAGGGTGGCCACAGCATGTCATGCTGGGAGATCAGTCTCACTCTGACTGAACAATAACCATGGCATGTCTAGGTTCCCACATAGTACTATACAAAGCTTCTCTCAAGAGGTCCCTGTTCAGGGGCCCAATCAGTGAGATACCTGCTTGGTGTTTGTGCTTACATCCCGCATCTGGGTACACATTGTTTCTCTAGGAACATGTGCTATGTACTGGCTAGCAGACTGTCTGCAGTTAGCATCTGTATGGCTGAAACACCTTGCAGGGTGCAGCGGGTGCAGACTGACTGTGCCCTCTGCTGGTGAATGGCAGATGAGTTTTTCCAGGCCTGTCTGCCAGTGCCCTATGTGATAAGTACAGATCTGCATTGACTGCCCTGGAGGGTGATGATTCTCCCAGCAGGACTGGGGTTGATGGTCCCCTCTACTGCCTCCATTGCAGAGATGTAGAGCGTGCTTCTGTTGGTGGGAGATCCTGTTCCCCCACCATGACCCACAGAAGGCAGGTTGGGTGGTGCTACATAATCCACATGTGGGTCCAAACACCACCCTTCTCTTATAACAAGTGACCATGGCAACCACACAGGATATGCAATATTTTGGGTGCATCATAGTCCATAAGGGCTAGACGTGACTGGGAAATACAGATGGACACAGGTGTATCCTAGATGTGTCTGCAAGGACTACCTGTCACATGCTGGTACTGATGGGGACCTGCAGCACAGCCTATCTCAGTCAAGCCAGATGCTTTGGACCTGGTGCTGGGCACCTCACCTCACCGTCAGGGTGAGCACAGGAACGCACAATGTCACAGTCTGTAGCTACTCTGTGCCAGTAACACACACGGTCAGTTCCTCCTACCAGGCTGAGGTGCTGCAAAATTATCATGGAAACTTCAGCGTATTCAAATAACAAAAGGATAACTCAGATCTGGACAAACAACTTTTGATCTAGGCTGAAAAATAGCATTCAGTATACTGAGCCTGGTTATTTATTTATTTTATTTATTTACAGTTCTTTTATACCGCGCTATTCGTCATCAGTGCGGTTTACAATGAACATAAAAACTACACGTCTCAAATAATTGATCTGTGCTTACAATGAACAGGACAATAAACTTGGTATACATTAAACAGGTTTCATGAACAGTGAAACAGAGAGCGTGAGAACTATGTACAAAGCAACTAAATGCAGCTATATGTAGAGCTACATGAATCTAGGTAAAATTTTCTTAGTGAGAGGAGGTGCAAAGTGAGATTGCAGTTCTACGGATTAAGACTGTGGAGTGCATGGGTTTAATGTGTTGGCCTGGAGTGTGGAGGTGGGTTGGTATGGGAGGGTGTCCGAAACATCGTAGTGCTGCAGGAACAGGTGATGCTTCAGTGCCTTCCTGAACTGGGAGAGGTCACTGATGGTTCTGATGCCTGATGGTAGGGCGTTCCAACATGATGGTGCAAAGTAAGAGAAGGCTCTGGATCTAGTGACTTGAGAGCATTTCGTGATTGCCTTGGGTAGTACAAGAGAGTTGGAGGCAGTCGATCTCCTTGCTCGATTAGGGGGTGTAATTGATATCAGGTCAGTGATAGTAGATGCGGAGTAGTTATTGATCGCCTTGTGAGTCATAGTTAGGATCTTGAAAGAGATCCTAGATTGTATAGGCAGCCAATGTAACTGTTTCAGTATTGGAGTGATGTGGGTTCTCTTGGAGGCTCCATAAAGGATTCTTGCAGCTGAGTTCATTGCCAATTGTAAGGGGTTAATCGTGCTCTTTGGTAGGCCATGTAGGATCGCATTGGTGTAGTCCAGGTGAGGCATTATTAAGGCCTGAAAGATTGATCGAAAGTCGTCTGGTTCTAGCAGCTGACGCAGATAACGAAGGGTCCGGATTTTATGATAGACAGATTTCGCCACGTTGCTGATATGAGCCTTCATATTGAGTTGTTGATCGAGCGTAACCCCTAGGTATCTCACTGTAGTCTTGCAAAGGAGTTCTGCGTCACGCACCTTGATGGACGTTGGTGAGGTAAATGCAGGGTTTCTGGTCACGAAGAGGACTTCTGTCTTTTTGAAGTTTATCTTAAGCATTTGTGCATTTAGCCAGTCTGTGACCGCGTCAAAGCACTTGATTAGTGGGGAGAGGTCCAGGAGTTCTGTCGAGAATGGCATATACATCAGGACGTCATCAGCATAGACCAGGCAGTTGATGTTAAAAGAGTGGATGAGGTCACAGATAGGCTGCATATAAACGTTGAACAGTAAGGCGGAAAGGGAGGAGCCTTGTGGCACACCTTTAGTTTGAGGGAAGGGGTCAGAGGTTGAAGATCCAGAACGGACATGTTGCCAACGGTCTCTGAGGTATGAAGAGCACCAAGACAGAGCTGATCCATGAACTCCCTTCTCTCTAAGACGTGACAGGAGTACTTCATGATCGACAGTGTCAAACGCAGCGGCGATGTCCATGAAGATTAAAGCAAAACCTTGTCTGACGTTGTCTAGGCCTATGGTTAGAGCATTAAACAGGGATGTCAGTAGTGTTTCAACACCATGTGATTCACAAAATCCGTGCTGACATGGATGCAAGGGTGCATTGGTATCTAAATAATCTTGTAATTGACGTTGGGTAATCTTTTCGATGATTTTCGAAAGGAGAGGAATGCTGGAGATGGGTCTGTAGGATTCCATCAAGGAGGGGTCCAACCTGCTGTTTTTTAGGAGAGGTCTGATGGAGGTCTGCTTCAGAGTGTGAGGGAAGGTCCCAGTAGAGAATGATACATCTATCATTTTAGCTAGAAATGGGCTGAGATCCGCCCGTAGTGACTTTATCTAGGAAGCTGGACAGGGGTCGGAAGGTGATGTTGTGGTGTTTATTTTTAAGATGGTGTCTTGAATGACTCTGTCAGTTGGGGTGGAGAAGGATGAAAGAGTGTGTTGAGTCTCACATGAGAATTGGCTAGGTGAGGGTAGAGGGACAGTGTAGGGAGTGTTAGCTGGAGTAAGGGGCTTAGAGGTTAGAGCGAGCTGGTTACTTTTGCTTCGTAAGTAGTTGGCATATTCCTGAGGGTCTAGGTGGGGCAGGGCACCCTGAGAAGGTTCCTTTGCTAAGGTTTTCACAATGTGGAAGAGCTCGTGAGGTTTGTTGAGGGAGCCCTGTAGTCTGCTTGCGTAATATTGTTTCATACTGGAAGATACGGATGAGCGATGTCTTGTTAATTGTGCTTTGAATGCATCATGATTTTCGGCTGTTCTTGATCGTCGCCACCGTCTTTCTAGTTGTCTGAGGAGGAGGAGTGATTTCCGTAGCTCTGGGGAGTACCATGGTGCATTATTTTTCTTATGAAGTGCCTTGATTGAGGTAGGAGAGTGGATCACAGCATCTAGGCAGGAGTTCCAAGAATCGACCATGTCGTCAAGGCTTTTTTCAGGAGGGCAAAGTAGGTTCTGAGTCCTCTTTAGGATGTCCTCTCTGTTAAAAGGGTGAAAGCGTCTAAAGTGTTCTGGGGAGGGTGCATCTACTGGTAATGTCTTGGAAGAGCTAGAACATATTGGCATCTGGAATAGGATCAGGAGATGATCAGACCATGGTACTGAGATTGAATTTAGGTAAGAGTTGTGCCAATGAGTAAGAGCTGATTGTGGTGCAAAGATAAGATCCAGTGTGTTACCTTTTGTATGAGTAGGGGTGTCGACCAACTGAACATAGCCTAGTTCACTGAGAGCATCAATAAAGGCATTGGTGTGGCTGTCTTGAATGGTAGGGAGGTTAAGGTCGCCTAATACCCAGTTTGAGGTGTGCGGGCTCGTAGAGTTGCAGGCAAGATCAATGATTGTGGCTAAATCGTCTGGTGAAGAGGATGGTGCTCTATAAAGTAAATTGATAGTGACCTGTTTATTTGTGATAGTCACAGAGTCGAGGGTCGAAGTGCTGCTTGAGGCTACAAGCTGGAACCTAAGGTCACCACTAAAAGCTGCTGGTTCTTTTTTTTTATGCTACACCTTTGCTTTTCTCTGTGCAGTGACTCTGTAGGGATAGGGAGTATATCCTGCATAACAGATCAGGACACGGGTCCAGACTAGAGACTGTACTTATCATCTGAGTTCTCATTGGATTCTTCCCTCGAGGACACAGAGGTAATAATATCTATGGTGGCTGTCTTTCCTTGCAATTTCACATAATGTGTTTGAGTTCCAGTTGCCGTTGTAACTTTGTGATACACATACCTTTTTTTCTGGAATAACTTTGCAAAATGCTGGTGCTCCTTTTTCTTGTCATCCATATTCACAACCCATAGATCTAATTCAGACTACACATTTTCTCAAATTTTGAGGTCAATTTTTCTACTGTTTCTCGTAATGCTATCTATATTGGATTGTGTTATTTCTTCAAAGCAATAGTTGTAATCATTGCTTGGCAGAATAAACAAAGGGTCCCTTTACTGAACACTTAGCATGTGTTATCCACTGCATGGCCTATTTTATTCCTATGGATTCTGTGACAGATAGCACGTGCTAGGTGTTAGTAAAAGGGTCCTTAATCTTCAAATCAGACGACGCATTGCTCTTGGCAGAGTGGCTATGAAAGACCTAGATAAGATCCTCAAGAGTAGAGATGTTTCTCTCCATACAAAGATTCGACTTGTTCAAGCCATGGTATTTTCAATAACATCATATGGATGTGAAAGCTGGACAGTGAAAAAGATAGACAGGAAGAAAATTGATGCCTTTGAATTATGGTGCTGGCAGCGAATACTGTGTATACCATGGACTGCCCAAAGAACAAACCAGTCGGTACTAGAGGAGATCAAACCTAAGCTTTCTTTAGAAGCTCAGATGACAAGACTTCGACTTTTATACTTTGGACACATCATGCGAAGAGAGAGATCATTAAAGACATCATGCTTGGCAAGGTAGAAGGTTAGCGCAAAAGAGGAAGGCCAGCAATGAGATGGATCGATACAATAACAGCAGCTACGGGTACCAGTCTGTCAACAATGAGCCGCCTGACTCAAGACCGAACACAATTTAGGATAGCTATCCAGAGGGTCGCCATGAGTCGACTCCAACTCGACGGCACTTAACAATAACAACAACAATCTTCTGTTACGTGTATATATAAAGGTGCAATATCACTAGTGCACAGTAGATGGTGCCTGCACTCTATCACAATCTGTTATTACCCTTGCAGCTAATCAGACTAAATTTATTTTAATCTAACTATATAAATTCAACAGAATTAAAATGATTACATCTAATAATTCTACTGTGGATTCATTAGAGGTTCACTCTGCTAACAGTTTCTTAAGTTCAGTAACGGTGTGCTTGTGGAATCCTTTATCTGGCTGCACTAATTCTACATCATGTCTAATCGCTTCATGCAGTTTTACTATACAAATCCTAGCACATAAAATGCATTATTTAATCATCAGTTGCAACTCAACAATATATGCCGTTCAATATCCAGATATGACAGAATCCTGGCTGATCGTTCCGTTTATATTATCTCACAGACACTAGGGCTATCATTCTGGACTACAATTAAGTTCTCTTGGGGGCAATTTCTCCAAATGAGTTAGTGTTGTGCATGTCATGACAGCCATGAACCTCACTCCTACATCAGGGTATGTGGAGTATGATCTAAGTCTCTCAAATTTATAGGCAATTTGTCCAAGCGTGATTTGAAATTCCTCTTAATCAGGCCTGTGGCTCCCAGTGAGCCATCTTTGTATATCCTCTGTTATCAAATACAGGGTTTGTCACATAATAGCAACAGTACATTATCATTTTTTTCTCTTCAGAGTCCACCTAACAGTTTTTAATCCTCTTAGCTTTTTCATTAGTTTCTGAGGTTTATCTGGCTGCATTAGGGACGTTATCTTCTCCTGAAGGTTTTAGACTATCGCTACCACCATTGTTAGCTCTTGTGCATAACCTATAGGTGGGCACCTTTTTATCCTGGGCACTATGCAGCCCATGTATACCTTTTTTTTCCTGCCTACCATACTTTTATCTTAGGGATATGTTTACTAAGGACTGTTAAGGGCGCACCGATTTGCATGAGGTAACGGCAGTGTTAAGGCGCTTTCATGTGGTAAAGACCGGAGCAGGGAATAGGAGTTCCAGCAGTAAGGGTGCTAGAGGCTGGTTATCAGGCAGTAACAGGACATCGGGTGGTAAAGGTGCCAAGCGTGCACATCATTGCCAAATAAGGTCATTTCCTTTATGCAGGATAAGGGAGCCTATCTGCCAGTCACATTTGAGCTGCTGGATGGGAACAAAGGTAATAGCTGATGGACATGTCACATGTATATGTCCCTTACATGTTAGAGAGTGGGAGGATAATGTGGGATGCAGTTTGACTGTATCAGTGAGGGGTGCTTATGTAATCTGCTGTGATGTCAGTGGCATAGGATTGGGTAGGTGTGTCCTGGAGGTGTCAGCATGGCCACGATGTGGGCATCAAAAGAATGACTGGCCAGGAGTGGTGACATGAACATCAGTCGCAGGAGAGATGTGAAATACACGTCCTAATGAGTAAATGTTACCATATGGGCCATGGTGTAGCAGCTGGCAGGAGAATACATGAGTGAACATGATGAATATATGCTGATGGATAGACTGAAGAATGGATGGGGTAGATGAGGGTGCTGTATGGCCCTGCGGCCCTAATGTACCCAATATGACCTCTCAAATGCAGCTAATCTCAGTGTAGCGTGTGTTAAAAATAGTTGCTGTGCCAGAGGGAAGGTCTAATACTATCTATTTCGGTGTCACAGCTGTCTCAGCTGCTCTAACAACCATACAATCTTCCTGACATATATGCTTATAACAACTGGACAAGTAAGTAGGCTATGATCCAAAGACAGAATAGCCACACATCTGCACAAGCTGCATGCAAATGCAAAGTGCTATTGTACAGATAAGATCTACACTTATACTGTCTAGTGGAACAAAGTGACTTGCATGATGTTAAACACCTGGCGTCCACTCACGTCTCTGAACTGATGTGTCTCTCACATTGGCCATATGGAGCAAGTAAGGACATGTGTTGATCTGTGCAGGTGGCCATCTCAGTAGTGGGCCGTGCCTGCATGAACTGCATATATGTGATGGAGCAAAAGATGTTCATTTACAGTCATCATGAACGTTTCCAATCATGTTCAACTCATGTGTCATGCTTCTACAGGGTGAAGGTGTACAACCCTTTGCAAGTGCTGCAGCAGAGCCAATAAAGTCATGCTGTCAGATGGGTATGATTGCAATGTGCATGCTTGCATATCCAATGTGTAATACTAACACATAAAAAAGACCAATAACAATGTGAATCCTCAAGTCAGTGCTGACTCTTGGCAACCCAGCAACAAGACCAGAAGTAGATTGCTAGGCCTTTTGTCCAAGACAATGGAGGGCAGTGACTTTCCCAAGACCACATGGGACTTCAACCATGGTTTGTTCCTTACTAAATCAGTGTTTTAACCATTTGGCTACACCTCCACACCATTTGCTATAGCACTCTCTAGACTAAACCAGACTACAGGTCCCTGCCTGTAATGGCCTAAACCTAGGACTTGAAACAACCTGGCAGGCACATTCTGAGACAGTTGTAAACCACACCTAGGGCCTGCCTGCAGCAGTATATATGCAGTACAGACTGCACTGGACACTCAGTACTGCATCTGCCTAACAGACATACTGTACAACAGCAGTATGAATCGTCTGTCCAAAGGCCAAGCCACATGTGAGGGCAAGATGCCCTTCCCTCCACTGTACCATTTAAGCCAAACAACATTTGCACACAGAGCTCTGCTGGGCTGCAGTGTGATACTAATCCCTGAGGCAGCACATGTACAGGGTTTGCATTCCCTTGTGACCTGCAGTACACTACAAGATACTTTTTCATATACACCAAACTCAAACCTCATTCATGACCCATGTGGTCCATTCCAGATCATCCTGTCCTCTCCAGGGTGTCATGCACACTTGCTCCTTTGTCATACAAGACATGCAAGTACTGGGCAATGCTCCAGTAATCAGGGTCTCCATTAAGGCTGCAATTAGGGCAATGTATGCCAGAATTAGTTAGCCCCTTTATTTCCCAGGATGTACCTCACAGTCTAAACACCTATACATTACTTTTTACCCTATGAAGAATGTAGCGATCCATCACATCAGCTCTGGAATGTGCAGGCATATTGTGTGCTTCATGGACATAACAGCCACCACATGTGCAAATAACCTTTTTCACCAGCCACCCTGAATGTGAGGAAGGGCATACATCACCTTGTCCCCAAGCCAAGCACTACAATAAATGGTCTCTCCAGGTTCTGGTGAAGGTATATTCTACTACCTGAATACTGTTGGTGTTGAGTGAGGTATGTTATGCTAGATGTTTTGTACCCTGTATAACTGCAACATATTGGAGTGGCATGTGCTTACTGGCCCTTGTGTCCTGCACTGGTTGACCAGGGACTCTTGTGTAACATGTTATGTCATGCTCTAGGGCTCAAGCAGTTGTTTCCAAGGAACCTGAATACAGTGAGTACTACCTAGGCAGGAAGCGGGGTGCTGACACTAACCAGCACAACCTGCCAAAACCATAGTCACCAGCAGGTTATAGGCAGCCCAGAAAACAGCTCTTCTCTCTTTCTGAGAAATTGATTCCGCTAGATCCATCTCAGTCAGCCTGCAAATGTTGTGCAACACTGAACTGTGTCAGCCACTCACATTCCATCTGTGCCAGGTCTGCTAGTCACCAACCACTGCATATACACATAGCCATGTTGAAGATGTTGGCTCCGTACAAACAGCATAGACAACAGCAGCATGGCTAGTGACTAGACTGCCATGAAAAAACAGTGTCCATGTCACTGTAGTTTGGCCATAGATAGTAGTATGTGGATACATAGCCGTGACCTGGTCCCAGCTCTGTCAGAGAGTAGCCTTTCAGTATGAACAGATGTGTGCACTTAGGCCATGCTTGTGCCAGACCCACATTAAGATGGCTCAGCTGTTTACCTAATCTCTGACTCATATGCATCCTGTGCAAACTGCTCTGTTTTAGACAATACCCAGAATCTTCTTCTCATCATTTGTGTACCCTTTTAGTTTGAACTTGAGGACAGCTAATGCAATACAAAGAGCACTGGAAAGTGGTCCAGAGACAAATTGCAAGTTCATGTTGGCCAACAGTGGCCTATGCCTGTCACATACCAGAAGACTGTGTCCCCCTACACAGCTTTTGGCAGTGAGCATTGAACATAGTGCCATGCTCATACTCCCATATTATATCATGTCCCTGACCATGGACACTGTGAAAATGGGCAGTGCAGCATATGTGCTCTCCCATGTTTTGGACATGGTCCCCCCCCCACCTCCCCCAAGAGCATGGTAGATTGGACATGGGGTTAGATGTTCATACATACAGTTGCTGGCTACACATATGCCACCATCCTCTTCCTCTTTGTATTATAACAATGTCCTTGTGGCAGTCACACTCGGTGCCTGTGGAGAGTGAGTGAGGCTGTCATGCAGGGTCTGTGATGTGAAAGATGCAGAGACTGAGTAGGCCCTCAGAGCTTCTGTGCATCTGAACAGAGCCTCTAGCTGTCTATGCCACCTACCAGGGCCACATTCAAAACATGTGTGGGACTGCTCCCCCCACTTCTACCCCAACATTCACCTCCAGGCACTGCCTTCCCACATCTTTAATCTTTAATTACACTTGATAGACCGCTTTGTCAAAACATTAAGCGGTGTACAATAAAATAAAAGGGACGCACTGCAAATTATAAGAAAAGGAATGCCATAAAAAATAGGAAAGAGTGAGCAGGACAGAACACACATAATAAATACTAAAATACAATAAAATATTAAAAACACTCCAACAAACCGGAGGTCCAAATAAAACTAACATAAAAACAGGGGCAAAGACAAACAGTGGAGAGGCAAGACAAACCTAGGCTGGCAGCGGAACAAATATAGCAACTTTAGGGGGGGGCATCGGGGGAAAGATCGAAGGCTTGCTGAAACAAGTGTGTCTTGAGTAATGACTTAAATTGAGCATAAGAAGGTTCTAACCGAAGAGTTGGGGGTAATGCATTCCATAACACAGGGGCAAGAAAAAAGAAAGCCGAATTGCGAGTCTGCTCCAGATGAGCTTGTGATGGAGCAGGTAAAGATAGACGATTAACATAGAAAGAGCGGGACTGGTGAGAAGGAGTATGAAAAGAAATATGATCCGCATGATACAGGGGGTTATTAGTGTAGATAGCATGGTGGGCTAAAATAAGAAATTTATATCTGAAACGATAACGGAGAGGCAGCCAATGTAAATGGAAAAGAATGGGAGTAATATGATCAAACCGGGAGGAAAAAGTAATTAGACGAGCCGCAGTATTTTGGATAAGCTGTAAACGTTGTAATTGAAAGCCAGGAAGATTAGCCAGAAAAACATTACAGTAATCTAACCTACTGATGACTAAAGCTAGCACAAGAGTGACTAGAGAACCAGAGGGAAGCAAGGAACGAACGGCCTTGATTTGCCGCAAGGCAGCAAATGAGTGGCGTGGAATAGAAGAAATATGGCAGTGAAAAGAGAGCGAAGAATCCAGGATGACTCCCAAATAACGGAAGGAAGTGGTGAGCGGGATGGAGGTTGAACCGATCATGGGAACAACCGTGGGACAAGGGCCACTTAGAGAGACCCACATGGCTGAAGACTTAGATGGGTTTAGGTGTAGAAAGTTCTGAGAGAGCCAGGAAGCAATGTGGGAAAGACAATGGTTAAACTGAGAAATATCCAGAGTTAATGGCGAAGTATGAAAAAGGAGAATAATATCATCGGCATACAAGTAGGTAGAAACTGGGTACTGTTGAATCAGTAGAGGTAATGGTGAGAGAAAAATATTAAACAACAAAGGAGAAAGCACTGAGCCCTGGGGAACACCACAAGTGAGAGGGAGAGCAGTGGATGACTGACCATTAGAGAACACAGAGAAAGAGCGAGCCACAAGGAAGGAATAAAACCACTGCAAAACTGTGCCGTGCAGCCCAATATCTGACAGACGAGATAGTAAAGTGGGATGGTCAATCAGGTCAAACGCTGCAGAGAGATCAAGGGAGACTATGAGAGTAACATCCCCGCGATCATGGGCAACGTGTAATTCATTCAAAAGTGCCAGGAGAACAGTTTCAATACTGTGACTGTGTCGGAAACCGGCTTGGCGAGAATGAAGAGCATTAATGGTTTCTGCATGGGAATTTAATTGTTCAAAAACAAAATGTTCCAAGAGCTTAGCTAAGAAGGGCAAATTAGAGACAGGTCGCCAGTGAGACAAAACAGATGGATCAAGAGAAGGCTGCTTCAAAAGAGGGTGAACAACAGCCAACTTCCAGAGAGAGGGGAATTGACCAGATGATAGGCTACCATTAATGATGGAAGTAATAATGGGTATGAATTGGAGAGAAGGCTCAGTCAGCCAACGAGATGGAATTGGGTCGAGTGAGCAGGTAGTCTTTCTAGACTTAACCAGCATCTGAAGTACTTCAGCAGAGGTAACAGTGCGGAAAGAAGACCAAGTATGAACAAGGGCTTGATTCAATGGCAAGGAAGGTAAGGAGAAATGAACATCAGTTATCGATGCAGACGAGGGAGCAGAGGACAGTGGTGAACCAGGTGGGGAAAGCGGGGGAGGGGGAGAGGGGTTTGAAAATGAAGAGCGTAGATTCTGAATTTTCTCAGCAAAGAAAGTAGCTAGAAGTTGAGAATCTGGAATGATGGTCAATCGTTCATGGTGGCAGGTAATGCAGAAACCAACATGACATCCTGTGGCACATTCCTCCAGCTGGAGTTGTGCATGCACCATTCAGAGGTCAGTATCTTATATTCACAGTCCGTCAAACCAATGCATGTCATCTCTGTAAACATAGAGCTGGTTGTTGTTATGGACTGATATATAATGTCATGCTAAATGCTGAGGTAAATAATCAGTAGGCAATGCTGAGATAGTGTATATTCTATGCAGATGTGCCTGAAATGGACATGCCTGTATGTGCATACTGTGCATTGAGCTAAAAGACCCCCAGAGTTAACTCTGTGACTACAGCTTAGGACAAGAGCACAGAACCTTTACTGTCTCACCAACTCAGTGGCTCTATTGGACATTCACAGAGGCCAGCCCTCCATGTGAGCCTAGCTCCCAATAAGCTGCAGCTGCACCAAGGGTGCTGACAGTGTTGCTGCTGATACAGCTATTATGGCAGTTGAGTAGTTTGGACTCCCGTGTGGCTCTGATGGATGTGGCACCTAAATGAAGGCTTACTCATGAAAGGGTCACCAGTTTACATACAGACTGTTGTCATTGTTTGGCAACTGGGAAAGCAGTGTGGTTATTTTTCCTCTGAGATGGGGTATTATCATATTGCCTAATCTTCCAACCTCACTGGCATATTTTTCCCCCTTCATGCACATATCCACTCAATATGTGCATGTAGGGGGCATCCTGATCCAACCCTCCCCTGTTGAAGTGCTGTGACACTGCTGATTACTGTAGGCTATAAGGGTCATGGGTGGACACAGGCAACCTGTGCATCACTTTGGGACTGACGATGTAGCCAGGAGACACCAGATGCACAATCAGGACATGAAGGCAATAGCGATTGGCAGACAACACTTCCAAGTCTCTGGGTGTTACAGGTACCACATGTGTACTATGTAGAGGCACCATTAATGTGCTTGCCTGTGCATTCTCTCACACTGCAGGTACAAGGTCACACACTGTTGTCTCTCATTGGGAAATGTATATTTAGTCCTAACTCAGCTGCTCATGGCTCACAGTACCTAGGGTCAGCACATCCACTAGTTGAACAAGGCAGGTGTCTAGGTCTACCGATCATGGCGGACAGCATATCGGCTAATCCCTCCCTCCCTTCAAGTGTGGTACAGTCACCACTTCAGTGCTGTGGGCAATCTTAAAGCAGTGGTGTACATGCGGCTAGTCATGGCATGCCACTCCTGCCCCCCTCCAACAGCACACAGGTTGCTACCTAGAGCCTCGCCACCACGGAAGGGAGGAATCACCATGGGCTCCACTTTACCCGCCTCGCCACCACGGAAGGGAGGAATCACCATGGGCTCCACTTTACCCACCAGTGACATGCTTGCCATGCCTCTGACTGTAGACACAGCAACATTGCACCTGACACACAGGTCAAGGACTAAGGTATCTTCTGCACCAGGCAGAAGCTGCTGCCACTGCCATTGCCACTGCCACCCCCACCTCCACACACTGCTAATATGACTGCATGGTGGGAGTAGAGGTGGCATGACTCCTTTGTGGCAGTGGCGGTATGTGTGCCACTGCTGTCACAGCAGAGTCACAACAGACATCACTGATGTACACCCTACGTGGCCGCCTTGTCCTCCTAGTGCACTAACCAGCCCTGCTCAATCACTCATATGGCATCACCTTTACTACTTTGTACCAACAACATAGTGCCCTTCATTGAAAGGACACCATGCTGTGACTGCCAATAGACCACTACTATCACTAATTTCAGGGCTCCAGTCTGGTTGTTACACACTGCCTACATGTGAATGGATCCCTGTGTGGTGTTTCACGGACAAGAACAGCTCTCTGGCTTCAAAATGAGCCCTTAATGCCAGCTTTTAGATGGCATTAAGGTTCCCAGTGGCTGCACCTGTAACACATGATAAGAGAACCGGCATTAAGGACACACCTGCTTTCTCCATCTATGCTCTACCCAGTTAACACCCCTTCTCTGCCCCTTTGCAACTTACTGGCTGGTAACATGTTAATGCCCATTAAGACCATGTTATCAGCACTTTACACAGCGGTAACCACTGGCAGGCACCAATAACACAGGCACACGGTTCCTTTGCACTCTTATCAGGCTTAGTAAACATACCCCTTAGTGTCACCATGATGAGATTTAACATAGATTGTATACAATGGGGTCACCATTTAAAGGAACTCAGCTAGACTTGTTAAGAAAAAATAGTCCCTCCCCCTCAAAGATAAACAGCCTGAATCCTAAAGAAGGTGACAACCTAGAGGTAACATCACACTTACTATTTGTAGATGAACTGAAGCTCTACAGTTCCAGAACCAACATTTAGCAGAACAACTCCATTAGTTAAACACTTCTCTGATGACACCACGATAACTTTTGGCCTAGACAAATATGTTAAGGCAACTTTCCTTAGAGGAAATTCACCAAAATGGAAAACAGAAAAAAACTCCCTGGCTGAGAGCTGTGACATTAAGGAACCTGAACAGGAAGACATCTATAAATACATTATCTAGGAGTAGAGGAGGGAATGAGAATCAAGCAGAAATTACTGAGAGAAAAGATCAGTAAAGAATATTACAGGAGATTAAAATTGCTATTGAAAAGTGCTTTAACATCTTGAAAAAAGATACAACTATCAATCAGCTGGCAATTCTTGTACTTTCTTACAGCTTTGGGATTGTAGACCGGCCTCTTAAAGATCTTGAAAAACTTGAAGTATGAACAAGAAAACTCCTCCATGCCCATCAAGTAATTTACAAATGTATGCCGAGACTGTATATCCCTAGAGCTGAAGGAGGGCTAGGCCTCATAGAAATTGATTACACATACAGAGCTACTATCAAAGGCCTATCATAGGGAGCCAAATATGCAAAAAGTGCTGAAATTTGAAAGTAAACATCCATCATCAAACTTGAACAAGTGTTCCAATGACTAGGTTCAATGAGTGAGAATCCACAAACACACACAGGAAAGGAAGCAAGAGAATTTATAAAACTAGAGAAAACAATTTGTCAAAGAATTAGATCAACAAATGAGGAAAAACAAGTGGCAAAAACACAAATACAGTGGTAAATACAGTATGTTAGTCCAGGAACTCTTTGTTAATCAAGAACGGACACATGAATAGTTAAGGAGAGGTGAACTGCAAGCAAAAAAATCTGATTGATAGTTACAGCCTAGGACAGAGGATTATGGGTGAGATGGTTTACAGCGAGCATTGAAAAAACTGACCAAACAGACATATGTAGATTCTGTAATAAAAAGCTGGAAACAGTGACTCACCTCATAGCTGGCTGCAAAGTTCTGATAGGAGAACATTTCTATACAGAAAGGTTCAATAAAGAAGCATGTCTCATCCATTGGAAACTCTGTAAACACTACAACATCACTGTGCCTGAAAAGTACTGGGATCAAGCAAGCCAGACATAGTGGTAAAAGAGAACACCAGAACAACATTGATTATAGAGGTGTCAGTCCCAAGTGACTATTCTGTGGATCACATTTAGAGGGAGAAGAGCTTCAAGTATCAGGAAATGTAATGGGAGATCAAGAAAATGTGACAGGTTTTAGGTGCTACAGGCTTGATTAAGAAGAATTTCCAAGCACACTTTGATAAATTACCCATACATGTTACATCGTACCAACTCCAGAAAGAGGCTCTCTTTGGCACAGTGCAAGTACTGTACTATGCCAAGCATTAGCAGTAAATTTGAGAGACTGAGATCATACTCCACAAACCCTGACTTAGGAATGAGGATCATGACTTTGCTCACACACACGCACGGAACACTAGAGAAACTCCCGCACACACACTGCCTTCTGATCTGCTCCTGCCACCATTGCAAGACATCACAGGGACCCAATCTGCTCCCGCTGCCATTGCAAGATGCCACAAGAACCTGAAAGTAGCGAGGACCTGAAAGTAGCATAGAGGTAAGCTCCTCCCATGCTCGAATAAATGCAGCATTGCCACCAGACCAGAACCCGTATAAATATCCATCTGCAAGGCGCAAGCTCACTTTGCTCACACACACACATGGAACACTAGAGAAACTCCCACATTCACACTGCCTTCTGATCTGCTCCCACCGCCATTGCAAGACATCACAGGGACCCGATCTGCTCCTGCCACCAAGGACCTGAAAGTAGCATGGAGATAAGCTCCTCCCACATTTGAATGAATGCAGCATCACTGCCGGACCAGAACCCATATAAAAGTCATCTGCAAGATGCGTCCACGCCTAAAGGCCTCACCAAAGGGCCCTTTGGCATGGCCCTTAGGCAGGGACCACCGGGGATGCTAAGTGACACAGACGCTGCCCCAGCTACATGGACTACTCACCCCAGCACAGGAGCAAGAGCCCAACAAACAGCGTGAGGCAACGAAACCCTATAAAGCTCAATACGAAAGCTGACTCATTCGAAAGACCACTACTTCCAACCACATCCACAGTTCTGGCTCAGCAGTAGCTCACAGCTTGCACCAAGCTCTGCTCCCCTGAGCCAACCTAGCAACGACCAAGCAGTGCCAGGAAAGACCAAGCATATAACTCACATATGACTCACTCTATTCAAAAAGGAATGCATCAGGTGGAACACCCAAATGTGGATATTCTATGTGCTCTTGCTCATAATCCCCTCCCTACTAGTGACAGGAATGGATGCCACCACAGTAGACCACCTGTGCTCCATACCCCTCATTCTCACCTCCAGTTCCAGACCGACAAGACCACGGCCCAAGTACAGTACCATCCATCACATAAGACCCAGGTACCTGCTCCCAGTCACAAAAGAAGCACATATCCTCCTACCCTTTCGTGCCAGCCACCCTGTCAAATATACCCTGGTGAACGCAAGCTCCACCCACAACAAAATACAAATTCTTCAGGACCTAATCGCAGACAGCAAGATAGACCTCATGTGCATCATGGAAACATGGTTTTCAGACAGTGACAATATTCTGCTCATCCAGCTCAGTACCAACACCCACACCATCCACACCATCCACAACTGCCCACACAGCAACACCACAGAAGGAGGAATCTGCATCCTCTCACACAAAGCACTGAAATTCTAGAACATCAATGTCACCTCCACACCAGCCATGGGCATCCTCAACATCTGCCTGGTATACAGGGCACCACTCAAGAGGGCCAAGGAGCTTGACACCCTCCTCAGCACCATCTGTTCTCACACATCCTACCACCAACACTTCGTCCTCCTCGGAGACTTGAATCTACCATCCACCTCAAGCAATCAAAGCTCCACCTTTCTTCAGGCCATGCACGACTTGCAACATACACAAATCATTAATACTCCCACTCACAGTAAAGGAGGAACCCTAGTCCTCATCTTCCTCCCCAATCCCCTCCCGGCTATGCCAGGGTACACTCCCCCAGCACAGCCCCCATACCATGGTCAGACCACCATCTCATCATGTTCACCCTGCCCCAGCAGTGCATTAAATACACACTCTGAGACGCCAGCCCCAATGCTAGACAATCTTTAACCTTCAACAAACTTTCCTGCAAAATACTGTACCAGTCCTGAAGGAGTTAAGACTCATGTCCAAAGCAGACCTTGAAGCAGCAATACCGCATGGCACAAGACCATATCTGCTGCGGCCTCCACACCGTTAGTCCCAGCTCCACCAAGCAATGCAGACAAGCACCATGGTACTCCACTAAGCTAAGGGAACAGAAATGGGTCCTTCACCGCATAGAACATCAATGCAGAAAGTCCAGAGATCCCAAACTGCATGCCGCATACTTGAAGAAACTCAAGATCAACTGTGGCAACACACTAGGGGCCAAGAAGTAATTACTCCCACAATACTCTACTCAAAGCACTTAGAGAGCTCTTCAACTTGGTCAAGTCACTCAGAAGGGTCCCACCCAACCGCTCCAAGAACATACCCTCCATCCAAGGACATGACTGCATATCTCCAGACCAAACATGGGTCTATCAGCCCTCCCGCGCTTGTCATACACACCATAAGTTGAGCCACAGATGACTCCCAATCCTGGACTGCCTTCAGGGAATTGCCACTAGAAGAAGTCAACACCATCATTTCGCGCATCAATACAACGACCTCCCCGCTGGACCCATGTCCAGTGGAGTGGATAAAAACTACAAAAGACCACTTCCTACTGCTAATAATGGCCATAGTGCACAAATCCCTCTCCCATGCCTTCCTCCCCCCATCACTCAAATAGGCCTCCATACGCTCTCTTCTAAAGAAGCCCAACATAGATCCTACATCGCCCACCTCATACCAACCCATCACCAGTGTGCCATTCCTGGCAAAAGTTATAGAAAAAGCAGTACAGATCCAGCTCCAGGAACATATTGACCAACATGCACCTCTAGACCAGCACCAACATGGCTTCCATCCACCCCATTGCGCCAAATCTCTGCTGACTTCCCTACTATCAACCCTCATCGAAGAAATGCAAAACAAGTCAAAAGACTTCATACTGCTTTTCCTGGACATCTCCTCAGTGTTCGATAGAGTATCACACCAAACACTACTAAACCAGCCTTGTGAGACTGGAGTGCAGGGCAAACCACTTGTATGGTTCCACTCATGCCTCACAATGCAGTCAACAGGTCAGAGTGGGACAAACCTCTTCCTCCCCTTACATCCTCCCACAGGGAGTGCCCCAGGGATCTGCACTATCGTCATTATTATTCAACATCTACGTCCACCCCCTTTGCACGACCATCCAGAAGCACAATGTCAGGGATCTAATATATGCTGATGACATAATGGTATACACGCCATTCTCCACAGCCACTTCAGACTACTCCAATCTCTCAGAATGCTTTGAGGAAATGGTCAAGTAGCTCCAGCATCATAACCTAGCAATCAGCCTCAGCAAGACGGAGATCCTGCATGTCACCAGGGACCTAGAGTTTCACTTCTCCACCATCCATCAAACTCAGAGACACAGACCTCCAAGTCAAAAGCCAGTTCAAATACCTCAGAGTCACCCTGGACCAGCACCTAAACTTTCAAGCCCACATCCAGAATACAACAAAAGCAGTTTATCTCAAGCTCAGATCATTATGCGACCTACACCCTCTCCTCTCTTCTGAGGACTTCCACGTAATCTGCCAGGCCACAGTCACACCTTTGCTTGATTATTGCAATTCCATATACCAGGGGCTTCCCAAACGCACCATCCACCCACTACAGTTTGCTCAGAACACTGCAGCATGAACAATCTCCCAAACATCTAGGCACTCCCACATCACACCAATCCTAAAATCATTTCATTGGCTACCCATCGCCTCACAATCATTCACAAAACTCAGAATGGACTTGCCTCCCAACACCTCCAAATGTCAATCAGCATCCCCAGCTCCAACAGGCCTCGCAGGCAGACCACACGTAACCTGCTCAACATGCCAACACAAACCCACAAGAGCACCCAATATGCCTGCTAAAGATCCTTCCCTCTCTATGCCCCCACCCTCTTGAATACACTACCACCCACCTTAAGAAGTACAAGAATAGAAAAATCTTCTGGGAACACCTGAACACTCATCTCTTCCAGGACCATTATGGCACCTGCTGATCTCACCAAGAAGCAACCAGACCCACCGCCCCATGTACCTACCATACATTGCACACCTTCCCAAAGTCTGCTTCCACCACAACCCCTAGATGTTCAAACCCACCTCTCATTTCTATTCTTAAATTGTGCATCATTTTGACTGGTAGAAAAATGGTATATCAAAACAAGTTAAATAAATAAATACATGACTGTAATTGTATGCACAAAACTAACACATTTGGAGAAACTGCCCCGAAATAAACAATTCAAACGATTTTCCTGTTGAACTTTTGTTTTGATGTTCTTTGTGTAGTGTTTCATCTAGTTTTCTTCTGGATATATGTGTGTAGGTGAATGTTTATGTGAATATGTGTGTAAAAAGCACAGAAGAAAAGTTTTAAAATTACCTCTGAGAGGCAGAAGTGAAGCTTCAGGACCCCAGACAGCCGCCATTAGGAAGCAAGAAGAGCCCTATTCTCCTCAGAGTACAGGAAGTGGCATCTATGGAACAAGGAACTATGGGAGAGAAAGAGGTCTGACATCAGAGGACCAAGAGTGACATCAGTGACCTTATATGGAGCTAAAAAGAAGAAACTCAGGATAAGTGACAGGCAGCAAGGAGGCAGTGCCTGCCATAGCAACACATAGAGAGCACATGCAGACATGTGCTGAAGAGGTTAGATCAAGGAATCCTGTGGGCTTCTGCTCTCTCAGCATGTGAACTGGGAGGAGCTGAGCTGAAAGAAAAACAAGAACTCCTCACCCTCCCTCAAGAGAAGGGAGAGAAATACACCCAAGAGAAAAGAGAGATGCTTTGAAGAAGTTTGAATAAACAGGGAAGGCAGACAAGAACCAGAACAGAGAACAGCCAGGACTGCTGCCTCAATGAACTATCTGAATGGGCAAGGCAAATGCAGGGAAAAGGCTGTCAGAGCATCCAACAGACTAAAACACACAGCAAGAAGATAAGCACTGTGTGCAGTGCTGCTAGAAATAGACAAGAGACATATCAGAGAAGAAAGGCAACTGCTGTTCTCCAGCTGCAGTTGGAGAAGAGAGGCCAGAAAGGGCCAGCAGCTGTTATAAAGCAATGAAAAACCATAGAGTCTGAGTCAAAGAGCCCTGGAGTAGCAGAGTCTAGGAGTCCCGCTTCTGGAAAGTGAGCCAAGATGTGTAGGATCCTAGTGAAAAGCTGTTCTGGGGTGTGAACACAGCTGTGAAGGAAGGCTGAAAGGAGACAGACTGCAGTGTCATCTCTTGCAAGGAGACTATAAACCAAGCTGTGCTGGGAGAGACAACCTGCCTTAGAGCCTGCCGCAGGCAGATGCAGAACCTGAAGGAGACCAGAGGGATAGCAGCTGCACAAGAGCCTTGGAAGCATTACTACACTGCATAGATCCCTAGTGTCCAGCAGATGCAAGTTACTACAAATATCCTATTAGGGACAAAAGTGTTAGAGACTCTAACTAGATAGAGGACTCTAGTTTTGTTTTATTTCAAGTATAGCTGGTATAAAGTTGAGAGGCAGTATATATATCAAGGGCAGCCTACTTTTAGTTAGGGCTTAGAGAAGTGTTTTGTTAATTTTTATAATTAGGTGCTTTGAGGGAACTTGAGATCATCACTGCCCACAGTATGGGAGTCCCACAGACCTCTGTGGAACCCAAATCTAAATGATGGACCAAGACATCTGCTCCACAGCAAGGGCATATAGTGAAGCACCTAGCAGTGAGACCTAGGGGTATGTTAGTAAGGTGCGGTAATGTTACCGGCGGTAAGTGCAGCGCTAACGTTACGGTTGCCATATAAGGAAGTGGGTGGTGCGGCATTAAGGTAAGCATGGGCCGGTAATGCGCGGTACAGGGCACCCTGGCCATATAACGTGCGGTATAGGGTGCCCTGGACAATTATCGTGCATTAACGTCACAGCTGATGGGAAGCAGCAGCACGTCCAAAGAGGTTGCAATCAAAGGCGCGCACACAGCAGAAGACGCGCTGAGGGATGTGCAGACATGGTGCCATATGAAAAATGGAGCCGTAGATGTAAGGCCATAGACCACAGACAACTGATATCGCAGTCTGTAATTGGGACGTGAGCCACATATAGATACATGCACACACACCATGAAATGGTATGCAGTGAAAACAGCATGCAGAAGAGTAAACAAATTAAACTGAAAGGGCGTCAGGGGCCGGTCTGAAGGGCCAGCTGTGTGGATGGTGTGTATACAAGGGTAAAATGGGGAAGTGATCCAAAAAGGAGTATGTGAGAATTGAACTGGTACACTGAAAAGTCCCAACACAGCTCACCAACACCAATGCCAAACCACTGCGCCAACTGCCCACCCAGACAGCCTAAAGAAAGGGACCATATGTAACAGCTAACATGTGAAGGATAGGCTGCATGGAGGACACACTGTAGTGCACAGTGAAAAGAAGGAAGGGTGTGTGGAGAAGTGACGAAGCTGCAACCATTGCATGGTAAGTTTAGCAGAACACAAGAAAAGAAAAGGAACATGTTGGAATCAAATCCACAACCTGTGGTGGTTCAACACATGTCTGTAACCACTATCCCAAACAACCACAACAAGCACAATGCAAATATGTTCCACCAAAGGGAATGTGTGTATGGAAACCCGTAGCTCCACATGAGGTGGCAGACGGCTGGCACACAGACAGCTGCCATCGTGCAAGGATGTCAGCACAGGTGGGCCATGTACATCAGCAGTATACCACTAAATACATTGGTCAGTGCAGTGATGCTGCAGCAGAGACAAATGTGTGTCCAACATGTCACACAAAAGTTACTGGCCCGTCCACAGATGATGAGCAGGACAGATCATGTCCAGGAGCTGCATGGTGTGTACTGCTCAGTAGGCCCCCCCCCCCCATGCAGCTGTATGCTCCAAATGCCGTAGTCAGATATGCATGCATGTAGACAGTAGGTGGTGCATGATGAGGACCCAACACACATCAGTCATGAAATGTCCACAAAAACATACCTGCCCAGCAATACAGGACACACAAACCTGAAAAAGCATACACAGCAAAATGTCAGCAAGTGTACAGACATATATATGTAACTAGTTATGTAACAGCTGTCCAATACTGCTTTATTATTATTTTTATTTATTTTATTTGAAAACTTTTATATACCGCCCCTTCCCAAGGTCAGGGGCGGTTTACATATAACAATGGAACCATACATAGAACATTATACAACATTGCAACTATTTACAAAAAACAGTAAAGTCATAAACTTAGTAACTATTTACAACTTTCATCATAACTTTAGGGTTCAGGATTGGGCATGGTTAAATACTTTTTGTATGAGGTGAGACAATGTTTGTCAGTGAAACAGTGGAGATGAGACTGTTATTGTATGGGAAGGGTATTTGGGTGGACTTGTCAACTCGTGCTGGGGGGGGGCTAGATTTGAGCTATGGTCTAAGTTATAATAGTGCTGCGTGAATAAATATGTTTTCAGTTCCTTTCGGAATGTTTGGAGGTCTTTTATCTCCCTTAATTGAACTGGGAGATTATTCCATTGAATAGGTGCTATATAGGAAAAAGCACTGTTGCTTGTTATTTGTTTTGTCTTTCTTATTGATTCTGGTATTAGAATGGTATTGAGGTTCCTTCTTCTCATTCTATTCTCAGGGGGGCTATGCATCAATGTAGATAGATATGATGGGGCAATATTGTTAATTAACTTAAAGGTAGTCAGCATGGTCTTATATTGGATCCTGCTGGCGACAGGAAGCCAATGAAGAGTGTATAGTATGGGAGAAATGTGGTCAGATAGCCTGGCCTTGGAAATTAATCAGGTGGTAACATTCTGAGCCATTTGGAGTATGTTTTGGTTCTTCTTTGTTATGCCTTGGAGTATCCCATTGCAATAATCCGGGTGAGGGGTTATTAGAGCTTGGGTGACAGTTTTGAAATCATCTTTGTCTGTAAGTGGTCTTAGTTGTTGGGTGGTCCTAAGCTTGAAGAAGATTGTTCTGGCTGTTTGCTTAATGTGGGAAGTGAAGCTAAGAGTCCTGTCTAGGCTGAGAGTCCTGTCTAAGTATTTTATCTCATGCTTCATTGGGAGGGTTAAGTTCTGGAGCTTGATGTCTGATGGAGGGGTGAAGTTGGGGTTTCTTGAAGTAAATAGTACTTCAGTCTTTTTGAAATTGATGTACATATTCTTTGAGCGGAGCCATAGTTCTGCCTCAGAGAGGCAGGCTGCTAGGTTGCTACCGGCAGCGAAACAGCCTCTCTCCATCCACCTTCACAGAGCAGCGATCGGACATCGGGGGAGGAAGCAGAAGCTGCGTGTTGCTCTGGCTCCCCCCACCAAGGCCCAATCGGGGCTCTGCAGCAGCGCATAAAAGCCTGCTACCGGCAGCAAAACAGCCTCTCTCCATCCACCTTCACAGAGCGGCGATCGGACATCGGGAGAGGAAGCAGAAGCCGCATGTCGCTCCGGCTCCCCCCAACAAGGCCCAATCGGGGCTTTGCAGCAGCGCATAAAAGCCTGCTACTGGCAGGCGTTCCTGAGCCTGGTGGGCTCGTGCTTGAGGGCCTTGCCAGAGGGCCCTTTGGCATGGCCCTTAGGCGTGGCAAAATAGAGCAAACTAGCATTGTTTACAACAAGGTATGCTTTCCTAACCTGTAATCCTATCCACTTGCTAATTGCTAACTCTGTTAAGTTGTGCAGATAAGGTTACTCCTATTACAGAAAACTACAGCTACTGTTTGACCTGCATATTTTCAATCTAAACTGTGATCCTTTGTAACAACTAAGCTATTTATGACTCACAGAAGCTGTAACAAATTACTACAAACCCATTCACTGGAAAACTGCTGCAAATATATACACTGTATACTACTGCATTGTACATGTTTCCTACATCCTATTGCCCTCGCAACAGTAACGATATATCTCTGTTACCTATGCTAGATCAAAATGGAGCTGAAGAAAGTGATCATGCTTACCCTAAATGTTCTCTGCTACTCTATTGGTTTACTACTCACATCCACCCCCTGCCTACATACACTCTCCCCTCCTCATAACCTTATTGGATCTGCCCACATCCATATCATTCCCTACCACCATAGACAAGAATACCTTAACTATTACAACACATTCACAGATAGAACCTCCCCCCCCCCCCCCCCCGCATCTGAAAAGTCAGACCAAGAGGCTAATCCATATAAAATTAACATCTAAAAATAACACAGGTACACTACCAAAAAACTGCCTCCAGTTTTGCAACTGATTCCTATAGATTTTGGGGTGCTGAATCCAGGAAAAATAGCCAAAATGTTCCATCACGTCACGTTTTCTTGCAAAATTAGATTTCTTACCCATATAAGGAATGTTCACATAATTTCTTTTTAGCCGACTGCAGTTTATTTTCTTGGCCCAAAATAGAGGTTGTAATGGTTAACTAACTAGAAACACTCCCTCATGATATTTTAGAGTGTTTTGTATTCATTTTATACATTAACAGGACAATTGGGAGGCGGGGGGCTAAATCCAGTACTCGCGCTGGCGCATGTTCTTTCCTGTTCGCCTCGCCTCGTTCGCTCGCTCAAACACGGTGGTTGCGACATGAACGTTCCTGTCAAATTTCAGTTTCTTGCAAGTTCATTATTACCTTTTGTTTGCTCAGTCGTAATCCAGCTTTATTCCAAAGTGGTTCACTACAGTTGTAGTTTCCAGTGCTGTGTATTTGTGATGGCTCACAGAGCCAGAGGTTGCGTCAACTCTCCGGACAGTTTTTGTTTTATTTGTGGGGAATATACCATGAAAAAGCGGCAGAGGAACATTTCTGCATTTATTTAAAAAGTATATTTCGCCTATTTCGGTTTGAAGTTAGGCGATCAAGACAAACCGTGGGCTCCTCACAAAGTGTGCAAGACATGTGAGGAAGATCTACGCTTATGGATGAAAGGTAAAAAACAAGCATTTCGTTTCGGAATACCTATGATGTGGCGTGAACAAAGAGACCACAGCAGTGACTGCTATTTTTGCTCTTGCATTGTGAAGGGATACAACTTAAAAAATAAGAACGTAATAAGTTACCCCAACCTTCCCTCAGCAATTAGGTCTATGCCTCATAGCAACGAAGTACCTGTGCCTGAACCACCAAAATCTTTGGATCATATTTGTGTGGACGGTTCTGATCATGATGAGACTCATCAGATGGCTTTTCCCGATGAGTCCAGTACTTCCGAGTTTGAAACTGAACCAGATCCGAAACATGAACTTTTCTCTCAAGCTGAATTGAATGATTTAGTCCGGGATTTAGGACTCCCAAAAGATGCTGCCCAACTGCTAGGTTCTCGGCTTAAACAGAAAAATCTATTGTCACCAGGAACAACTTTTTATTGGTACCGCAACCACGAGACACAATTTTTGAAGTATTTCAGCAAAGAGGAAGATTTGGTATTTTGCAACGATATATACGGAGTGATGGAAAAGTTTAAACTCAAGTATGATCCTGCTGAATGGCGGCTGTTCATTGATTCGTCAAAAGACAGCATAAAAGGTGTTCTTCTTCATAATGGCAACACATTCGCTTCAGTTCCTATTGCTCACTCTGTTATTCTCCAAGAAAAATACGAGAATTTGGCCCTGATTCTTCAGAAGATTCGTTATGATGAGCATAAGTGGATGATTTGTGGAGACTTTAAAATTCTATCCATGCTATTAGGGCAGCAGTCCGGTTTCACCAAATATCCCTGCCAGGGCCGGATTTACCTTGAGTGAGGCCCTACGCCAACAAAAATTGTGGGCCCCCAGCAGGGGCGGCCCAAGGGGGGTGCGGACCTCATTTGCATAATGGGCCTCATTTGCATAAATATTTGCATAATGTTACCATATACTAACTTTTAGTAAACGTGCCTCTTAATGAGTGTATGGATAAAGAAAGACTAAAAGATTTCTACATTACTATAATCCAGTGCCAACTGCCAGACACATTAGGAACTACTACAAACACTGCCCATAGTAAACCCGCCGTATCCTAACAGCACTACCAGGACTCACAAAGCACCATACTCTACCAATCAAAAGGCAACACTGCAAATATTAAACCAATACATTTCAGAGAACAACAATACATGACCTACTGGGGAAAGAGAACAAGTGGCAATGTCAAATAGGAATTATATAAACAGAACACCTCAGCTCAGTTACACATGCAGAACATAGACCATCACCAAACAAGTAATCACAATTTAGAAATAGGAAGACAATAATTAAACTGGGAATCCCAAAAGCCAAACTTGGAATGTACAACACTGTAGAAATAAAACAATACATTAATTTGCTCTTGTACTAAACAAAGCACAGATGTTAATGATGCACATTTACCAGAGCTGACATATTCCAATTAATAAATTCAAAATAAAGAGATATTTTTCTACCTTTTGTGCATTTTTTTCAGCTGCAATTGCTCCAGCCACTTTCTTCTGGTTTCTTCGTGTCTTCTGCTAACTCTCCATCGTCTGCTGTCCATTTGTCCTTTCTTCTCTCTTCTAGATTTTTTTCCATTCTCTCTCTACATCTGCTTTAACATACTAATCTTTCTCCTTTTGCTCTTTCCTCATTCCTATTTCATCCACTCAAATATTACCCCTCCATCCTCAATCCCCACTTACTCTCCCAATACCCGGCCAATTGTAGATTTTTTATCCCTCCCACACAAAATATTTTTCCCTTCTCCATTTTACTCTTCCAGCCCCATCCCATTCTAATCCTCCCCCAACATCAGCTCCCTTCTAGTTCCAGCCTCACCCAGCATCCATTCCCTTCTAGTCCCTGCATCAGCCCATTTCCAGTCCTAGCCATCCATCAGCCCATTTCCAGTCCTAGCCCCCCCATCACCCCACTTACAGTCCTTAACCCCCCATCACCCCATTTTCAGTCCTTAACCCCCCATCACCCCATTTTCAGTTTAAGCCCCCCCTATAACCCATTACCAGTCCTAACCCCCCATCAGCCCACTTCCAGTCCTAACCCCATCAACCCATTTCCAGTCAGCCCCCCATAGCCCATTGCCAGTCCTACCCCCCCCCATCAGCCCACAGCCCATTACCAGTCCTAACCCCATCATCCCACCTCCAGTTTTAACCCCCCAGCCCATTTCCAGTCCTAGCCCCCCATAGCCCATTAACAGACAACCCCCATCAGCCCACAGCCCATTACCAGTCTTAACCCCCCAAAGCCCATTACCAGTTCTAACCCCCCCCAACAGCCCATTACCAGTCCTAACCCCATCAGCCCACCTCCAGTCTTAACCCCCCAGCCCATTTCCAGTCCTAGCCCCCCCCATAGCCCAGTACCAGACAGCCCCCATCAGCCCACAGCCCATTACCAGTCTTAACCCCCCCCAAAGCCCATTGCCAGTTCTAAGCCCCCCCCAACAGCCCACAGTCCATTACCAGTCCTAACCCCATCAGCCCACCTCTAGCCTTAACCCCCCCAGCCCAGCCCAGCCCAGCCCATTTCCAGCCCCAGCCCCCCAATAGCCCATTACCAGCCCTACCCCCCCAGTCCATTTCCAGCCCCAGCCCCCCCAATAGCCCATTACCAGTCCTACCCCCCCCTAGCCCATTACCAGCCCTACCCCCCCAGTCCAGTTCCAGCCCCTTCCCCCCCCATCGCCCATTACCTTTACTACCCCCCCCAACCCCATTACCCCTCCTACCCCCCCCATAGCCCATTACCTGTCCTACCCCCCCCTAGCCCATTACCAGTCCTACCCCCCCCCCATAGCCCATTACCAGTCCTACCCCCCCCCCCCCGGCCTAAAGTAAAATTTAATTTTAAAAAAAAACCTGGTGGCTGCCGCCGCGGGGCCCCCTCTGCTGCCGCGGGGGCCCCGTCTACAAGCTGGTCGGGTCCGGTCGGGTCGGGTCGGGTCCGGTCGGGTCTCTCTCCCTCCCTCGCTGCAGGCTGCAGGCTGCGAGAGACGCATCTTCGCGTCTCTCGCAGCCTGCAGCGAGGGAGGGAGGGAGAGAGAGACCCGACCGGACCCGACCCAACCGGACCGGACCGGACCGGACCCGACCAGCTTGTAGACGGGGCCCCCGCGGCAGCAGAGGGGGCCCCTCTGCTGCCGCGGGGGCCCCGTCTACCAGCTGGTCGGGTCGGGTCCGGTCCGGTCGGGTCTCACTCCCTCCCTCGCTGCCGGCTGCGAGAGACGCGAAGGGAGAGCGTCTCCTCGCGTCTGTGTTAAGCCCGCAGGGGCTGATGGGAAATCCCATCAGCCCCTGCGGGCTTAACACAGACGCGAGGAGACGCTCTATCTTCGCGTCTCTCGCAGCCGGGAGGGAGGGAGACGAGACCCGACCCGACCCGACCATACCATCTTGTAGACGGGGCCCCCGCGGCAGCAGAGGGGGCCCCGCGGCGGCAGCCACCAGGTTTTTTTTTTAATCGAGTTGAAAAAAAAAAAAAACCTGGTTCTATTTTTTGTGGGCCCCTGCCGGTTGTGGGCCCTACGCCATGGCGTACATGGCGTATACGTAAATCCGGCCCTGATCCCTGCTTCCTTTGCTTGTGGGATAGCCGGGCCCGCGACCTACACTGGGGGGAAAAAGACTGGCCAATTCGGGAGTATTTGAGACCCGGTGAGAAAAATGTTCTTCATGAGAGCTTGGTACCTCGTGATAAAATTCTATTACCACCTCTCCACATTAAGTTGGGTCTCATTAAGCAATTCATCAAGTCCCTTCCAAAAGATGGTGAGTGCTTTCGGTACCTTTGCTCAAAGTTCCCCCGACTTTCTGAAGCAAAGCTAAAGGAAGGAGTGTTTGTTGGCCCTGATATAAGGAAACTCATTTCAGATGGAGCATTCGCTGAAACGATGTCTGAGAAGGAAAAAGAAGCCTGGGATTCCTTCAAGGATGTTGTTCTCAAATTCTTGGGGAACAGGCGGGATGAGAACTATAAGGATATTGTTGCCAGGATGCTCAATGCCTTCAAAGAACAAGGCTGTAACATGAGCCTGAAAGTCCATTTCTTGCACTCCCATGTGAACTACTTTCCCGAAAACTTGGGGGCGTACAGTGAAGAACAATGTGAAAGGTTTCACCAGGACATCAAGGACGCAGAGAGAAGGTACCAAGGAAGATGGAACACCACTATGATGGCTGATTTCTGCTGGTTGCTGCTGCGGGAAACCCCAGATGAAAAATACGCCAAGCAGCGCACCAAGAGAAGCATTCGGGGGAAGAAGAAGAAACGGGCCCACCAGGAGATTGATTGACCCAAGAATGACTTTAAAATCTAAACTGTGTTGACAAATATCGTGTTTTTACTAAACTTTGAAATAAAAATTTGCTAGTTATTACCACAGTGTCGGATCTCATTTATTAGAATTTTATTTTCACACCATCGGGTGTTTGTCTTCATGTATTGCAATGGTGCGGTTTGCGTTTTCTATTCTTACATACATACCTGTACAACATTTTTTGCACATTTCTTTGCTTTGCTTTGTGTCTAACCTCGCTCTTATATGCTCAATGTTTGTGCACATGTATGTGGCTGTTTTAAGTGCAGACAATTTTGCTACCATCACAGTGTGTTTTGTTGACATTACTCTATTCTTATGTGCTGCCTTGTTACAATTTTCTTTATTCTTATTTGAATAACTACTAAACAATTAGTATAAAGAATTCATCCAAGAAACTTTTATCTCGATCGCACTCAATCTGAAACGTTCACCTCAAACTGCTAACCCAATGTAGCAAAAAATCTATACGTGATGGAGCAAATTGGTTACCAGATTTGGATTCAGCGCACCAAAAAACGTAAAAATCAATCGAAACATTAGAGGCAGTTTAAAAAAAAATTTTTTTAGTGTACCTGTGTAATCTCAAAAAAATCTCTAATCCTCTACAAACTCTAAAATTCATCCTTATCAATGCCAGATTAGTTAGAAATAAAATCCCGCTCATAACAGACCTCATCATTGATGAAAAACCAGATATCCTCTGCATCTCAGAAACATGGTTAATGGAACCTAATTCCTACAAGGTAGCTGTAAATAGGCCAAAAAACATCACCATACAACAAACCTATCTAAAGCTGTCAACCGTCCAAGGGAATTATTCGAGATTGTTAAATCCTTATCTAAAGCTCCCACTGCTAACAGTCACAAAATTCCCATTAATCCTCAAACTCTAGCAAACTATTTTGCTGGCAAACTAAAACAAAGTGCCCTTCCGATACTTGACCCCTTTCCCCCAATAATGAATAACACCAATGAATGGAAATCTTTCCACCTCATTGATAGAAAGCAATTGCACAATATAATTACAAAACTTAATACAACCACATCCCTCTTGGATCTGTCCTCAGTAGCCTGGATCAAGACAACAAAACAAGAACTTACCCCTTACATCTTAAACATAATAAACAAATCCTTATACCAAGGCTCTCTACCAAATGAACTCAAATGCTCTGCAATTCGCCCATTGCTGAAAAACAAATCTCTAAACAATGACCCATCCTCATATCGACCTATTGCCAGTATTCCCTTTCTAACCAAAATCATTGAGAAGGTTCTCCAGCTCCAGCTTCAGGACTTTATAGACACTTCTGCCCCTCTCGATGAACATCAATATGGGTTTCGCCCTTTCCATAGCATGGAAACTCTCCTCCTTGCCCTGGTTGACTCCCTCATCAAGGGCATGGACAACATCAAACAAGCCTTCATATTGGTGTTCCTTGACATATCTGCTGCCTTTGACAGTGTAAATCATAACATCCTCATCTCTAGACTCAGTCAATTAGGTATAAAGGAAGTAACTCTCGATTGGTTTAAATCATACATATCTGACCGCACACAATATGTGTAAATCGATCAAGTTGCGTCATCACCTTTCCCACGGGAACAGGGAATACCACAGGGATCCGGACTTTCTGCCCTCCTTTTTAACCTATACCTGCAACCAATATGCACCATATTTAAAAGACACAATATAAACTACCATATTTATGCAGACGACATCATGTTATTCTCCCCAATTAAAATATCTGACCCTAATTATGACAACCTAGCAGCCTGCCTCTCCAAGGCGGAACTATGGCTCTGCTCAAAGAATATGTACATCATATTCTGCTAGGTTGTGACTGGAATTGTTTAAAAAATTCTGTGCATCTTGTAGCGCTGGAGTTTGTGAGTCCCTAAATTGGCCTCGTGGTTGTGCTCTGGCTGCCACGGTTCTACTTCGTTGCCCTAGTATGTAGAAGATAAAGGGTGGCGGTCTGCAGAGGTCAAGGAGAGGCAGTAAAAAGCAGTACAGCCTGCTACCGGCAGCGAAACAGCCTCTCTCCATCCACCTTCACAGAGTGGCGATCAGACATTGGGGGAGGAAGCAGAAGCCGCGTGTCACTCTGGCTCCCCCCATCAAGGCACAATTGGGGCTCTCTGCAGCAGCACATAAAAGCCTGCTACCGGTAGCAAAACAGCCTCTCTCCATCCACCAATATATCAATCAAAGCAGTGTACATTGTAACGTAAACCTGGTAATGTACATTAAAGAGGGACATTGATAACCTTGATCCTGTCTGAGAAATGATGGCTATGTAACCTAACAAAGGCCACATGGAGTGCTAGTGGGAATGGAAACCTGGTCCCCTGGTTCCCAAGCCAGTGTGCAAACCATTATGCCACTCCTCCACACCATGACATGAATATCTCTGCCGTTGATGATGTGTAGACAAGGAGGTAGGCACATCTTTAATCCACCCCGCTGCCACTGTCAGCACCAGTGCCAATGAAAACCAATGCCAGCTATGTCCCTGATACACCTCCCAGGTCGGGAAGTACTGGCACCAGCCTGGCCATGCATGTGACCAAGTAGTAGAAAAGCACCAGGATTAGCCACAGACCCCTGTCTATAGCCCTGAGGCCTCCTGGGGGTAGGGCAGACCTGCACAGATGAGCAGGCGCACCTACGTTGGTCCCAGGGGTGACCACTGACCTGTTCTTTTCCCATGGTGTGCTTGTATGATATGTGTGTTGATTGCTGGCTACTAGGATGCACTCCTTGGTTTGTGTGACCTGTCCCCATGCACTTACCTCATATGGGTGGTCGGCTAATGCATTAAAGTGTCGTGTCACCTGCCCCCAGGCCCTCCTGACGTTGTTGAGGTCCTGCCTCCTGGAGGAGCCTGGGAACAGGCATCTCTGCCTTAGGCAGATGAGGCGCCCGAGCACCTCCAGCTCAGAGGCTGTGAAGGGCGGCTTTCTGGACCGAGCGGCCATCCTGTCTGCTGTATTATACCCATTACATTATGACGCAGGATTGTGGCGTATGCACGTTGTGGAGAATGCGCATACACCACAACATGTGTTTTCTGGCCGCTGGCGCATTGCAGTGCCGCAGATGCACAGCACGCACAATAATGCACGTGATGTTCTTTTCTGACATAACGGATGTTCTTACGTGCCTTATGAGATACCTTTAGGCGCTTTAGGTTCAGTGGGCAGGTTATGGCGCATAACAATGCACGTCTCAAACAAATGTCACACGCGTTATTGTGCACACTGCGCGTCTGTGGCACTGCAATGCACATAGCGCCACAGTACTGCGTCTTGATGTAACACGCATACTACAGTAGATAGGAGTTGGCACCTTACTACCTGTTCATTCCTTTTTGCTCTTTCCGGTATTAGGGTTGTAATAAGCATAACTTTTTATACAACAACAGCCTCCTCAGTGAAGCAAAGATTTTCTTTAATCATATTACATTCTTGCAAGACAGGTGAATGCTTAACTGAGCATTCACACTCATCCTCTGTTTCATGGTTCTTTTATAGTACACTATGTCCTCGCCTTCTTCCAGCATGTCCATAATTCATTGGTTAATACTTGTACACCTGTATCAGGCTACATGTTATTAGCCACGTAGTCTCTCTTCCCAGAATGCAGACATACAGTAAAGGAAGTCAGAAAATCATTACATACTACAGTGTGTTCTCGCCCTCCTCCAGCATGTCCATAACTCATTGGTTAATTCTGTCTCACTCCACTTCTTCATACTTCCGTACCTGTGACAGGCCACGTATTACTAGTCACGTAGTCTCTCCTTCCAGGATGCAGGCATACAAAAAAGGGAGTCAGAAAGTCATTACATACAAAATTATATTACAGAATGGTGAATGAATGGAATACAAGAATTTATATTATATTGTAAAAATAACATATCATACTTGTTTATATCAAGGTTACATCTGTTTTTCTTCCCTACAGCTCATGCCTGTCAACCTGATGCATCTTACCATCCTTAGGGTACCTTAACCTAAGGCACCTTAGGCTGTGGATGTCATCGGGGTGGGGGTTAGACCAGATCTGGACCTAATGCTAGGGCACTGGCAGACATACAGTAACACTGGGAGCCTCTGCTGTCTCCAACCATGGTCTGCCATTCACCAGCAGCAGGCACAGTCAGACTGTACCTGCTGCACCCCACCAGGTGTGCCAGCCATGCACAAACTAACTGCAGACAGTCCACTAACCAGTCTATATTGCATGTTCACAGAGGAACTATGTGCACCCAGACTTGGGTTGTATGGCACAGACCACCAGCAGGTGCCTCAGTGATTGACCCTCCAGAAAATGAGACACACACATATCACATGAGACATATACTATGCAGTACTATGTGGGAACATAGCCATGCCATGGTCACTGCTCAGTCAGAGTGAGAGTGTCCTCCCAGCAAGCCGTGTTGTGGCTACCTTGTCCATGCAGGTGGTGGTTGGGCACTACAATGTCCCAGCCATTGCCCTACCCCCACTGCAGACGCATCCTGCCTGATCTGCTCTCTCTGGGCCATACCCACAATACCTTGCTCCTCAGTATTCAGATTTGCAGACTGGCGCTGGCAACAGTGTACCTTTTCTGGGCCCAGTGCAGAGTAGGACGCCACAAAACAATGGATGGACAAGCACTCACCCGCTCCTATTGCAGCATTGTGTAAAGATAGGGGCGGTTGGCAAACCTGACCACCACACTGGTCCCAATCACAGTGCAGGCATTGCTAAGGGGTGCAAGAGCTATTTGTGGGCTCTGCTGATAACTGCTGCTCGGAACCAGTGCAAACAGCCTGACTCTCCATGGAGCTTTGGATAATGGGCCTGTGTGTGTGGATGTTTGTACTCCTGTTGACTGATGCTTTTGGGATTACACATGTTGATGTTGTTTCTGCAATGTAGGGTAAAATGTAGGGCCATGCATTGCAGGATCTGCAGCTGGGACATGAACTTGTGACCTTCTGCTCTAGGATGCACTGGTTATGTGTACTGCACCACACTGTTGCCACAGCAGCAGTGCAGGCCCTGGGGCTACATTTGCTCTTTATTGGGCAGACCTTGTTTATTGCACTGCACATGGCACACTGGGGCAGGTCATGACCTTGGTCTGCTGCAGGCAGGTGCCACTGCCACTGACGCACCCCCTGCCATGCTGACATGCCCATATACTGTCAGTGCTGGTTGTGTGCAGTCCGAGGCCATCTACTGTGCAGGCAGGCGTGTGCCTAGGTTCAGGGTCTGGGGTGCGGTGGCATACATGGACATCCACACATCCCCCCATCACCACCTGCCACTGTTCTGTCACTTCCACATGGGGGTGAGATGGCTGTGGGGTGTGAGGTTTGTGATCTGGCAACAATTGCCTAGGATGGACCTGGTTGATTGATTGTGTTCTGCCGGCAGACTGTGGTCAGGCTGGGGCATGCAATGCGGATCCAATGTATCCATTATGGACTACTGGGTGTATACATATTTCAGCCAACATGTGGTCACACCCTGAGCTGCCTTACCAGGGGCTGTGATAATGGGTGTTCATTTAGCTGGGTTTACGGACAGTTTGGGACTTATCCTGGGGAAGGTCCGTAGACTCTTGTTAGAGTGGTCCCCAGGTGTGCACTGCTTGCCCCATTACAGGCATTGTGGTTCCTGTGTGATGTTTGGAGTACCTGCTGGGTACGTGTCCCCTGGATGAGACACTGTGGTAACAGTGTACTGGGCATGTTTGACCTTGATCAGAAACTGTCATGCTGATTTCTGGTTTCTGTGTTCCTATGTGCCACCTTGGCGACAGCCTATTCCACCCTGTGCCCCAGTTGCCCCCACTGCATGTCTCGCCTTCAGTCCCCTTTGCCCCATTTGCACCATCACCATAGTGCCCTTTCATACTTGGGCACTATGCTGTTGCTGCAAATGGGCACTACTATCACTTTCTTTCGGCTCCCTGTCTGTGCTCTACATTGCTGACATTGAAATGGTCTCTCTCTCCTGCAAATGTGCATTTACCGACAGGTTTCCACTCGCGGTAATGTTCGGGCCTTCATGTTCCAGCATTAGTGTAGCAGGAGACTATCCCCACCCACTCCTCGCTCATTGACCCCTTCTTTCTGCCCTGTCTCCACCCTCTGAGACAGTTACTGCTGCCGGTAACATTACCGCACATTAACATTATATCAGGTAACTGTCAGCATACATTTCATGCAGCTATGGACTCTGTTTAATTCAGTCTAAACTCTGACCCCTGGGTGACGTCAGTCTCTAGGACCTGGCTGCAGCCCCTCTTTGCTAAATCAAGAAGGGCAGACCTTAAAGGGAGTGGCCAAAGACAATAGCAGACCTCAAGGGGAACTGCTGGAGAGGCACTATAAAGGGCAGACACACTTCCTGCTTCTCTCTCTCTCTCTCCTTCATCGGACAGGTTTGGACACTACCATGAGGCTCTGATACTCAACTCCCTTCACCCCTCCCCCTCTCTCTCTCTCTCTACCCACATGTTCTGGCCTACCATGCGGCTCTGACCCACAGGTTCTGGCCTCTATCTCTCTCACACTTCACACATGCACACACATAGATTCATTGATGCACACTGAAACAGCTCTGTAACAATCACTATATACCTCTGTTCAATACCTATGTATTAAGCCTATTTGTACATAAAAACCTTTCTCCAAGCCACACCTGTTTGCTGGTCTTATTACAAGCCCTCCTGCGTCTGTGAAGTGAAATGAACCCAGGACCTACAGAAGAGTAACTGGATCACATCTTACAGTAACGTTAACACGCACTAACGTTACATCGTGTAACATTATCGTGCGGTAATGTTACCAGTGCTACGTTACCGCGGCTTAGTAAACATACCCCTTAAACTTGCTTCACTACACCTCTGGATAGAATACTAGCTTAATTAAGCTCAGTTAACACAATGAGAGGGTGTTATAAGGACACAGATGCCCAACAGGGGCTGCTTACAAGCTGTGGTGAGACAGTTAAAGTATATGGGTGTGCACATCTACCACTTAAGTGCTGTGAGGGCCATACTGAGAAACACTAGGAAAACAAAAAGGAATTGTTGGTTTGGATTTAGGTTTTTGTGTGGTCAGGTTTAAAAATGGATTATACATTGGTGATATTGTTATTCTAAACTGATTGATCAGATGCTTTGCATTTGCCTATGTTTTTCCTCATATGTTTTTGACTAAATTAATTCTAAAACTCTTACTCATTATTCACCTACCTTTTCAACATACAAATAAATTTTATTAAAATACTTCATTCTTGTTTGGTGTCTTTTCACTATTATTTTGTCTCATTGCAATAACCTCAACCATTTATTTTAAGCTCCACTCCATCACTCCAGACTCCGGGGAAACCTATTGTAAGAGAGTATATTGTAATCTCACAGAGGGATGGTGTCTTTGTTGTACCTCGCCCAGCTGGAGAAGGGTTGGTGTCCTGAGAGAATAAAGGGGAACTTGGACCATTTGCCCCACCCACCAGGCATGAGAGTTACATATGCATTTTGTTATCTCTCCTTTTATGCTCATTCAGTTTCATAAAAGGTCAATTATCAGTGTTCCACAATAATTTTAGTTCATAGTTCAATAGCTGTATTTAAATAATTTACAAATCTTATCTCAAGCTGTACGATAGTGTAACAAGGACAGAATTAAGCATATATATATATATATATATATATATATATATGTGTATGGAACATGTAAATAGGTTTATGAAATCTTTTGTTGAATTTTTTGTTAAAGTTATTATTTATTTTATTTATTTAGTATACATTTGTATACCGCTACTTCCAGCGATCAGCAGCGGTTTGATTACAGATTGGAAATTGTCAAATCATGACAGGAAATTTTTTAGGTATAAACACATTGATTAGACAGGAAAGCACAGCACACAGAGAACTATTTTACAGGGAACATGGGCTATGGAGGGTTAAGTGGCTTGCCCAAGACCACAAGGAGCACCTGTGGGACTAGAAACCCCAGTCCTTCCGGCCCAAGGTTGCTGTCCTCCAGTGGGATTTGAACCCCCAACCTTCCGGCCCGAAGTACCTTGCCCCAACCACTAGGCCACTCCTCTTTTAATTCTCTGTCTCACCTTGTTAGCACATTTCCATGTAATATTTTGTTGGATGTAAAACTGTTTTCAAGTTCATTGTAAACCACTTTGATTCCAGAAAGGTGGTTTGTAAGTGCACATAAATAAATACGATCTTGGAATGTCACTCAACTGAAGTTGTAGTCATTGTAAACTTCCACTGGCTTTTTATTTAAGCTTATCCTTTCATTCTGTATTTTAGATTGTGAGAATTCATCACAGATGAAATTCTTCTTAGCCTTCATGTGTCCACTGCAGGTCAGACTTTCTTAGGATGTGACTTAGCCCTGTTTTAAGGAGCTTAAAGTTTGCCACTCACCGTCCACATTTCCTGCCCCCAGGAAACAGTCCTGTGATATCATGCACCTTGAAAAAAATTCTCAGAGGTTAAAGTGAGATAGAATGAAGTTTGGCATATTCTTTCTCTTTTGCCTCCCTCCACCACTCCGCCCCCTCTCCCCCCCCCCACCTCCCCAGTCCCAAAAAATCTGATACCTTTCATGGAAAATTGGCTCTGACTTATGATGCCAGCTAAGTTTAAACAAGGGGTTATGGATGAACATTCTCCTTAATCTATTTGGTTACCTTCTCAAATTATCCCACGAAACTCATAAGAACATAAGAACATAAGATAAGCCATACTGGGTCAGACCAAAGTCTATCAAGCCCAGTATCCTGTTTCCAACAGTGGCCAATCTAGGTCATACGTACCTAGCAGTTTCTCCAAAAGACACAGGTTCCACAATGCTTGTTGTACTGCGTCAAGCATTGATATCCTGGGTCCCTTCTTAATAATGGTTTATGGACCTTTCCTTCAGGAACTTGTCCAAACCTTTTTTAAACCCAGCTACACTAACAGCCTTTACTACATCCTCCGGTAACAAATTCCAGAGTTTGATTACACGTTGAGTAAAAAAATATTTTCTTTTATTAGTCTTAAATAGTTTACCCTGTAGCTTCATTGCATGTCCCTTAGTCTTTCTATATTCTGATAACGTAAACAATCGATCTACGTTTACCCATTCCACTCCATTCATTAATTTATAGACTTCTATCATATTTCCCCTCAGCCATCTCTTTTCCAGGTTAAAGAGCCCTAAACGTTTTAGCCTCTCTTCATAGGAGAATCCTTCCATCCCCTTTACCATTTCGGTGGCTCTTCTCTGAACCTTTTCTAATAACGCTATATCCTTTTTAAGATACGGCGACCAGAATTGCACACAATATTCAAGGTGCGGTCTCACCATGGAACGATTTAGAGGCATTATAATATCTTTTGTTATATTTTCCATTCCTTTCCTTATGATACCTAGCATTCTATTTGCTCTCTTGGCCGCCGCTGCACACTGGGCCGAGGGTTTTAACATGTTATCCACAATGATGCCTAAATCTTTTTCCTGGGTGGTAGTTCCTAATGTGGAACCTTGCATCTTGTAACCACAGTTTGGGTTGTTCTTCCCTAGGTACATAACTTTGCACTTGCCCACATTAAATTTCATCTGCCATTTTGATGCCCAGTCTTCCAACTTATCAAGATCCTCTTGCAATTTTCCACAATCCTCTTGGGTTTTAACAACTTGTGGAGGAGTGGCCTAGTGGTTGGGGCAAGGTACTTTGGGCCGGAAGATCAGGGGTTCAAATCCCACTAGAGGACAGCAACCTTGGGCCAGAAGGACTGGGGTTTCTAGTCCCACAGGTGCTCCTTGTGGTCTTGGGCAAGCCACTTAACCCTCCATAGCCCATGTTCCCTGTAAAATAGTTCTCTGTGTGCTGTGCTTTCCTGTCTAATCAATGTGTTTATACCTCAAAAATTTCCTGTCATGATTTGACAATTTCCAATCTGTAATCAAACTGCTGCTGATCACTGGAAGTAGCGGTATACAAATGTATACTAAATAAATAAACTTTAAATAGTTTTGTGTCATCTGCAAATTTGATAACCTCACTCATTATTCCCTTTTCCAGGTCATTTATGAATATGTCAAAAAGCAGCGGACCCAGCACAGATCCCTGGGGTACACCACTATTCACCTTTCTCCATTGGGAAAATTGGTCATTTAGCCCTACCCTCTGCTTTCTATCTTTTAACCAGTTCCTGATCCACAATAGTACACTGCCTCCTATCCCATGACTCTTTAGTTTTGCCAAAGGTCTCTGATGAGGGACCTTGTCAAAGGCTTTCTGAAAGTCCAAATACACTATATCAACCGACTCACCTTTGTCCACCTGTTTATTCACACCTTCAAAAAAACATAACAGATTAGTAAGATCTTCCTTGTCTAAAGCCATGATGGCTGTCTCCCATTAGGCCATCCACTATCCTTATTGGTCAATTTACCGAACGATTGGTTTAAGCGGCGTTTCAATTTTGAGTAGTAGAGAAGAAGGATTATACCCTAATGAAATGCGGGCAGTAGCGTCTTGATAATGTTGAAAAGCAGTTGAACAGCTTATAGGACTATGAGTTTATTGCGAATCCCCTGAAGAAAGTCTCAGTTTGAAACGCAAGAGCAGTACCCATTGAGGGCGTCGGGATCCTTAAACTGTCCTTTTAGCATTGGCGGGTGCATTCAAACATTTGAGATAAGTAGTCTTTGTTATAAGACATAAAGCAGCTGAATGTATTAAAATTACCTGCAAATGTGCTTTTCATCATGAGGTCATTGATGCAAACGGGCAAACTGCTTGAACAACGGACGTGAGTCCCAATAGCAGAGCCGAAAAGTCTGAGACCTCGAGTTAGATAATTCAATTTATTGATTAAGATATAAGAAAATAAGTGCATCTCCACTTTATTGATACATGAGCGATTTTCATTGATATTGTGGTCCCATTAGGCCATGACTATCTACATGCTGAGTAATTTTATTCTTTATGATGGTTTCTACCATTTTTCCCAGTACTGACGTCAGGCTCACCGGTCTGTACTTTCCCGTATCACCCCTGGTATCCTTTTTAAAAATTGGCGTTACATTGGCGATCCTCCAATCTTCAGGTATTAGAGATGATTTTAATGAAAATTCACAGATTACTAATAGCAGGTCTGCAATCTCATATTTCAGTTCTTTCAACACCATCCGGCCTAGGTGATTTGCTACTCTTCAGTTTATCTAATAGTTGTAATACATCTTCCCGATGTATCGATATTACCTTCAATTCTTCCGCACCTTTAAATACTACTTCAGTCATGGGTAACATCCCTACATCTTCCTCAGTAAAGACCGAAGCAAAGAATTCATTCAGTCTCTCCGCTATCACCTTGTCGCCTCTTAGTGCCCCTTTAATCCCTCTATCATCTAATGGACCAACTGACTCTCTCACAGGTTTTTTGTTACAAATGTACTTGACAAAGTCTTTATTTTGCATTTTTGCTTCCGCAGCAAGCTTCTTCTCAAATTCTCCCTTTGCCTGCCTTATCAATGTCTTGCATTTGACTTGCCGGTGCTTGTGCTGTTTCCAGGTTTCGTCGTTTGTCTCTTTTTTCCATTTCCTGAAAGATGCTTTTTTGACAACAACAACCTCTCTGACCTCACCTTTAAACCATGCTGGCAGTTTTTTGGACTTCCTTCCACTTTTCTTAAAGCGTGGAATACAGCTGGTTTGGGCTTCCAAGATAGTAGTTTTCAGCAACACCCAAGCTTGATGTAAGTCTTTAACCTTTGCAACTGCTCCTTTTAGTTTTTTCTTAACTATTTTCCTCATTTTATCATAGTCTCCCTTTCGAAAGTTAAAAGGTAGTACTGTGGATTTCCTTTCTATCCTTCCTCCACTAATTAAATCAAACGCGATCATGCTATGCTCACTATTGCCAAGTGGCCCCAACACCCTTATCTCTTGCACAAGATCTGGTGTTCCACTAAGGACTAGGTCTAATATGGCTTCCTCTCTGGTCTGTTCATGAACCAGCTGTTCCAAGAAGCAGTCATTTATTTCTTCTAGGAACTTTATCTCCCTAGCATGTCCTGCCGTGACACTGAACCAGTCAATACCGGGGTAATTGAAATCACCCATTATTATTACTGCGCTGTAACTTTTGTTAGCTTCCTTGATTTCTTTCAGGATTTCATCATCCATTTGTTCATTCTGGCCAGGCGGTCGATAGTACACCCCCACTGCCATCGCCTTCCCCTTTTTACATGGAATTTCAATTCATAGAGATTCTACAGCAAATTTTGTTTCCTGCAAAACTTTAATCCTTTGTGACTCAATGAAGGGAGGCGTGGTCTAGTGGTTAGGACAAGGTACTTCAGGCTGGAGGGTCGGGGGTTCAAGTCCCACCTGGGGACAGCAATCTCAGGCCGGAGGGATTGGGATTTCTAGTCCTATAGGCACTCCTTGTGGTCTTGGGCAAGCCACTTAACCCTCCAATGCCCATGTTCCCTGTATGTATTAGTGTGTGTGTCTCGTATCCCCCAATTGACTGCTTTGACCTGGTGAAAAGCGGGATATAAATACAGCTAAATAAAAAATAAATAAAAATAAATGCCCTCTCTAACATAGAGTGCAACCCCTCCACCAATTTGATCAGCTCTATCATTACGATATAGTTTGTACCCAGGTATCACATTGTCCCACTGGTTGTCCTCCTTCCACCATGTCTCTGATATTCCAATCATATCTAATCTCTTATTTGGTGCTATATATTCTAACCTTCCTATCTTATTTTTTAGACTTCTAGCATTTGCATACAAGCATTTTAGAGACTGTATTTTATTCATATTAATCTGGCTATTGGTAGGCATGGGTAATTTGGGATGTTTAATCTCTGTCTGATCCATACTCGAGGGCATTTGGGCTACTTTACTCTTTTTTGGAACCTCTCTGCTTTTGGTAGTATCCTTCAAGGATACATTCTTCTGAACCATGCACTCTTGGGCGACTGTCGGCTTTCCCCTATTATCTAGTTTAAAAGCTGCTCTATCTCCTTTTTAAAGGTTAATGTCAGCAGCCTGGTTCCATCTCGGTTAAGGTGAAGCCCATCCCTTCGGAAGAGCCCCTCCTTTCCCCAGAATGTTCCCCAGTTCCTAACAAATCCAAAACCCTCATCCTTGCACCATTGTCTCATCCACGCATTGAGACTCCGGAGCTCTGCCTGCCTTTTGGGTCCTGCGCGTGGAACGGGAAGCATTTCGGAGAATGCTACCCTGGAAGTTCTGGATTTCAACTTCCTACCTAAAAGCCTAAGTTTAGCCTCCAGAACCTCCCTACCACATTTTCCTATGCCATTGGTACCGACTCACCATTGCTCAGCCGTGCCTCTGCCAGAGCTCCAGAGGAAAGCAAAACTGCTGCAGTTCTGCCAAACTATTTCAATCCACTTTCAGCACTGCAGCATGTAAGGGAACGTTTGGAGATGCATGGAATGCTTGGTTAATGCTTAAACAAATCTCTGTATCTCTGTGCATGGGTCAATAGTCCATTCTGCTTTCCCTTCTGGTTAGAGAGAACAAGCTGGATATGGGAGCATTAGGACCCTGTTTTACTGCCAACTGCACTGTCAATGGGTGTGCCTCCTTTGCTCCTGCAGATAAATATCTGAGAAGTGCAACAGGCTCCAGTGGAACTGGCAGATCCTCTCTAGCTCTAGTTACACTTGATTTTCTTCCATCGCTTTTTGTCTTGCCTTGCTCATGGAGTTATCTGCTTTCATCAGCCACCCAAGCTGGTTTGTATGCACGCTGGTCCTAGCACTTTTGCTGCGAGCCAAGATGAAAGGATACTGGCACCCATGCCAGTCTTCTGTGGAACTGACAGGGAAAACAGCCATTGTCACAGGAGCCAATACAGGTGACTGCAAAGCACTGACAGAGGTTAATGAAACTAAGGTGTGTGTGCACTACACTAATGCGTGTTATTTTGCAGCTAATGTGCGCTATTTTACCACAGGTCCCATTTTATGCAATGGGACCTAATTACTAATAATGTGCATTAATGGTAAATTAACATGCATTATTTATTATTATTATTATTATTATTAATAAAAGATTTATAGCCCGTGGCATTCATAGTACTGAGCAGGTAACAAATTTGCATACCTACTTCTAAAAACAGAAACACATTCATAATTCTAGAAAAACATCAGGGAAAGTACTTTCACTGTCTATCACATCTGTGCACTCGGTCAGCTTCGGGCAGAGATTGATTCCTGCCCCCAATTCAAACGTGACATCACATCAGAGATAGTGGACTTTGGTGGGAACTAATGAAAATAAGTGGAATGGACTTCTTCGAGTGCATATATATGAAAAAAGGAACTGGACTGATGATGAAGCAATGAGACAATAGTTTGAAATCGATCCACTATTGTACTCTCTTAAGTTTTGAGGTGCACTTAAAATGTATTAAAATTGATTGAATTTGTAAATTTGATAAAGAAGTCAAAACTAGGGGAATTCATGATAAGTGGTTTTGGACTGATCTCCCTGATTTGGGATGATCACATAAAACAAACAAGCACCTGACAAAATGCAAAGAACTAAAGCAGCATAGTTTAACTCGGGGTTCTCAACCCAGTCAAGTTTTTATGATAGCCACAATGGATATGCATGAGAGAGATTTGTATACTATGGAGTGAGTGCATGCAAATGTCTCTCATGCATATTTATTGTGGCTATCCTGAAACTCTGACTGGCTAGGTGTGTTCCAAGGACTGGATTGCAAACCCCTGGTCTAACTCAATGCTTGCTTAAAAAAGTAAAGTCTTAAGTTGCTTTCTAAACTCAAGATGATTTTCGTCAGGTTTCAATTATTCAGGTGGAGCAACCCACAGAATGGGCCCAGTAATAGAAAAGGCGGTATCCATTGTGCCATTCACTCCCTCTTCCTCATGTGTTTGGCTGTCTCATTTAATTTTAACGTAATTTATTTGATGAATACTAATTTGTATTTTTTATAAATTGAAAACAGCTATGCTGGCATTTTCTATGTATGAATAGTAGCATATAAAATGTAACTAAATAAATAAATATCGTCCCCATATTTATAATTGCTGGGAGGATTCTGCACAACTGTGCAATACAGAATTGGTGGCAGAAAATCTCACCTGTACAGAATGAGGCCAGTATTCAGTGGAACAGCTGCCACCCAAAGGCAAGTTGATGATTTAGAGGCACATTCCGTTTTTTACATCTCTGGGCCGTCCGGACATACAGATATCTGGACGGCTGGGAGACGCAGCCGATTCTGCTCCCATTGGGGCTAGACGTCCCCATGGGATCAGAATCACAGCACAGTGGCTGAACATCCAGGACGTGCCTCTATTCAGGGACTCTGGATGTCCAGTCGCTTACCCAGCTAACTCAGTCAGGTTCCTTAATGGAGCTGCGGTGCCATGGCGTCATGTTGCCATGGCACTGTGGCTCCATTAAGGAACCGCAATCCCCAGCCACCACCAAAAGGTTTTTTTCCCACAGTTGGACCCCCGATCCAACATCCCATGGCCAGGGTCTGGCTGCGGGGAACTTCCTGTGCCCCTACTTACCATTTTCCCTGCTGGCCACCACCAAAACACCATGTTCAGGGGGGACTTATTCCAGTTGTAAAGCGGATTATACTTTAAATAAAACCCTCTTATTTTACCGAGCTGTCATTTTCTCTAAATTCTTTCAATTGATAACCTCTTTACCTTTTGTTCTGAAGTAATGAAAGGGAGAAAACCAGTCTTGAGAGAATGAAACTATGAGAGGATATCGTATTGCCTATGTCCTGGTTACAGCATGAGCACTATACCTGGGACCTTTTGAGTTCTGGCCACTCTGAGCTTGACATGAATTCACTCATATCAGAGAGTATAATACAGTGCATATCAATGAACATAGGTATATAAGTGTGTGTGGGGGGGTGTCATTTCATAACAGGACGCTTATATGAAATGTCCTAAAAATAACCTAATTTAGGCTTATTTTCTAAAGGCAGCCTAAATGCCTATGTGCCTTTATCAAATTGGTTCATAACCTGATCCCTGGGCACCCTAGGCAGGCCCTCCATCTGTAATAAACAATAATAATTTTTAGCACAATGACAGACACCTTCAGTGAAACCAGTGTTTCTTTTATTAATTATTATTTAATCTTGCAAGATTGGTGGCCACAATTTGTTATCCATGAGCACACTTTGTCATATAAACAGTTCCATATTTATTACATTCATTTCTCCTACAAATTCCTCCCCTATTACTCTATTGGTGCAGGTACTTCTAATCTCCTACCTATTAGTGATCTTTATTCAGGTCATGTGAATCTCTGCCTCCGTTTACTTCTCCTAACTCCTGCCCCTTTTACCCCTCTTCCCGTTTTTTTACCTTATTCCTTTTATGGTTATATTATCGGTCTCATGAGTTCTCAGAAATCCCCCCTCCCTTGGTGCCCATGTTCTTAATTTTCATGTTTTGGAAGATTCTTTCTTCCCCTTCTCTGCACCTACCAAATTTTGTATCAGTTTGACAGGGTTCTTTCTTGTCCTTAAGCTTCTAAGTCTCATGTGCAATAGTCTGGAAGCTAAGGGAGGGGTGTAGGGGGAACCTAGGATTTGCAAGGCCAGGAGAAAAATGTATTCTGTACAGCATAAGAAAATGGAATATGTGAGCCAATGTATTAGAGCTAGCAAATAATATCCTATAGAGTTCTACTTCTATTCTGTGTTCTGCATATATTTTGTAAAAACAACAAATTAAAACTTTAAAACATTTCTAACACATCCTGGTGCCCCGTCCAACTGCCTGCCCCTATTGCCACTGCTGCCACCCCCTCCAGGGCCTGCAACAGCAGCAATGTCTCAAAACCCACTTACCTAAGCTCTCCAGCATTGTGTCGCAGTTCCTGCCTTCTACTATCTGCCAAATCTGCCCCCCAAACCCTCCGATGTAGACTTCCAGACGTCTGTGTCAGACGGGGACAAAAGCAGCAGATAATAGAAGGCAGAAACCACGATGAAGTGCCAGAGAGTTTAGGTGAGTGCTGCGTCTTGATATCTGAGTCATTACCCCGCCACAGGCTCCAGAAAGGGGCAGCAGCAGCGGCTATGGGCGCCTCTGGAGGTTCGGTGCTCTAGAAGACCACCTAGTTCACCTAGCGCCACACAAATCATCTTGTGCAAAGTTAGGTCTATTTTGAAGAAGGTTTAAATGTGCATGTGTACTGAGGCTGATATTCAAAAGCATTTGGGGGTCGAATAAGAGTGTGTTGTACTATAACAACAGATAAGTTTCTCTTAAGGGTGGATGCATTTTATAAGATGTGCAGTCATTTAAGCAATCAAATAAGGAATTCTATTGCACAGTATGGTGGCATAGAAAATGGTGGTGGGGGGGGAGGGAAGGTTCTCAGCCTATGAGGAACAGTGCTAAAAGCCAGTTGAAAGCCCCGTGAGAAGCTTTCAAAAATTAAATAGAAAAAAGGATGCAGTCTGGGGTCTTTGTCCCCCCTCATATTAAATTATTAATTCATTTATTCATTGCTATATAAGTTATACAATGTGACGGATATTATCAGCGATTATTTATCATATTTTCTAAAATTGCACCAGGCATAAAAATATGCACAATTGTCTGCACGTGCCTACTCTTTCTGTGGGCATTTCTGGGGCATAGACTAGCTAGAGTAGGGGCAGAGCCACGATGTAGATATGTAGATAATAACATACCTTAATTCGCACCTGTACTTCAATGAGCTATGCACTGACTTTAACACCTATTCTCCAGCAGGCATATTGTCCATGGCATGTCCTATCTCTGCAAATCTATGCTACTATTTAATGACGGCAAATAGATGCTTTCCAGCTCACTTAACCTAGGCGCCCTGTTACATAATATTATAAGTGAGCACATGTTTTTCAAGTATGCACATAAATTATAGTATTTGAGAACTTCCCGTCGTCATTCATGCAATAATTAATATAAGTCTCACCTCAAACTGCCTGCACTCTCTCTGGAAATAGGTGGTTATTCATTCCTCCTTAAAGAGCCAAACTTTAACATCACCACCATTTCTCACTACTATCCAGTGTTCAACCTGTCATTTATCCCTAAAATCTTTTATAAATTAGTTTTTGGAGACCTCTGAAACTTTGAGAAAACACATCCCTCATCCTAGGCAATCGGTGTTCTGCCCAAGCAACAGCAGAGAATCTACGCTAGTGGCCATGAAAAGCAAAATCTGCTCACGCCTTGATGCTGGAGAGATTGCTAACAATGGTTTTACTTGACCATAGCGCTGCCTTTGATTTTGTTAATCGTTTGCTTCTCTCTTGACTTTCTGTGCTTGGAGTAGGAAGATAAATACTGGACTGGTTCACTTAGAGCACAATTCCGGGAGGGAGGATGTCCAGGCCATCCAGACGTCCCTGCTGAAGACAGAGCCTTTAGGACCCAATTCTGGTCTGTGGGAACAAAACGTTCACATGGGAGCCAGAATCGGGACCAAGGATGGCTTGGTGTGCCCCTCCTTCCTGCTGGGATGTCCTCCCCGCAGGCACCCCAGACATTCTTGACTCCGGCCCCCAATATCCCCATCGCCCAACCACAACTGACCTCCCGTGGCCTGGATCATGTGGCAGGGACCCCCTGTACCCAGCCAAGGCTCCTTGGGTGGCTCCCCTGCCCATATTCCTCAAAGAAAAGTGCTTATAGCACCTCTGAGGTGGTATAAGCAGTACGGCCCAGCAGACCCGGCAGCACGTACAGGGCCGTGACCTGAATCAGCCCTGTACGTACTGCCAGACATCTCGCCCATGCTCCGCCCCCCCCCCCTTCCTCCGGCTCTCCCTGTCCTGAAGCAAAGGACATATGGGGAGAACCAGTGGGGGAAAATAATTTAGGCGTATTGCGGGCTGCATGTCCCAGTGGAACCTGCAGCCCAGCAACCCGCTTTCTAGAATGAGGGCCTTAGGCCACTAATATATTAATTCCTGTTTTAGCATGCAGTAACTGGCAGCTGAGAATGCATGCTAGCCACTGGCTGCTAAAATGCATTTTAAGTGACTACTGTGCACTAGGGGAGAGAGTTAATGGGTTAGGAGCAGAGTGTGTGTATGGAGAGCACATTGCTGTTAACGTGAGGGCAACTGCCAAGCTTGCTCAAAGGCAACTAGCATGAGCGCACATAACGCTGTCTCTATGGGTGCACCTGTGTTAGGTGCACCTACATGAAAAACACGATCCATTTGGATACTGTCAGCAACACTTCCCTGGTGGCCGGTGGATGCCAGGGCAGGTGGGACACAAAAATATAAGGTTAAGATTGGAGAGTCTTCTAAAGGCCCAAATGGCTCTTGGTCCTTGTAGTTGCTTTAGCTCCAATCTTCAAGGAAACAATCAAGCTGAGTGGTGGGAATTAATAAGGCTTTTATTTCCCTTTTTCACAGTGGTTCTAAATAGTGGGTTACAACTTTAAAGCAAATGTTCTTCATTCAGGTAGAAAACAAACTCAGGGTTCAAAGCAAAAACTGTTATACATCACAGGAATGGAGGTGCTCAAACAAATAAAGAATGCTCTGCTGGCAATTCACCCAATCACAAGTCTGGCAGTGACTCTAAGCTTCCAGAAATGCAAAGTGTACAGTCCATCTCTTGGTCAGACAAATCTCCTGCCAGTTCCACTTGCATTGGCACGGTATCAGAAAGCTCTGATTCTATATCCCTGGTTTCTTGTAAAACACATTCAGGGGTTTTGTATATTTTCGGTAGCAGCTCCCAATGTCCTTGGCCTAGCCTAGGGCATCGGCCACTTGCTGTGTTAGGCTTTAAAGTACCCTCTTTCCTTAGAGGCTTTATAGCAGCTTTATCATAGCTTTTACCATTCACAACTTTCTTATTAGGCATACATTTCTCATACCTTGTATGGCAGCAATCCTCAAGTAACCAGCTTTCTTCCACTGCCCGTCTTTCCCAGGCAGCAGCTTGGTGAAATTCTTTTCTATGATGGTTAGGCTTACCCTGTAGCCTTTGACTTCCTTCTCCTGGTGAAGGCCTGCCTCTGTACAAGCCCAGCTTCTGGCTTTCTGACTCAGTGTGGCGTGGCTTCTCCAGCTGATTCTTGTTTGGCTTAAGGTTGCAGTTACAGCAGGGCTTTTGCCTCTGAGGGCAAACAGCTCTCGGTTTGGCTCGAGCTGACTCCTCCTTAGGTCCTTCCTCAGCTCCTGAGAAATCACCTCTCCCTCCTGGGAATCCTCTAGCACTAGAGTAGTGAGGTTTCCACTTCCACCTCTCTCTCTCGGTGCTGCCAGTGATTCTCCCCTTGCTTCTGCTTAGGCTGCTACTTCTGCTGATGCTTCTCTCTCCGAGGCTGCCGGTACACCTTCTGCCTCTTCTCCTTCCTCTCTTCCAGTCTTCCACACTCCCCTTATGAAGCCCTCCTGCTTTTGAGGATTGGAAACTGGTTGGCCTTTCCTCGTGACCAGCTGGGCGTGGCTCTTCAGTCTCCCTGAAGACACTCTTGCTCCCTCTAGCTGGTTCCTGGGAATATTGCAAGTCTTTTTCTCTGTGAAAAACACCTTCTTTTCTCTCAACTGGGCTCTCATCAGCCCTCGCTGCATGACACATCCCCCTTCTTAAAATATTACGGGCTGGGGAAGCCTCTTCCGCGCAGCACATAATATGAGACATTGCATCAGCATTAAAATGCAGCTTCCCGGGGAGCGTCTTCTTCTCTGTTGCCTGTCTCCGTGGAGCCTGAGAGAGCCGGTGCAGAGCTTACCGGCGTGTGCAGGACAGCCCCAGCTGACGTCATTCTCTGCCCCCGATAAAGCTCTGGCTGAGTAAACTGCTGTGGGAGCGTCTTCTTCTCTGCTGCCTGTCTCCGTGGAGCCTGAGAGAGCCGGTGCAGAGCTTACCGGCGTGTGCAGGACAGCCCCAGCTGACGTCATTCTCTGCCCCCGATAAAGCTCTGGCTGAGTAAACTGCTGTGGGAGCATCTTCTTCTCTGTTGCCTGTCTCCGTGGAGCCTGAGAGAGCCGGTGCAGAGCTTACCGGCGTGTGCAGGACAGCCCCAGCTGACGTCATTCTCTGCCCCCGATAAAGCTCTGGCTGAGTAAACTGCTGTGGGAGCGTCTTCTTCTCTGCTGCCTGTCTCCGTGGAGCCTGAGAGAGCCGGTGCAGAGCTTACCGGCGTGTGCAGGACAGCCCCAGCTGACGTCATTCTCTGCCCCCGATAAAGCTCTGGCTGAGTAAACTGCTGTGGGAGCGTCTTCTTCTCTGCTGCCTGTCTCCGTGGAGCCTGAGAGAGCCGGTGCAGAGCTTACCGGCGTGTGCAGGACAGCCCCAGCTGACGTCATTCTCTGCCCCCGATAAAGATCTGGTTGTTGGGCTACGGCGTTCTGCCGTCGGCGTTCTGGGGCTTGCTCCTAAGGGGCGGGTCCAAAGGGGCAAGGGACGCCCCTTGTGAGCCCCTTAGGAGCACATTTGGAGCTGTTTCCTGTTAGAGAGGTGATGCCAGGCGGAAAGCGGAAAAAGAAAACACCCCAGGAATCAACGCAGAAGGGGACGCTGGACAAACATGTGGTATCCACCCCACGCTTGAAAGCCTCAGGTACTGATCTCCCACTACCCCTTACCAACGGGGCAAGTCTGAGCTCTGTGGAGAGAACTCCTCCTCTTCCCCCTGGTTTTTTAGAGGTTTCTTCTGAGTATCAGAGCATAGTTTGCTCTTTAAAGGACAATGTGCTCCCCAGTGTTGTTACCTGGTAGGAACCGTTTGTCCCTATCTCAGATCCCCAAGCCACCACGGTTTCATTGTTAGATGTCTGGAAGGTTGTATCCCGTACTGAGCAGGTTTTAGTCGATATTATTCCTTCATTATGTCAATTTACTAAAGACACAGTTGAAAAATTTCAAGTGCTAGATTCTCAGGTTAGTGCTATGAGTTCTGTGGTTTCAACCACAGTTACTCAGGTTAAATTATGCACTGATTTCCATTCTGCCCATTCAAAGGAGAGTAGTATAATTCATCAGAAACTTGAAAATCTGGAAAACTTATCACGTATAAAAAATATAAGAATATTAAATTTTCCTCTTTGCCCATTGTTGTCCCCTCTGATTTTATTTTGCAAGTATCTCAAGGACGTTCTCCTCCTCCCTCAGGCTGAATCTATTATTATTACTAAGTGTTATTATTTGTTTGGAAAAAGCTTTTCACCTGGGGTGACTGAGGGTGGCGACGCCCCTGTGATACCTGAGAATTTCGATTTAACTGCTTTCCTAGAAGATACACGTGATGATATTTCTTCTAGAGCAACGTTACTTGTGACTTTAGCTTCAGAGGAGGATAAATCTATTATTTTTAAAGCTTATTTTAGAAAGAAGGAAGTAAAGTTTTGTGGAGATTCTGTTTCTATTTTCCCTGATGTATCTCGCACCACTCAAGAACGTAGGAAGGCTTTTCTTGTATTAAAAGCAAGGGTTCTCGCCCTTGGAGCATCGTTCTTTTTAAGATATCCTTGTAAATGCTGTGTTACCCTAGGATATGATAAATTTGTGTTTTGTGCAGCTGTTGAATTGGAAAAGTGGATTTTGGCTAGGGAAAAGAAGCCTTGATGTTACTTTTTCTCTTATGAATATGTTATTATAAATGGGGGTTTTTGGGGGGTAATTTGTTTGATCAGGCTTAAAGTAGGCCAAGGTTTTGAGAGTTTTCTACCTTGGCTTTGGTTATTTTGTGTATCATTGTTGCTTTTTTTTTTCTATTTGAAGAAGCTCCCCGTGACGTGGACTATTAAGCTTGAGAGTGATTAATTTCTTGAAGAGTTGTTTCTTTGTGTTGCTTTGTGCTGTATTTCTTTGTACTGTAATGTTTACTGTATATTGAAAAATTCTTTAAATAAATAATTTTAAAAAAAAAATGCAGCTTCCCGGCTCTATGCTGCACTCTAAAATCATACGGTTGTAAAGCCATGTACCACCTAGTTAGGCGGTTATCATTCCTCATACTGCTTAACCATTTTAGAGGGGCATGGTCCGTAATAAGGACAAATTTCCTCCCTGTCAAATAGAACTTTAAGGCCTCGATGGCCCATTTGATTGCGAGACATTCCCTTTCTATAGTTGCATACTTCTTCTCCGCAGGTAACAGCTTCCTACTGAGGAACATAATAGGGTGTTCTGCGCCTTCTTGTACCTGCGAGAGAACAGCACCCACACCCGTCTCCGATGCATCGGTTTGTAATAGAAAGGTTTGTCTGAAATCTACGCCTCGCAATATGGGGGCTCGACATAATTTCTCCTTTAAGTTCTGAAAGGCTTCCTCCGCTTCCGCTGACCATAGTATTGCATTTGGCGCATTCTTTTTTAACATTTCCGTGAAAATAGCGCTCTTTTCCGCAAAGTGTGGTATGAAGCGGCGATAGTAGCCGATGAGGCCAATAAAACTTCTCAGTTGTTTCTTATTTTGCGGTACGGGAAATTTCTTCACGCTTTCTACCTTGTCCAGTAACGGGCACACGGTGCCATGTCCCACAAGGTGACCCAAGTATTTAACTTCCTTGGCAGCGAATGTGCACTTCTTCGGGTTCAATGTTAATCCCGCTTTCCTCATGGCTTCCAGGACTGTTCCAACTTGGTGAAGATGCTCTTCCCACGTGGCACTGTGGATCACCACATCATCCATGTAGGCTGTTGCGAAATTCTGATATGGTCGGAGAATAATATCCATCAGGCACTGACATGTTGCAGCCACCCCGTGTAGCCCGAAGGGCATTCTTCGGAACTGGAACAGGCCCAGGGGTGTGCTGAAGGCAGTTTTGGGTTTAGCATCACGTGTTAGAGGCACCTGCCAATATCCCTTGGTCATATCTAGCATTGTGAGAAATTTTGCCTGTCCGAGCCTGTCTAATAACTCCTCGATACGAGGCATCGGGTACGCGTCGAAAGTAGAGACTGCATTCACTTGGCGGAAGTCTATGCAGAATCGCGTAGTACCGTCGGGCTTAGGTACTAGTACTACCGGGCTGCACCATGGACTATGCGATTCCTCGATGATGTTCATTTGGAGCATCTCCTGAACTTGGTCAATAACTTCCTGCCTCTTGGCCTCCAGCAATCGGTACGGCCGTTGCCGCACAATTTTTCCAGGCGGGGTGTGCCACCAAGGCTGTCTCTCCTGGTATAGGAGTTAGCACGTCCTTAAAGTCCTCCAGGAGTTGGGTCAAATCCTGTTTTTGCTTTAAGGAGAGCTCTTCACTGATCCTTGGTGTAGGGCAATCTTTACACTCATCTAGCCATGGGCCAAGATCTTCCTCTGGGGGGTCATTCCCCATAGCCATCAAGCCTTCCATGTCCCTCTTCCCTGTGGAGCCGAAACCTCCAGTTCCCCGGCTCGTTGGGGTTACCATGGCGACCTCTTCGAGGGTTGGGAATCCCACCCGTTCACAAATCAATTGTGCTATCCTGTCCCCCACTTTGACATCAAAGTCTTCATCTGAACAGTTGCATAAAAGGACTTTAAGTATGCCTCTATAGTCCGGATCGACTACTTCGGCAGCCACATCAATGCAGTGTTTGGCCGCGAGTCCGGACCGTGGTGCTATACGCCCGTAGCACCCTTGAGGCAACTCCACCTGGAGATCCGTACTAATTAGCATCCGTCCATGTTTCGGGACAACGTGGTCCTCGGCGCTATACAGGTCATAGCCCGCCGCTTGTGCAGATGCCCGTTGAGGACTGTGAGCTTTTTCTGAAGTCTTGCAAAATTTTAACACAAACTTCTTTGGTGGGTCTACTTGTCCTTTAAGGGGGGTTTTCTTTGGCATTGCCCAAAGCGGACTAGGAATTGCAGTATCCTTAGGGCGAATGCAAGTGGAAATTAGTGCTTCTTGTGGAGACAAGCCCTCTTTTAGACCTTTCCTGAACTGTGGCCAATCACGGCCCAGTACCAGCTCTTGGGGTAACTTAGGTACAACGGCTATTAGCATTTCTTTTTCATTGCCTAGACCTTTAACCCACAATTTGTACATGGGATAACGGGTAGCCGCACCGTGTATACATTTTATTCTGACATTACCCTCTGGCTGATCTGGAACTGCCACGCCCTGATCCCTGACCACAGACCATAATTTTTGCGAAATCATAGTTTGGTCAGCTCCAGAGTCTAAAAGTGCTTTTGCATTTACCCCTTGAATTTTCACATTCAAGACAAAACCTTCACGGATTGCTTTTGGTTTTTCTCCAACGAGAGCAGTATGTGAATAACATTCTTGTTTCAAATGCCCTTTCTTTCCACATGCAAAACATCTTTTAATCATTTCTTTTGACACAACATTAGAACTTTTTAAACCACTATGTAGAGGTCGTGAGACGCTTTCTAACCTCTGCGCCTCCATACCGACTGCCAATTTGGAAGTCCCCACCTTTTGCTGGATGACCATCTCTGCTTCCAAATACCGCTCAGTGAGAGCTATTGCGCCAGCAGTGGTATGGCAACTCTGCAGGATGAGAAAGTTCTGCACTCTGTTTGGCACGGCAGACATATATTGTTCAAGTATTATCTCATCCATTAGTGTATCTACTGTCTTCCCCTCAGGCTTTAGCCATTTGGTCGCTAGACCGCGTATTCTATGGCCAAGGGCCTTAGGCGTTTCATCTGCCCTGAGAGAAGTGGCTCTAAACATCTTATTGTACAATAAAGATGTAAGGCCTAGTCGATCCCTAATAGCACTAACTACTTCCTTGTAATTATTAGCAAGAGCAGGTGGCATTGCCCTGTATGCAGCGAGCGCTTCCCCCGTGAGGGACGCTGCAAGGCGAATGGCCCATTGCTCGGGTGGCCAATTTGCGGAACATGCAATTCTACTAAAGGAATCTAAAAAGTCATCTACGTCATCAGTAGGGCTTAATTTTCCTACTGTTAGGTCATTGCATGTCCAATGTCCATCCCTTGGATTGCTTGGTCCAGCCTCCTGTAGCTTCTCTGTGTTGGCCTTTGCCAGCGCCTCCCGCTGCTGAGCCAACCAGGTTTCCATGACCTGCAGGACCGGCTGTTGCTGTGCTTGCAAAGCCTAGAGGGCCTGCGCTTGGTTTTGCCGCGCAAACTCAGCTTGTCTGTCAAACTGTAGCGCCATCCACGCACAAAGCTCCTTTTGCTCCATGCTGCACCTGTAAAAAAAGAACACAAGAAAAAAAAACAAGTGTGGCTCCACTAACAAATGAGCTCCTTTTTTTTTTTCTTTTTCTTTTTTTTCCTTCCCTCTGATATCCGACACAGATCAGGCTTAATTACATGTTACCTGACATCCGTGTTGTATCAGCTTTGAAATAATCGTTGCTGTCCCACTCTGCAGCTCTCCGCCTCTGGTGTCAGCAACAGGATTTTCAGCTCACTGGTCCAGGTGTTCCCCTTCAGGATTTTCACCATCCGATCCGGTTTCTGGTTACTCCATCCCAGGTTTTACCCTCAGATCCCGTTTCCAGATAATCCGTTCCGGTGTTTACTTTTCCAATCCGGTTTTTCATACGCTCCACTCTGGGTTTTATTCTTTTAAACCTAGGAGTTTATTTTTCTTTCTTTTGCAGTTGTAAGCACCCAATAAAACATCCAACAACTACGCCATTTATGTCAGCAACACTTCCCTGGTGGCCGGTGGACCTTAGGTCCTTCCTCAGCTCCTGAGAAATCACCTCTCCCTCCTGGGAATCCTCTAGCACTAGAGTAGTGAGGTTTCCACTTCCACCTCTCTCTCTCGGTGCTGCCAGTGATTCTCCCCTTGCTTCTGCTTAGGCTGCTGCTTCTGCTTCTGCTGATGCTTCTCTCTCCGAGGCTGCCGGTACTCCTTCTGCCTCTTCTCCTTCCTCTCTTCCAGTCTTCCACACTCCCCTTATGAAGCCCTCCTGCTTTTGAGGATTGGAAGCTGGTTGGCCTTTCCTCGTGACCAGCTGGGCGTGGCTCTTCAGTCTCCCTGAAGACACTCTTGCTCCCTCTAGTTGGTTCCTGGGAATATTGCAAGTCTTTTTCTCTGTGAAAAACACCTTCTTTCCTCTCAACTGGGCTGTCATCAGCCCTCGCTGCATGACAATACGCAATTGTGTGCTAACTGACAGGAACTTGCTCGGCATACTCTTGATAGGGCCAGCCCATCTATTGTGCAAGAATGTTGTTCGCACAGGGTCTCACGCTTCAGGGGGGCCCTCGCGTGAACTTCATACTCACACAATGGACGACTTCAGAGGGAACCGGGGAAGCCCGCATGAGGCCCCCAGCTCCCTCTGCACAGCCACCATTGTGAAGAGTGTTTTCCCTCATGCTAGCGGCTGTTTCAGTGAAGCGCGTGAGTGATGGGAAATGACCTTTAACCTTTCCCAGCATTCAGCACACTTCACTGAAACAGCCGCCAGCTTGAGGGAAAACACTCTTCATGCTGGCAGCTGTGCAGAGAGAGCCAGGGCCTCACGCAGGCTTCCCCGGTTCGCTCTGAAGCCCCTTAGATGGCTGCGGGGCTCTTCAGCCGGCGGGCGGGCTGGCGGGCCGGCAGGTGAGGGGGGAGGTGGCTAGGACTGGAAATGGCCTATGATGGGGGAGAAGCTTGGACTGGAAATGGCCTGTGATGTGGGGGGGAAGCTTGGACAGGAAATAGCCTGTGATGGTGGGGTGGCTAGGACTGGAATGGTCTGTGATGAGAGGGTGGCTAGGACTGGAAATGGCCTGTGATGGGGGGTGGCTAGGATGGAATGGTCTATGATGGGGGGGGTAGATAGGACTGGAAATGGCCTGTGATGGGCGGGTAAGCTGGGACTGCAAATGGGCTGTGATGGAGGGGGAGTGCTAGGACTGGAAATGGGTTGATGGGCGGAAGCTTAGACTGGAAATGGGCTGATGGGGGAAGCTTGGACTGGAAATGACTGATGGGGGGCTAGGATTGGAAATGGGCTGATGGGGAGCTGGAATAGGACTGGAAATGGGCTAATGAGGAGGAGCTTGGACTGGAAATGTGCTGATGGGGACTGGAAGTGGGCTGATGGGAGCTGGAATAGGGCTGGAAATGGGCTGATGGGGGGGGGCTAGGATTGGAAATTGGATGATGGGGAGCTGGAATGGGACTGGAAAGGAGCATATGGGGGCTAGGACTGGAAATGGGCTGATGTAGGGGCATGAGAAAATGGGACTAGAAGGGAGCGGATGCTGGGTGGATCTAGAACTAGAAGGGAGCTGATTTTGGGGGAGGACTAGAAGGGGATGGGGAAGGAGGATGGAGAGGGGAAAAGATATTTTGTGTGGGAGAGAAGAAAAATCTATGATTGACCGGGTATTAGAAGAGTAAGTAGGGATTGAGAATGGAAGGGTGAAATTTGAGAGGATGTTAAAGGAATAAAGAAAGAAATGGGAGAAATAGCAAAAGGGGAAAGATCAGTATGTTAAAGCAGATATAGAGAGAGAATGAAAAAAATCTAGAAGAGAGAAGAAAGGACAAATGCACAGAAGACATGAAGAAACCAGAAGAAAGTGACTGGGGCAATTGCAACTGAAAATAAAATGCCCTAACAAAAGGTAGAAAATACTTTTTATTTTGAATTTATTAACTGGGATATGTCAGGTCTGGGAAATGTGTATCATTAACATATTTGCGTTTTTGTTTTGTGCAAGAGGAAATTAATTTATAGTTATATTTCTCCAGTGTTGTTGTACATTTCATGTTTGGCTTTTGGGGTTCCCAATTTAATTATTATCTTCCTATTTATAAATTGTGATCCCTTGTTCTATTTGACAGTCCCACTTGTTCTCTTTCCCCCAGTGAGATGTATTGGTTTAATATTTGCAGTGTTGCCTTTTTGTTAGGTAGGGTTTGGTGCTTTGTGAGTCCTGGTAGTGCTGTTATGATATGGTGGGTTTGCTATGGGTTCTAAATGGTCAGTGTTTATAATACTTCCTAATGGGCCTGGCGGTTGGCACTGGAATATAATAATTTAGAAATCTGGTAGTCTTTCTTTATCCAGACACTCATTAAGAGGCATGTTTACTAAAAGCGCATGTGAACATTATGCAAATATTTATGCAAATGAGGCCTCACAATGAATCTCCACACATGGCCCTGCACTCCCCTTGGACCGCCCCTGGCTCCTGACAGAGCACAACGGTTGCATTTACCGCACATTAGTTGTGCTGCTAATTGCACGGTTAGTGCAAACCTTTAGAAGGGCCCCTTAGTTTCTTAGCAAACATTTATTTATTTATTTATTTAGTGAGTATTTGTATCCCGCTCCTTCCAGCGATCAGAAGCGGTAAGATTACTATTGTGAAACTGCCAAATCAAAGCAGGTACGAATTTTGTTTACATACAGATTATCAGAAAAGCACGTCACACAGAGTTTCAGATTATCAGAACAACACGTCACAGAGAGCTAACAATTCGTAGCTATGGGGAAGATCATTTACATATATACATAGATACATATATACAGGATAGGTTTCTTGGTCAATGTGGACAGGGGGCTGCCCCCAACTGAGGGTTTAATTCAGGTTGAAATGGGTTTGGAAAATGTGCGTCTTGAGTTTCTTTCTGAAGTCTAGAAGGTCATTGCTAGCTCGTAGCTCTGGTGGTAGTTGGTTCCAAAGCGTTGGTGCCACATATGAAAAAGCTCTGTGGCTGGTGTTAGTTAACATTCCCTCATGCTAGCTAGTTAACATTCATTTAAGGAAAGGTTTGGCCCCTCATTGTCTCCAACCTATCCCATCTGTGGGGTTCCACAAAGCTCTATAATAGAACCTCTGCTGTTAAACCTATTTCTAATACCCTTGAACATGTTAATCCAAAGCTTCAAGTTCAGTGTTTATTATGATGCTGTATCAAAATTGTAGCCCACATTAATCCAGCACAGCTAGATAAGAACATAAGATATGCCATATTGGGTCAGACCAAGGGTCCATCAAGCCCAGTATCATGTTTCCAGGTCACAAGTACCTGTCAGGTTCCCAAAAGGTATACAGATTCCATGCTGCTTGTCTAATGGGTAAGCAGTGGCTTTCCCCGGTATTCTTTATTCCTCCAGAAACTTGTCCAAACCTCTTTTAAATCCATCTACATTAGCAGTTTTTACTACATCCTCTGATAATGAATTCCAGAGTTTGATTATGCATTGAGTGAAAAAATATTTTCTCCAATTAGTCTTAAATGTGCTACATTGTAACTTCATTGCATGTCCCCTAGTTTTTCTACTTTTGAAGGGGTAAACAACTGATCTATATTTACCCATTCTACTCCATTCATTATTTTATTGACCACTATCATATCTCCCCTCAGTCATCTCTTCTCCAAGTTGAAGAGCCCTAACTTTTTAAGCCTTTTCTCATAGGGATATCCTTCCATCCCCTTTACTAGTTTTGTCGCTCTTCTCTGTATCTTTTCTAATTCTGCTATATCCTTTTTAAGATATGGTGACTAGAACTGCACAGAATATTCAAGGTGTGGTCGCACTATGGAGAGATACAGAGCCATTATAATATGCTTTGTTTTATTATCCATTCTTTTTTTTATGATTCTTAGCATTCTATTTGCTTTCTTGGCCACCACTGCTCACTGGGCAGAGGATTTCAACTTATTGTTGACAAGGACACCTCAGTCCTTTTCATGGGTGGTGGTTCCTAATGTTGAACCTTGCATCATGTAACTGTAGTTTGGGTTGTTCTTCCCGAAATGCATAACTTTGCATTTGTCCACATTAAGGGGTATGTTTACTAAACTGCGGTAACGTATGTGGTGATGAGGTTACTGACAAGCAGAGAAAAAGGGCTGCTTTTAAAACCTTTTCTTCTGAGCTAGAGCATGGCTCAGACAGGCATTCATTTAAATTAGCACCTAGAGAGAAAAGCCACAGGATTGAGTGTGCTGAGTACAAGCCACACCCTGCCTCCATGGCAACACAGAGTGCAAAGGAGAAACACCTGGGGAGGAGGGGCAAGGAAACGGGCTTCACACTCAAGCATTTAACCTCTCAGAATCAAAGGCAGAGAGGATCAGGATTAGAGTTGAGGTTGGGCTTGGAACAGAAGCAGAGGTCAGAGCGTGAGCAGGAGAAGGAGAAAGAAATAGAAAGCCTGAGGAGTCTGACCAGAGGTTTTGGAGCACGGCAGAGAAAGGCTGACCTTCAGCACAGAAGGGGTTCTAACAGCAGCTCTCCTAGCAGAGACAGCTATACAGAGTTTGCAAGCCTTGGTGAAGGTAGGAAACCAAACTCTGGGAGAATTGTGGAATATAGTTCAGATAGCAGTGAAGCTACTGAGGATTCAGAAGGGGAGGTTTATCCCTCTAGAAAGCCTGAAAGGAAATCTATTCCTAGAAGTCAGGGAAGACAGCTGAAGCATGTGAGTGTCTTGCCCAGAGAGATAAAGCCGTGCAGCTCACATAGAAAACCTGAAGGGAGAAAAGGTAATCCCTGGGAGAAACTGTTTAAGCTAATGCAGCAGTTAAAACCTGATTATGCAAATAAAGACCCAGAGCTGTTTCAGAGTGAATGTGAAGATATGGAAATGGACTTAACTGGATTGGAGGAGGATACAGAGTCTCCAATGGATTGTTCAACAGCCTATGTTTCATAGGAGAAAGGCTGACTTGCTAGCTGAAAAGAATATTTCAGGACTGTGATAAATGCTCTGAGGTTTTCTGAACCCTGAAAGCTAAAGGGAAAGGATTACAATTGTGTTTGTTTGAAGCATTAGTTCCTGTATGCTGAAGAAAGCTATACGAGTTCATTATTGTTTCTGTTACTTCTTGTTCATATTCTGAAGAAGATTTGCTTTGCTAAAGTTTGATGATAAAAGAGAAAATTAATAAATTTCCTGTGTATTGCCTAAAACTACTCGGACTGCTTACTGACCACAACTACAAAAAGTCCCAGCATCATTTGCTCTGGTAATAAGCAAGAACAGTTGGCACGCGGCCCCTTCTAGGCGACCACCTAGACAGGGTGCAGCGCCACAGGTAGCAGCAGCTACGTGAACACACGTTAAGTAATGTTAACGCACGTTAACGTCACTTAACGCGCATTAATGTCACCGGCCGTGGTAAGTCTCGCAGAGGGTGGAGAGAGGGCGGAGAGAAGGGGTCAATGGGTGGGGAGTGGACGGGGAGAGGCTCCTGCTAACGTCGGGAACTGATGGGCTGAACATTACCGGGACTGAAAACCTGTCGTTAGATGCACATTTGCAGGAGGGTGAAACCATTTCAGCATCAGTAATGTACAACATAGGCAGGGAGCCCAAGAAAAGTGATAGTAGTGCTCCATTTTCAGCAGCAGCTGTGACACAACAGCGGGCACAGAGCCCATGGAGTTAAGGGAAAGTAAGGAACTTACCTTAGAATCAGCTGAGCAGCAGACAAACTCAGCTCATGTATAATTAGCTGAGCAGCAAACAAACTCAGGTCATGTAAAATTAGCTGAGCAGCAGACAAACTCAGCTCATGTAGAATTAGCTGAGCAGCAAACAAACTCAGCACAAGAAAAGCAAAAAGGCATTAGAGTAAAATGTCCTTGCACTAGTCCTGACGTAGCTAGAAGCAGGAAGGCTAATCAGGAACACCTGTTCTCAGAAACCCAGGCAGCATGCAAAGAGAACAAGGATAAAAGCTGCAGGGTAGAACCAGGGAAGGCCAGTAGGGGCAGCGACCTGGGAGGACTAAGCCAGCATCCAGTGAACACACGTCATGCTGGAGGAAATCCACTGAGGGAAGGAAGCAGTAGGTGTGGCAGCAGAGCAGGAAACAGCCAGCATCGTGCCCAGGACCCTGCTAGGATTCCTGGTAGTTGGAGAGCCCAGGAGAGAGCTGCCAGAAGCCCAGATATAAGAGACAGAACCACAGCTAAGAGGTGGGAACCTAGCTTTGCTAAAGAAAAGGCAAGAAGTTCTGTTTGGTTTGAAAGGCAAGGGCGTGGCACCAGAAGTAACTTTGACACTGAAAGTTACACAGTAATTCCACCAGCGTGGAGAAGAAGGGAAAGCCAGAAGGAAGCTTTTAATATACCAGGCATTCAGAGCCCTGGATTTAAAGAGCCCTTTCTAGAAAAGCTAGCCCATGACTCACAGGAGAGTTTTAAGGAAGACAGCAGCTGTGAAGAATGTGACCCATATGCAGTCATAAGTGACTCTGAGTTAATGCAGTGGGAGAACAGCATCTATAATTCTGACCCTGTGCCCATGGATTGTACAATTTGTTTATCTGATGATATTGTATCTTTATGTTGAATGTGTGCAAAGCGGCCAGCTGATGGTACCTAAAGGAAAGAAGATATTTTTCTGTGCGACAGTTCTTTTGTTTCATATTGTTTGTTATATCCCAGGAATATCCCCTCAGGGCAGGGAATAAAGCCCTAATATTATTTTTGCCTTACCACTTGACTACAAGACTCTTTTTGTATCAAAGGCAACTTAAATCTTAACACCCTAGGCATCCGCCTAATAGGGTCATATGAGGTAGCTATCACTCACTATCTCTCACACAGCATAGTGCCCATGTATGAAAGGCCACTATGGCGATGGTGCAAATGGGGCATAGGGGGCTGCAGGCGGGACATGTAGTGGGGGCAGCTGGGCCACAGGGTGGACTAGGCTGTCGCCTAGGTGGCACATAGGAACATAGAAACTGGAAATCAGCAAGACAGCAGCTGACGAAGGCCAAACATGCCCAGTAGTCGGTGTTCCACAGTGTCCCAGCCAGGGGACATAACCCAGCAAGTATCCCAAAGGTCACACAGGTACCACTATGCCTGAAATAGGGCAATCAGTGCACATCTGGGGACCACTCTAACAAAGGTCCACAGACCTTACCCAGGATGCATCCCAAACAGTTCATAAACCCAGCTAACTGAACATCCTTTACTGCACTCCCTCGTAAGGCATTGCAGGGTGTGGCCACACATTGTCTGAAACATATAGGCCAAACTGGGTACACCGTACCTGAGGTGCATGCCCTAGCCTGTCCACAGTCGGCTATCACAACACAATCTACCTACATCTACCTGGTCCACCCTAACCAATAGTTGCTAAAGCACTGACCTGACATCCCCCTAGCCATCTATCCTCCATGTGGAAGGAGCAAGACATTGGTGATGGGGGAATGTGTGGATGTTCATGTATGCATCCCCACCCCAGACCCCGCACCCTAGGCACTCGCCTACCTGCACAGTGGATGGCCTTAATTTCCTGGGTGATTCACATTTTCCTTGCTTTAATAGAGGGAGCCTTTCAAGTAGTTCCTTTGATCTGCCACTTGACTTTAACACAAGATCATAGTTCTCTGAATTTTGTTTTGTTTCTAGTGCTCAATGGCTGTTTCAAAATAAACTAAAATTTAATCCAGCCAAATCCAAACTAATTTGGATCACAAGAAAACAGCTTCTTCCATTTCTTACTCCAATCATCCTGGGTCTCCCATATCATTATGGGATTCGACCATTACTCTGGATTTTCAACTAGATTTCCTATTCACACTTGAAGGGCAGACGGTAGCTATCATGAGATCTTCTTTGTTTGCCTCCCCAGTAAATCTATTCTAACAGATCACATCTGGAGATTAAAAATTTGCAATTGCTAATTCATACACTAATTCTTCATTGATTGACTACTGTTAACTCTCTCTACAATAGTCTCAAAATTGCCTCAATAAAGCTGTTAATACAGAATGCTGTGGTCAAGCTGCTCTACAACAATTGCAAACATAACCATGTGACTCATTTCCTGACTAAGCAGCACTAGTTGAATCTCTTTCATAATTAAATTAAAAATTCTTCTGTTAACTTTGAACTTGGCTAACCATCTAGTATGTTGCCCATCTCTATGCCCTCACAGCATAACAATCTGATAACAATTCCTTCACCAGTAGTAATTCAGCTTAACATCCAAGCAAAATAGAAAACTGGTCTAAAAATGCCTGTTTTCACTCAGGTCTTTGTGACTAATCAGCTGATGAAAATGAGGACTTCCTGTATATCAGTCTATCATTCTTCCCTCCACTATTCTGTCATCTCTGATCTTCTTTCAAAGAATACCACTCCTCTTTTCTACATTTTCTCTTTCTCAGATATAAATATACACGCATTCACATACACTGATACTAACATGTCCAAACAGCACAGACACATACATGCAAGCATGCACAGATAAACCTACAAGCACACATTCTGTGACACACAAACACATGAACATTCATGCAAATACACACACACAGATATATCAGCCACAAGATAAATATACACATACACAAACAAAATAGAGATTCATATGCAACAGCTAAACACAGAAAACAGAGATACTTAAACAATCGACCATTAATAGAGCATTTATGAGCTATGCACCAAGGTGTTGGAACAATCTCCCTTCTAACATAAGAGCAATCAGAGAGCTCAAGCAGTTTAGAAAAGCCATTAAACACTACTTGTTCATCTTGTACTTTACACAGCATGAGGATTCATTTCTTAACCCACACACTCACCCAGTTATGTCACTTGATAACACATGTTTACCTAACTGCAACTCGACTGCTGATCACTATGATAATACAATACATTAACGCTTCATCACCATGTTGAATACAAACATGCTGTAACCTAACTCTGACGGTAAAACATGTTATATGTATGTATATAGTTTCCCCAGTTAACCCAAGTTTAAAAATCCTGTTTTATGTAAACGTAGGACGAATGTTGTCCAAATATTCTGTTCATTGTAAACCGCACTGATGAGAAATAGCGCGGTATATAAAAAATGTAAAATAAAATAAAATATGCCCACATGCCCACACACACACTGAAGCAATGCAGTTACAAATAGACAGGTATGTTCATGCACACACAAACACACACAAAGGGGTTGAAAGAATTCCATGAGCTATGCTCTGCATGCTTTCCCCACTTATTCTGTTTCTCAGATGATCTTTCTCTCTTTCCTGTTGATGTCCCCTATCATAGTAACAGAGTAGATGATGACAGATAATGACCAGTATGGTCCATCTAGTCTGACCGGTAAGGTAGCTAGAGTGGTTGTAACTGCTGCTCTGAGCAGGTCACCTCCCTCCATCTCCATGCCTGAGTTTAGGGTTCTACCTCCTGCTCCATGGAGGTCAGCCCCCCTCTATTTATTGAAGTATAAAAGATATGTAAGTTTGCTTTGCTTTTACCCTCTTGCTATAAAGGGATCCACTGTGTCAGTCCCGTGCCATTTTGAATTTTGCTACTGTATTTGCCCCCACCACCTCCATTGGGAGGGCATTCCAAGCATCCATCACTCTTTCAGTGAAAAGTATTTCCTGATGTTGCTTTTAAGTATACATCTGTATAAACTGCTCTGATACACACAGTAAAGGGTGGTATATAATGTGCCTAAACCATAACCGTAACTGTCTTTCAGCTTCATCGTATGCTTATTAGTTTTACAGCTTCCCCTTCTTTGAAAAACGTTTGTTTGTTAATTAATACCCTTTAAGTATTTAAAGGTCTTTATCATATCTCCCCTGTCCCTCCCCTCCTCCAGAGTGTACATATTTAGGTATTCTCTTCTCATATGCCTTCTGGCGCATGCTCCAAATCATTTTGGTCACCTTCCTCTGAATTGTTTCAAGTCTTTCTATGTCCTTTCTGAGATATAGTCTCTAAAACTGAACACAATACTGCAAGTGAGGCCACACCAACCTTTATGTTGTATTGATAATACTGTATACCGCTTTGCTGTGATTGGACAAAAAGTAGTTAGAATTTCTAGGACTAAGCTAAAGTTATACAGTTGGTGGTGAAGACAGTCACATAAATGCTTTTTAAAAGAAATCCAGGCCACATGAACAGATCATTTTGGATATTTAAAGTGTTATATGGTCAAGGTTTTTTATCCAAAAAGGAGCAGGATTTGGGGCTTTCGGGGGGCTGCTTCCCTTAGACATTTAGGGGCTGATTTTATAAGGGACGCGTTGAAAGTTAAAATTCTAATTATGTGAATAAGTCCTTATTTTTAAGGATTTCTGGACGTGAATGGGCACTTTAGGCAGTTGATATTCTGTAAGTGCAAACCTAAGTCCCATTATGCGTACTTTCAGTTTGGGTGTGCACAGGAGCAGAGCATAGGAAGGGCCTAAATTTACATGTGTACAATATAAAACATAATTTAAGCATGTTTCTGACCAATGTAGGCACAAGCATTTATGCCTGCTCTAGAGTAAGTATAAGTGGCAGTGTCTTTATGGCCCCTATTTTATAAAGTAAAGTATGTGCATATTTCACTTTAGAAAATTTTATAAATGAGGCCCCACATATATGCATGGCAATGTGCATTAACTGCGCAGGAGTTTACAAATTTATCCTCATAGACGCCCATATTCAGCGAGGCTTAGGGGTATGTTTACTAAACCGTCTTAATGTTACCGGCGTTAGTTGCAGTCTTACTGTGACGAATGCCATATAAGGTAGTGGGCATTCCGGTCTTAAGGTAGCATTTCGGGTTATCACGTGATAAAGTCCATTATCGCGCGATAGAGGGAGCCGTGGCACGTTAACGCGCGTTAGCCTTAATTAGGCGCGCTGACCTGCAAACACAGCAACAGAGGTGTAGCACACTGGTTAATACAATGACTGCTGCAACAGGGGTCATGAGTTTGATCCCCTAGTGGGCTTAATGAGTAAGGCTGTCTGAGGCATTTTCTTTTTTAATTAAAATTAGTGCTGCCAGCAAACACACCCTCACAGTGCCGTAACCTAAGGTGCCGCATAAGGCGTCCTATAAGGCACTCCAGAGGGCACATTATAAAGTGCACTGTCTGCCAAGGCACCTTATAATGTTCCCTATAGGGCGCCTTATAAGGCGCTTCATAGGGCACCTTATGAGGCACCTTAAGGTTACAGCACTGTGAGGATGCTTTTGCTGGCAGCAATAATTTAAATTAAAAAAGGAAATGCCTCAGACAGCCCTATCAAATAACACCACTATGGGATCAAACCCACAACCTATGCCTCCACAGTCAGTGAAATAACCAGTGGGCTACATCTCTATAACTACTAAGAAACCCCTGGCTGGCTACAAAAGGACTGCAGGTCACCACACAAACTGTCTGCTGTGGTTACCAGGATAGGGTTAACCCACCCGTACCCATGATGCAATGCACATGCAGATAAGCAGTCTACAGATGATCACAAGATGGGGTATGCACCCCCACAGCACCTCGGCCTGGTAGGGGAACTGACCGTGTGTGTTACTGGCACAGAGTAGCCACAGACCGTCACATTGTGCGGATACTGTGCTCACCCTGAGGGCGAGGTGGGGCGCCCAGCACCAGGTCCGCAGCACCTGGCTTAGCTGAGATAGACTATGCTGCAGGTCACCATCAGTGTGTGATAGGTAGTGTGTGATAGGTAGTCCTTGTAAACACACCTAGGATATACCTGTCTCCATCTGTATTTCCCAGTCATGTCTAGCCCTTGTGGACTATGATGCACTCAGAATAGTGCATATCCTGTGTGGGTGCCATGGTCACATGATTTAAGTGAAGGGGGGTGTTTGGACCCATAGGCGGATTATGTAGCACCACCCAACCCACCCTCTGGATCTCAGAGTGGGGGACAGGATCGCCCACCAACAGAGCCACACTCTACATCCCTGCAATGGTGGCAGTAGAGGGGACCATCAACCCCAGTCCTGCTGGGGAACGAGCACCCTACAGGGCAGTCAATGCAGACCTGTAAGCATCCATAAGGCAATGGCATACAGACAGTAGGCCTGAAAATGCTCAGCTGCCCCCCACCACTATCCAACATTCTCCAGCAGCAAGCACAGTGAGTCTCCAGCTGCTGCACCCTGCAAGGTGTTCCAGCCATACACATATTAACTGCAGTCAGTCTGCTAGCTAGTGCATAGTGCATGTTCCTGGAGAAGATGTGAGCACACACACCAAGCAGATAAGTCAGTGATTGGGCCCCAGAAAAGAGAACCCATAAATATCACTTGAGAGAAATGCTATATAGCACTATGGGGGAACCTAGCCATGCCATGGTCACTGCACAGTCAGGGTTAGAGTGACCTCCCAGCAGGACATGCTGTGGCCACCCTGTCCGTGCAGGTGGTGACCAGGCACTACAATGTCCCAGCCATTGCCCTATGCCCTGTGCAGATGCATCCTGCCCAGGCCACCCTGTCCGGGCCATACCCACAGTACCTTGCTCTCCATTATGCACATTGGCAGGCTAACACTGGAAACAGTGCAAGCAGTGTGGGCTGAGTAAGGTGTAGGCAGCCACAACACACTGGATAGACAGATACACACTCCCACACCTATGCCAGCATTGTGCAAATATAGAGGCTTTTAGCAGCCCTGGCCACCACACCAGTCCTGGGCACAGTGCAGGCATGGCTATGATACGCAATACTGTTGGGGTCACTCCCCGGGGTGGTAAACACTGTCAAAAACCAAAACTGAAACACATTCCACAGATATCAGAAAGGTTGCTATGATGCAGCTCTATCAGCAAATTGTGATTAACTTAGGAATTGTTATCTGCCATTAATCATAGCAACCTTTTGATATATATGTAACGTATCCCCAAGTTTAGGGCGGCATTGCTAAGGTATGCAAGTGCTAGTATTGGGAGATGCTGCTGCGTGCAGGGCCCAACAGCCTGACTCTCCATGAGGCTTTGGATAGTGGAGCCTGTGGGTGTGGGTGTTTATGCCCATGTTGGCCGCTGCTCTAGGGCAGAGGTTCCCAACTCTGGTCCTGGTGGGCCAAACACTGTTCGGGTTTTCATGCTGTCCCTAATGAATATGCATGAGGTACATTTGCATACAATGGGGCGGCGCATACTAATGCAGCACAGGCATATTTATTAAGGACAGCATGAAACCTGGATGGTGTTTGCCCCTCCAGGACTGCAGTTGGGAAACTCTGCTCTAGGGATTGCACATGTTTATGGTGTCTGTGCTCTGTAGGGTAAAATATAGGTGTTTCAGGCATGTTTATTTTATCTGCAATAAAGGTTCCATCTTTATTATCATGGTTTAGTACTGGATAAAGTATAGGGAAAGGGTTGGCAGGAGCCACAGCTGGGACTTGAACTTGTGACCTTCTGCTCCTGAACACACTGGCTGGGTGTACTGCACCACACTGTTGCCACAGGGACAGATCATTCCCTGGGGATACCATGACTGTTCATCAGACAGACCCTGTCTGTTGCATTGCACGGCACCCACCTAAATGGGGCTAGACCATGGTCTGCTGTGGGCAGATGCCACTGCCCCCTCCGCCATCAGCACCCCTCCGCCACCATGCTGCCATGCCATTATGCCGGTGGTGCGCAGTGCCAGGCCATCCAGTATGCCGGTAGGCAGCTGCCTATGGTGTTTGTTCTCGGGCAGGGGTGCCTACATGGACAGGCGAGCTTCCCCTCCCCCCCCCCCCCGCACCACCTGCCAATGTTATGTGCCCTTGGGGGTACCTGCTGGGTAATCTCCCCTGTGACACTGTGAGACACACACTCGTGCCCATGTTGGACCCTCGTCAAGTGCTGCCTTGCTGCTTTACAGTTTCGGCATTCCTATGTGCCACCTAGGCATCTGCCTAGCCCGCACTGTGCCCCAGCTGGACCACAGCATGTGCCGCCTGCAGCCCTCTGTATCCCCTTTTCCAGCATCAGTACAGTTGCCGTTTCCTACATGCCCACTCTGCTGTTGCTGCACATGTGCACGCCATAACAAACCTGCCAATCTAAACAACAGAAACCTGATCAGGGCTATTTCAATGTGGGATCATTCACATAAGAACATAAGAGCATAAGATATGCCAAACTAGGTCAGACCAAGGTCCATCAAGCCCAGTATTCTGTTTCCAACAGTGGCCAATCTAGGTCATACGTACCTAGCAGTTTCCCCAAAAGACACAGGTTCCACAATGCTTGTACTAGGTCAAGCATTGATATCCTAGGTCCCTTCTTAATAATGGTTTATGGACCTTTCCTCCAGGAACTTGTCCAAACCTTTTTTAAACCCAGCTACACTAACAGCCTTTACTACATCTTCCGGTAACAAATTCCAGAGTTTGATTACACGTTGAGTGAAAAAATATATTTTTTTATTAGTCTTAAATAGTTTACCCTGTAGCTTCATTGCATGTCCCCTAGTCTTTCTATATTCTGATAACGTAAACAATTGATCTACGTTTACCCGTTCCACTCAGTTTATTAATCTATAGACTTCTATAATATCTCCCCTCAGCCGTCTCTTTTCCAGGTTAAAGAGCCCTAACCTTTTTAGCCTTTCTTCATAGGAGTATCCTTCCATCTCCTTTACCATTTCGGTGGCTCTTCTCTGAACCTTTACTAAAATCGCTATATCCTTTTTAAGATACGGCGACCAGAATTGCACATAATATTCAAGGTGCGGTCTCACCATGGAACGATATAGAGGCATTATAATATCTTTTGTTTTATTTTCCATTCCTTTCCTTATGATACCTAGCATTCTATTTGCTCTCTTGGCCGCCGCTGCACACTGGGCCGAGGGTTTTAACATGTTATCTACAATGACGCCTAAATCTTTTTCCTGGGTGAAGGTTCCTAATGTGGAACCTTGCATCTTGTAACCATAGTTTGGGTTGTTCTTCCCTAGGTGCATAACTTTGCACTTGTCCACATTAAATTTCATCTGCCATTTTGATGCCCAGTCTTCCAATTTATCAAGATCCTCTTGCAATTTTTCACAATCCTCTTGGGTTTTAACAACTTTAAATAGTTTTGTGTCATCTGCAAATTTGATAACCTCACTCGTTATTCCCCTTTCCAGGTCATTTATGAATATGTCAAAAAGCAGCGGACCCAGCACAGATCCCTGGGGTACACCACTATTCACCTTGCTCCGTTGGGACAATTGGCCATTTAGCCCTACCCTCTGCTTTCTATCTTTTAACCAGTTCCTGATCCACAATAGTACACTGCCTCCTATCCCATGACTCTTTAGTTTTGCCAAAAGTCTCTGATGAGGGACCTTGTCAAAGGCTTTCTGAAAGTCCAGATACACTATATCAACCGACTCACCTTTGTCCACCTGTTTATTCACTCCTTCAAGAAAACATAACAGATTAGTATGACAAGATCTTCCTTGTCTAAAGCCATGTGGGCTGTCTCCCATTAGAATAAAATTCATGGCGACTATCTACATGCTGAGTAATTTTATTCTTTATGATGGTTTCTACCATTTTTCCCGGTACTGACGCCAGGCTCACAGGTCTGTAGTTTCCCGGATCACCCCTGGAACCCTTTTTAAAAATTGGTGTTACATTGGTGATCCTCCAATCTTCAGGTATTAGAGATGATTTTAATGATAGTTCACAGATTATTAATAGCAGGTATACAATTTCATATTTCAGTTCTTTCAACACCATTGGATGTATACCATCCGGCCCAGGTGATTTGCTACTCTTCAGTTTATCTAATAGTTGTAATATATCTTCCCAATGTATCGATATTTCCTTCAATTCTTCCGCACCTTTAAATACTACTTCAGTAATGGGTAATATCCCTACATCTTCCTCAGTAAAGACCGAAGCAAAGAATTCATTCAGTCTCTCCGCTATTGCCTTGTCGCCTCTTAGTGCCCCTTTAACCCCTCTATCATCTAATGGACCAACTGAATCTCTCACAGGTTTTTTGCTACAAATCTACTTGAAAAAGTCTTTATTTTGCGTTTTTGCTTCCGCTGCAAGCTTCTTCTCAAATTCTCCCTTTGCCTGCCTTACCAATTTCTTGCATTTGACTTGCCAGTGCTTGTGCTGTTTCCAGGTTTCATCGTTTGGCTCTTTATTCCATTTCCTGAAAGATGCTTTTTTTGCAACAACAGCCTCTCTGACCTCACCTTTAAACCATGCTGGCAGTTTTTTGGACTTCCTTCCACTTTTCTTAAAGCGTGGAATACAGCTGGTCTGGGCTTCCAAGATAGAATTTTTCAACAACACCCAAGCTTGATGTAAGTCTTTAACCTTTGCAACTGCTCCTTTTAATTTTTTCTTAACTATTTTCCTCATTTTATCATAGTCTCCCTTTCAAAAGTTAAAAGGTAGTACTGTGGATTTCCTTACTATCCCTCCTCCACTAATTAAATCAAAGGCAATCATGCTATGCTCACTATTGCCAAGTGGCCCCAACAACCTTATCTCTTGCACTAGATCTGGTGTTTCACTAAGGGCTAGGTCTAATATGGCTTCCCCTCTGGTCAGTTCATGAACCAGCTGCTCCAAGAAGCAGTCATTTATTTCATCTAGGAAGTTTATCTCCCTAGCATGTCCTGCCGTGACACTGACCCAGTTGATACCAGGGTAATTGAAATCACACATTATTATTACTGCGCTGTAACTTTTGTTAGCTTCCTTGATTTCTTTGAGCATTTCATCATCCATTTGTTCATTCTGGCCAGGCGGTCGATAGTACACCCCCACTGCCATCGCCTTACCCTTTTTACATGGAATTTCAATCCATAGAGATTCTACAGAAAATTTTGTTTCCTGCAAAACTTTAATCCTTTCTGACTCAATGCCCTCTCTAACATAGAGTGCAATCCCTCCACCAATTTGATCAACTCTATCATTACGATATAGTTTGTACCCAGGTATCACAGTGTCCCACTGGTAGTCCTCCTTCCACCATGTCTCTGATATTCCAATCATATCTAACCTCTCATTTAGTGCTATATATTCTAACTCTCCCATCTTATTTTTTAGACTTCTAGCATTTGAATACAAGCTTTTTAGACACTGTATTTTATTCATGTTAATTTGGCTATTGGTAGGCCTGGGTAATTTGGGATCTTTAAGCTGTGTCTGCTCCATACTCAAGGGCATTTGGGCTACTTTACTCTTTTTTGGAACCTCTCTGCTTTTGGTAGTATCGTTCAAGGATACATTCTTCTGAACCATCCCCTCTTGGGCGACTGTCGGCTTTCCCCTATTATCTAGTTTAAAAGCTGCTCTATCTCCTTTTTAAAGGTTAATGCCAGCAGCCTGGTTCCATCCCGGTTAAGGTGAAGCCTATCCCTTCGGAAGAGCCCCTCCTTTCCCCAGAATGTTCCCCAGTTCCTAACAAATCCAAAACCCTCATCTCTGCACCGGAGTCTCATCCACGCATTGAGACTCCGGAGCGCTGCCTGCCTTTTGGGTCCTGCGCGTGGAATGGGAAGCATTTCGAAGAATGCTACCCTGGAAGGTCTTTGTAGGGGGACAGAGCATAGACCCTTCCAAACATGATATCTTAATTTATACACTTTGTCAGTAGTGTTGCTTTATGTTTATCATTAATATCACTATTGGCTAGATTGGTTATTGGGATTTTAGATGTGGTTCTGGCCCTTTTATATGTTTATTTGCCTTTTTGGTCCCTGCACATGTATCACAACTATCACTTTTTCTGGGGTTCCCTGCCTTTGCTTCACATTGCTGACTGAAATGGTTTCTCTTTCCTGCAAATGTGCCTTAACACGAGGGTTTCACTGGCGTTAGTGTTCAGACCCGGATTTCACAGCGTTAGTGTGTCTGGAGCCTCTCCCCTCCCACTCTCCGCCCATTGACTCCTTCTCTCCGCCCTCTGGGAAGCCTTACTCCACCCTTCAGACCCGGATTTCACAGCGTTAGTGTGCCTTAACACCGCCGCCGTGTTATCACGCGATAAGTGACATTATCACACGATAACATCACTTATCGCGCAATAATACCACCACTGCAACGTTAAGACGGTTTAGTAAACATACCCCTTAGTGATACTTGGGGTATAAAGTTATCAGGTCAATATTCAGACTCCACGGTTGGCGTGTTTTTTTTAAACACCAGCTGCTGTATTTAAAGTGAAATTGAATATTCCGCCCTGGAATGGAGATATCCGCTAGTGCTAAATGTATGGTTTCACTGCTGACTGCCAAGCGCTGCTTGGATAGCAAACCACATAAAGTTAGGTCTGCCTTTTTAGTGGCCTTTCTCTATGTGATTATTATCCAGTTAGTGGACTGAATATCAACATTAACTGGATAACACTTGGGACTGCCCTCGCCCATCTCACTGTCCATCCCAGCACTAACTGGACAGTGCCATAGCGGTCAGAGGAAATATTCAGCATGCAAAATAATTTGCCATTAGAAAGAGACTGCTGCAGGTCGGTCTGCCAAATAAGGGAGTACGTCACTTCTTTGCGAAGCATTGTCTTATTTGGCAGACTGACCTCTAGCGGTTTGTCCAACACACCAGTAGGGGTCAGTTGCCACCATTTGGAAGATCGTTCAACATGAAAAATGTATTGTAAGCTAGAATGTTACTTCAGCACACTTCTAACGGGTCTTCAATCCTTTTTCATTCCTATTTTCTTTCAACTTTCATTTCAAATCGTTTTCTTTATTGAAAAATCTTCTTCTTTTTTTAAAAAACTCAGTGTCGCAAACCCTAGTGCTTAAAACTTCAATATATAACTTTATTAGAGGACTTTCTTTTAAAAATCTTCACCCCTATGTTCAATTTTATACAACAGATCTCTAAAATTGAACATAGGGGTGAAGATTTTTAAAAGAAAGTCCTCTAATAAAGTTATATATTGAAGGTTTAAGCACTAGGGTTTGCGACACTGAGTTTTTTAAAAAAAGAAGAAGATTTTTCAATAAAGAAAACGATTTGAAATGAAAGTTGAAAGAAAATAGGAATGAAAAAGGATTGAAGACCCATTAGAAGTGTGCTGAAGTAACATTCTAGCTTACAATACATTTTTCATGTTGAACGATCTAATAGCAAGTGTAGTAATACGTTCAATGAAATAGACCAAGTAGCTACCATTTGGAAGATGGCAGCATCCGAAGCAGAAGTAGGCGGGGATAGTGCCTGCCTTCTGACTTAAAATGTGGGTAGGTGGGGTCATGGGGTCCACTTGAGCCATCAGGGGTTTTTTGTGGGTTGGGGGAGAGAAGTGGGAGATACAAGGGGAACAACTTGAGCCACCAAAGATCTTGGATCATTTGAGGTGAAAATGTTGCATTTCACCTCAGATGTCCCTTTTGCACACATGCTGTTTCTTTTCTCCATCCCTGAAATGGAGTAAAGATTCAGTACCAGGAGAAGATTACTAGCATGTTTACTATGTTTATGTTTATTAAAACTTGATATGCCGCCCTTCACAGTCGCAGCAGGGCAGTTCACAGTAAAACTCAAATTGAGAAAAGAAAAGAAATACAATTCACATGATGGCTATAATCATTCCAAGGGGGGATGGGGAATAGATGGGTGGGAAGAAGTAGTGTGAGAAATGTTAAGTGACTTCAGGTGGTTGGAAGGTCAAATGTGTTATGGAATAGATATGTTTGAAGTTTGGCATTAAAGGCAGAGTGTGACAATTGTAGCTGGAGGCCAGGAGGCAGATTGTCCAAACAGTGTGACCGAGGAAATAAAATGCAGAGTGATGGGTAGATTCTAGCTTAGCCTGAGAAGCAGGGGGAAGATAAAGGTGGTTGGAGTGAATCGAGCGGAGAATGCGATGAGGAATATGGAGGATTATGAGGGAGGAGAGGTATGATAAAATACCAGTGTGTAGAAGTTTGTTAACCAAGATGAAAATGTTATAGTGAATATAGTACCGTATGGGGAGCCAATGAAACTCAATTAGTGTGGGGGGGGGGGGGGAGGGGGGAGAGGGTAACATGGTCATAGCGAGATGCTATGTTAAATAAAATGTGACTCTAGTACTGTTGTAATTGATGAGCAGATGATGAACATGGATGTTCTTAAGAGTGCAACTGGGCCAATGACGAATGAAGACTAGGAATGCTGAAGATAGCATTGAAGTAACAAGGCTGGGGATGGAGGCAAGGAATGTCTATTATAGTATGTTAAAGTACATGTATTGTATATAAAGTTAAGAAAGAGTGATAGATGGATAGATAGATAGATATAGTAAGCTCTTTAACTGAATTTGGCCTTACTTTTCCTTATTTAAGTAATTAAACAAGCCCCTTTTGACTGTCTGTCTCTTTCGAGTACACATGAAGGCCTATTTTACATAGACTGTTGAAGGAGGAATTAAAATATTTAGGTAGTAGTGTTCACAATTCTGCTAGTATCTTACAAACAGCTCTGCCGAACACAGAACCTTTTCTAAAGCATGTGTATTTGCCAGACATTCAGAAGAAGCACAATTTTGAAAGGCTCTATATGGAAACAGAGAGCAGCAGTACGCGGCAGCTTCTGTGTGTAACAGCTACCACTTATATGTGGAAGTGGCCATTTTGCAACCTTGTCATATAAGTGCCGGTACTTATATGTATAGTCCCCTGATCTCAAACAACTGCACATATAAGTGGCAGCAATTAATGGTGGAAACCACTAAAGGGTTTTTAAACATTTGAAGCAGAAATTAAAAAATATAATTTAAGGAGATTTGTCCCCTTAATCCCTCATCTAAAGCCTTGGTTGAAAAAAGCACTTTATTAAATTCTGTGCATGGTTCTGAGCTGGTGCAGAACCAGAGAGGAAAATTTGCAAGATGGGAAATATATGTACAAATTTTTGACCCATCCAAACTATGCCCCCTCATTTTCTCTGCATTCCACCAAATAGCAGCTTTCTGGAATCACCATTTGCACAGGTAGCCTATCTATATATGTAATATATGTACGTGCCGCTATTTGCATATGGAGAAGCTTTAAAATGACCTCTTTGGGGGTAATTTTCACTAAGCTCCTAGGGAGACACTTCACATGATCAGGAACAGCCCAGAGATGGAGAAAAAGTAGTCAGCCAGTAGTCAGTAGTCAGTAGTCAGCATAGAGGGCGTTGTAAAAAGAACCCCAGAAGGAATTCTACTATAGAAAAAGGGTCACAGGACATAGGAAACCATTGGGAGCTGTAGTCCCTAGAAGAATAGTTAGCAGGAAGTGCATGGAAGATGACATTCCAAAAGATCTGAACCTGAAGCCAATCAGGCAGGAACTGATGGCATAGGAACATGAGAATAGTTGGGGAAGCCAGGCGAGATTAATTTAGGATTTACTTAGAGAGAACAGAGTTTCTGTCAAAATCACTGGAGAGTGCCAGGAAAGCAGAAACTTTGAGGGGCCAAAGACTGACAGAGAGGCACAGAGCAGCCAAAAAATCAAGGAGCGGGGACAGCTGATTGATTGGAGCCAGCCATGTAGCATCAGAGTCACCAGGGTGAGCAGGCTGCGGCGGGGACTACCCCAGGCAATATCGGGGGCCTTAAAAACCTCTGTTTCCATAGGCATGCGGCCGTGGCGTGCCCTAAGGGGTGTGCCACAAGGGGTTGATAGGCCCCTTGGGAGCCCCTTAGGAGGCTCGGAGGAATTTGGAGGAGTAGCTGTTTGTATGGGTAAAAGGAAGAAGAAAATATTCCCTTTGGCTCCGGGTGAGATTGGTCCTATGGATAGGCATCTGAAGAGTGGGGGTGTTGGGGCCTCCCCCCTGCAGGTACTGTCTCGCCTTTGCAAACTCTGGAGGGAGCTTCCTTGAGCTCCCCTGAGCGCTCTCCGCCACTTCCCCCGTCTTTGATAATCCCACCAGAGCTGCCTGCTAGTGGTTTGCCGGTACAACAAAGTACCGCACTTCATATTGGTAGTTCTTTATTACCTGTTATTTGGTCGTCGTCCCCCCAGGAAGTTCCACAGAGTATACCTGATTCTCAGGTTTCCTTGTTGGACATCTGGAGGGTGGTAACCCGTACTGAGGCTACTTTGGCAACCACGGTACCCCAGCTTTGTCAATTTCTCAGGAAACTGTGACAAGACTGGAGGCAGTCGATGAACGGTTGGAATCTTTAACTGTACATTTGCAGAGATGTGATTCCCGGTATGCTTCCCTACAGTCGATGAGTGCCTCCTCAGTTAAGGATAGTTTAATTATTCATCATTGGTTAGATTCTTTGGAAAATGCCCATAGGATGAAAAATATTCATTTGCTAAATTTTCCTGTTACATATTTGATATCCCCTGAGATATTACTTCATAAGTATATAAAGGAGGTGTTAGAACTTTCAGACTCAGATATTATTCTTTTTTCTAAAATATTTTATATTTCCTCAAGACTGGTATCTGGTGAGACTCCGGGAGAATATGATATATTGCAACCTCAGTCTCCAGTTAATCTTACTCAATTCCTGGAGGACTCACAAGATACCATTGTGACTAGGGCCACCTTGGTGACTTCTTTTGTATCTGAGTTAGATAAAGCTTTTGTATTTAAGAGTTACTTCAAACATAAGGATGTGTATTTTTGTGGTGCTAAAGTACAATTGTTTCAAGATGTCTCTAGGGCAACTCAGGTGCATAGGAGGGCTTTTTTGTCCCTTAGGCCAAGGGTGTTGGCCCTGGGGGCATCTTTCTTTCTTAGGTTCCCCTGTAAGTGTGTGATAACACTTCAGGGTGTGAAGTATATTTTTCTTGATTCTTTACAGTTGGAGAGCTTTTTGTCAGATAGGAAGGGTCCGGGTGATGGATGAGGGATAAGGGCGGATTTATATATGGCTCTAAAGTTTGAGAGTTTCTCTCTTGATTTACCTTTTTTGTTTTCCTTTGTAATTCTCCCCTAGATGTGGACTGCATTGGTTGTTATGTATTTTCCTTTTGATTAAGTATCTTTAATCTTTTTTCCGTTTATTACTTGTAACTTGCTTATATCAAGTACAGTATGCATGAATTATAAAAATTAAATTAAATAAAAAAAAATCAAGGAGCATTTGCAGCAAGACCATGGTAGGCTGAGAGCTACTACTTCAAGTGGGTATTGTTAGGGAAATCAGAATCCTATATATGTGCCCTTTGTAATAATAATGCTTAGTTTAAGTGCATATACAGGAGGCCTGCACAAGAGAAATTAGAATCCTATAGAAATCAGAATCCTATGTGTGTGCCCTTTGTACATTCTGGTGTGGGTATGGAAAAAGGAATGTGCTGTGTAAGCTAAACTGATTGTTCTACTCAAGGATGACTTGTATTTGCATTAGTTACTAATAAACTATAGCAGGCCCCAGAAGATGGGTGGATGACGTATGACTATGTTTCTGATGATGTATAAAATACGGACAATCCCTCCACCCTTTGGAATAAACTTGCATACTTTCCTACTGTGTGGTCTGTGAGTTTTATTCCCCTGGATTCCAGCCAGCTGGAGCAGCACACCGCAGATGAGGGTTCGGGACTTCCCTGGCCTGGAGTGACCAACAAGAAACAGACCCTTTACATTTGGTGTCAGAAGTGGCGATACTCCCGTTGGCCAGGGATCCCTGTGCTTTGGTAGCACGGTTTAAATTAGAACTGGTATTCTCCCTTTGGTTGGGAGTGTCCCTATTGCTTTGGTAGCATGGTTAAATGGTAATTAAGACTTTCCTGTTCCCTGGGTGGGAATCGGTGGGAAAGATAAATTTCTTTTCTTTCTCATCTGCGGCTGCTGTGAAGGCTGTGTGCTTGTGTGTCTGGCCAGCCGTGCATTTGTTGTGAATTCATTAGAGGATGGGGGGGTCCCAAGGTAAGGGGGCCGCTCCAGAATCCACGGGAGTGCATGTTCTGCTATATGTTGTGATAAGTTTTAAAACTGCAGCTAAAAAACAGCCATTCTACACAAATTGTCAGTGTAAGTTACAGGAGTCTGTTAGCATGTTTATCTCTGTGCCTATACGACACCCCCCCCCCCCCCCCTCTCTAGAACTGCTGACTTTGGAATGCAAGTGACAAGTGGTGTTTGTTTATTCTTCCACTGATTTGCTCTTCCCTCCCCCTCCCTTCCTGTTCTTTGTGTTCAAAGGTTACGGACAGGCAGACAGAACAGAAACTTAAAGTTAAACAGCATACTAAAACGTAAATTATTATTTGTTTGCAGAGTGTCTATTTATTGCCATATTGTAAGAAGACAAGCTAAATAGAAAGAAAATTACTTTTGTACTTAACAACGGTATAACTGTCACTGAAATATGTAAAAGGGTGTGTCTGTATTTAGACACCCATTGCTATAGCAATGTACTGCATAATGAAATACTAAAAGAGCTCTTAATCTGCTTCACAATATCCCTCCCCGAGTCTCATTGGCCAGCTTGGCCAAAGGTGAATTGGCCACAGGTAAAGGTGTAAATAACAGCTGGGGCTCACTGGGATTTTCCCACAGTGGAGTGACTCCTGCTGAGTGGAGGTGCGAAGACGCATCCTGTTGATTTCAACAGTCTCACCTCCTTCTCTGCGGAGAGGTCTCTTTACTAGCTGGAAATGATCCTAGGTGACTAGAGATATTGTGAATCGGAATGTGACAGACCGTGCAGCAACCCAGTAAATTCTGTGCACAGATCGAGGTAAGGAAAAGTGGGACTTTGGTTTCTACCTTGGTGGTTTGTATATTCTATTGGGAACTGAGACTGATTGTGTGTGAGTGAGATGTATAATGTAAATAGTGGAGGAATTCGGGGAGTGGGGTGCGCTCCAAATACCCCGAGGGTCTAGTTCATTATGCAGGGTGAAATTTCTTAAGAAAGCACTTGTAAGCTTTGATTTGTCTCTTGTTTAAATAAGAACTGAAACAGAAGTTTCCCAAATAAGTAACTCCTTAGTGTCCTTCCCAACAAGCTGAAAAAAAAATATATGTTTTGTTTACAGTAAATATTGTTTTTCTTTTACTTGCTGGTTGGTGCAGGATTTAAGGAATCTGAATAAGATTGTCCAGACCTAGCAATGGATACTTTCCTTTGAAAACCTTATTTCAAAAGAAACCCCTTGATTTGTATATTTATGCTTTTGGTTAAAAATATTGAGCTAAAATTTGCATGAACACAAATGGTTCAGTATTGTAGATTTGAGGTATATGTTTGAGCCTGCTCCCTAGGCACTATGTAGATGATCTTCTATGTTCAGGGCAGGAGAAACCAGTTGTGATAGAAGCCATTCATAATCTGCTGCATTTCTTGGGAATGAAAGGATTTAGGGTGTCCTGGAGGAAAAAATTTAGGTTGGGGCTATCTCTTCCCCCTACAACATCAGAAACTAAACCAGAAACTTAACAAAGAGAACAAAGAAGAGAGAGGGAAAGGGGGCAGCCCCTCCCGTGGGCTACAGAAGGCACAAATGATTTTGGATTGTTTTTCTTTAACCTTCAAAGTAGGGGTTGGGAACCCTGTCAGGACAATGGGGCATCCTGAGCCAGTAATTAAAAGACTGCAACTTGAAAAAAAAATGATTTGAATCCTGAGTGAATAAGAAGGTCATGTTATGTGTCTGGTCTTTGTGTATGCTATTGAGTAAACTTAAAGAGTTTAAAAATAATGAATTTTATATTTTGTGGCAAACACCTCAGAGGTCATAATTATTGTTAATATATTATAGAAACACATAGAGTTGTAACTATAGGAATTTAATAGCAATCACAATTAGTGACAATTCTCAAGCAACTTTTTCTTTTTAAACTTTTAGTATTTAGGACTTTTCTCTCTTTTGTTCAGCTATCTGCATTTGCCTGAAGGAATTTGGACTCAAGACAGACCTGCTGTTTACTTTGCTATTTGTGTTTGAGATAACATCAAGGTTGAACTGTTACTCTAAGTAGATTGCTTTAACATAATTTCACCAGTCTCAAGTATTATGTATAAGGTTTTAATTTAAATGTGACAAAGCATGATTTTGAATTCACCTCTTTGCAGTTTCATGTTATTTGAATGTCTGTTTCCTGAACTGTAAGATTTTAAGTTAATTACTTTGCATTGTTTTTTTATTTATTTATTTATTTAACAGTTCTTCTATACCGCTCTATTTTAGATCAGAGCGGTTTACATTTAACATCAACTATACAACACAGGCACTCTGAGTTGTATTTACAATAAACAGGGAGATCAACTTGGAAGTAACTGGGGGAACTATATACATTGTATTTACGCTGTTATCTAGGTGCTGATGACTGACGAACAGGACAGTAGCACCATGGGTGCTGGCTATCTTTCTGATTTGATGTGTTGGGGTCCAGAGAGAAAAAGTTTTTAACATTTCAGTTTTAGTAATACAGTATATTGTAGCACTATGACATACAAGTTTTCTTTAGTTTACACACTTGCACTTATGTTACCAAAAATACTTGTCGTAGCAGTACATTATGTAGAGGTTCAGTACACATAGAAATTATAGAATTTTGGAAAGAGGCTGATCTGCAATTGCTTTGTTCCCAAGCATATAGATCACATTTAGTGGAAAGATGAAGCTTAGTTCCCAGGAAATATGAGAATATTTGTAAATAATAACATTAACGTGAGTTCATTGAAAAAAAAAAAAGCAGAGAGTGAGAGAGAGAGACAGAAGGTGAGGCTACAGCCTTGGAAAAGGCAATAAACGTGCTGCTCCGAGTGTGATGATCTGGGCCACTGGAATTCTAACTGCTCTAAGACTCCTCGAGGACCCACAAGGCCTGAAGAACATGAACCTTGCATATTTATGCCTCTGAAGAGACATGACTAGGCAGGGGGGAATAGGCCAAGAAGAACCCGAGGAAACATCACCCTGAGGCCCAACCACAAATGCCTTGAACCTTCTTAGGCCTCTCATCTCAAAAGGATCTCTTAAACACCATGATTAGTGAGTAACTTCCACAGACCCTTGTGGGCACTGCGATTATAAGATCAGTCCTCAAATATTTTTAAGTTTCCACAGCACTCTCACTGGGAACCGGGTATAAGATAGACTTTAGTCACACCTGAGAGATTATGTGGCTGTTCTGTTAGAAGCCATACTCCTTCCTATTGGGATTGATGTTATAAAATGCCGTGAAGCACTAGTCTATATTGTAAGGACTTTATCTATATTTTGTTTAGGCAGTTGCTAATTAGAATGAGCACTGTTTACTCATATTGTTATGCTTATTGAAAAGGATCTACATTTATATGTATATATATCTTTTGTTTACAAAAAAATACTAAGTTTCTAACAATTGTTTGATGTTCTTAGCAGCCTTGCCAAATAAAGATACACTAGTATGGTATAAAAAAGACAGAAGGACCTATGCATGTAGTTTGATGAAATGATGTAAGTGGAAAAAAAGTGGTGTTGAGAGGAGTGTGATGGAATATTCATGTTGGAAAAGAGAACTCAGATTAACATTATAAAATGGTGAGGGTAAATTGAAATGTGAAATGATGTATCCGATGTATCCACCTAGAAAGAAAACTGACAATGAATACTCTACAATATTTGATTATGCCATCCGCATTAACTCCAATTTTGGAAGTCATCTAGCCCAGAGATATATCCAATAATTGGAAATAGACACTTGGAGATAGGCTGAGTGTACTTTCATCCTAATGAGCTTTGGGGAGACCCACACTGGCCATGTGGTGCTTTTCAGATGCTTTTATCCCTTTTTGCCTCTATGTGTCCTGGCCCGACACATGAAGCTAAAGGAGGAAAGTTACACAAATTTTTACAAATTGGTATAATTCTAAAAATTGTGGAACAATTGAGGAAGTGTGGGCATCTTGTCAAAATGTATTAGCTAAATTGAGTTGCTTAGGATTGGCTGTTGTATGCAAGCAGCAATCCACGAAGGGGGGAACCTCCGAAACCTTAAAAAACTTTGTAAAGAAATTAAATTGTCTTGCTTTTGACTGTTCAAAAAAAAAAAAATTGCCCTAAGGGAGTAGACTGAACTTTTTCTCCCTCTGAACTGTTATATGGAAGACTGCTTATTTTTTATACTCCTGAGCCTCATCTTTGATCTCTTGTATTTCCTAGCAGCAGAGGCAACTCTCTTCCCTCCACAGTTATGCTCAGCAGGTCCAGTCCTTTCTAATGTATGACTCAGCTCTTTTCTTTCAATCTGGAGACTGGATTTTGGTAAAGACATACCACCAGCACATGGTACAAGCCCCTTTTCCAGTATGGGACCGTTCCAAGTTCTTCTGATAACACCGATTACAGTGAAGGTGGCGGCTAAAAGATCCTGAAGCCATTGCCCTCGCTGGAAACATTCTCCATATACAGATCAGGCTTCAGGACCAGGATGAGAAGTAGCTGACGCCGGGGCAGCCAAGGCCCTAGCAACTGGAGAGGAGAGGAGAAGACTCCTGAAGAAAAGCAGCTTTCGGCCTAGAGGTACCGAACCAACATATCCCTTCAAGGTTGGTGACCAGGTACAGGTCAGAGCACCTCAAAAGCACGGTACCTTAGACCCGCTCTACGGACCTCCAAACTACAGTGATCGCCATCACATGGACAGCCATCCTGTGTGACTCCTCCCCTTCGTGGATCCATGCGTCAAGAATCAAGCGTGTATCGTCTCCACTGACATCTTCGGTTCCAGCCTCCTGACCATCACGCACAAGACTGTGTTGACTCCTCCTACCACTCATGTGGTGCCTTCTTCAGTCCATTTCGGGAACTGTTAATACGGCAATACTACTTGCCCAGACTGCCTTACTTTTTGTGTGTGCAGATCGCTACAAACTGAAGCTTTTCTCTCAACATGTCTTATTGCTGTACCTTCTAATCTGTGTGAAATGCAGAAGTTTACTATACTGGATAATTTAAACTGCACCCAGCCCCATGTTTCTTTTTCTACTTTCTTGTATAACATTGGTGTTACTCGCCCCTCTTTGGGATATGACTAGGTCCCTTGCTCATTGTAAACTGTCTCTAGTTTTAATGCTACGGATTGTTTTATTGTTTCTGCTTTTAGCCTGTCTAATACTGCTCTATACTGTTCTTCAACTACAGGGAAGTTTCTCATGATTACTTTCTGATGTATTTTTCTTTGGGGTGATCTCAAAGGACTGCTTATTGCCCTATTGAGCGGTTTTATAATTCTTGTTCTTTTTTGTTGTATATTCATTTGTTCTTGACTGTTGTTGAAAGGCCTTACAAAGCTCTACCACTTTTATGTATTCCTATACTCCTGCTTTTATGGTGGCTGATGTACCTGAGCTGCCACATACAGATGTTCCATTAATAATGTCTGTTTAGTTATTTTGTAGTAGATTGTTAGGCTGTTCTTATAGTGGGCCTATGCAGGCCCAAAGGGGGGATTGTTAGGGAAATCAGAATCCTATATATGTGCCCTTTGTAATAATAATGCTTAGTTTAAGTGCATATACAGGAGGCCTGCACAAGAGAAATTAGAATCCTATAGAAATCAGAATCCTATGTGTGTGCCCTTTGTACATTCTGGTGTGGGTATGGAAAAAGGAATGTGCTGTGTAAGCTAAACTGATTGTTCTACTCAAGGATGACTTGTATTTGCATTAGTTACTGATATACTATAGCAGGCTCCAGAAGATGGGTGGATGACGTATGACTATGTTTCTGATGATGTATAAAATACGGACAATCCCTCCACCCTTTGGAATAAACTTGCATACTTTCCTACTGTGTGGTCTGTGAGTTTTATTCCCCTGGATTCCAGCCAGCCGGAGCAGCACACCACAGATAAGGGTTCGGGACTTCCCTGGCCTGGAGTGACCAACAAGAAACAGACCCTTTACAGGTATAATCCTGTAAGAGAGATGGAGAACCTGCAAGATGCAGAAAACAATGTTGTAGAGCATTTGGCTGAAACAGGGGGATTTATGTCAGCCTGTGTTTAATGCCTGCAGTATATGTCTAGAATACCCTGGTACCTCAGGGGAATGGAACTGAGATATAATCTGTGAAGGAACATAGCCTGTTTGAAAACAGACACTGGTGCTTCAGCATACGGGGTAGGTAGCCTGGAGACCTTTTATTGAAAGGTTTAAAGGTGTAGTTGTGTACCTTTTCAATAAGTTGTAGTCGTGAATCGAGTGGTTCAGGCAAAGACAGGCTTTTAATTCCCCTCCCAGGGCGGATTCAAACACAAAGTAACAAAGGAACAGAAAGCCATACACTCTGGCACAAAGGTAGGGAAAATAACTTATAACAGCTTCCAACTTAAATCACAAATGGTACGGTATTCATTGCATACAGTCCCTTGGTATTAGGAAATAAAGTCCTGTGCTTCTCAACTGCCAGTTGACCAGCTTCTTCAGTATATCTGGCTCAGCACAGTGAAATCCTATCATTTGTAACTGTTAATGTACAATCCATTTGAGTATCAGACAACTGTTCATCTGGAGGATCAATTAGCATTGACTCAGGCTGGCTATCAGCTGAATACAACTTCTGCCTTGTATCCAACGTTTCCAGATTATTCTCTGCTGTCTGTTCCAGAGGCTTCTCTATTATTGCCTCTATGAGGTAAGGATTAGCTTTACTATATCTCTTGGCATAGCTTAGAGGAGAATCATATTCTTTATAGTTTATATGAGAGAAATTCTTATAACCACTTTTGCAATGATTATACAGCCTACCTTCTGGCTTTGAGGCAGGAGAAAGTCTGTGCACAGCTCTCTCAGGATGGGGTTTAAACCTCAGAGGTTTTTCTCTGTATTCTGGCTGCTCACCCTCTTCTTCTGACATACAAATGTCTTCCACTGTATATCTTTCACTCCTTGGAGCTTGTAAGTGCTTCCCAGCTATCCTCACTGGTAACTTCTCCCTTTGGGTGCCTCTATATCGTTCCATGGTCAGCCTCTATATCGTTCCATGGTGAGACCACATCTTGAATATTGTGCGCAATTCTGGTCGCCGTATCTTAAAAAGGATATAGCGATTTTAGAAAAGGTACAGAGAAGAGCCACCAAAATGGTAAAGGGGATGGAAGGATGCTCCTATGAAGAAAGGCTAAAAAGGTTAGGGCTCTTTAACCTGGAAAAGAGACGGCCGAGGGGAGATATGATAGAAGTCTATAAATTAATGAACGGAGTGGAACAGGTAAACGTAGATCGATTGTTTACGTTATCAGAATATAGAAAGACTAGGGGACATGCAATGAAGCTACAGGGTAAACTATTTAAGACTAATAAAAGAAAATATTTTTTCACTCAACGTGTAATCAAACTCTGGAATTTGTTACCGGAGGATGTAGTAAAGGCTGTTAGTGTAGCTGGGTTTAAAAAAGGTTTGGACAAGTTCCTGGAGGAAAGGTCTATAAACCATTATTAAGAAGTGACCGAAGATATCAATGCTTGACCCAGTACAAGCATTATGGAACTTGTGTCTCTTGGGGAAACTGCTAGGTACATATGACCTAGATTGGCCACTGTTGGAAACAGAATACTGGGCTTGATGGACCTTGGTCTGACCCAGTATGGCATATCTTATTTTCTTATGTTCTTATGTTCTTCACCATAGGATAAATACCTGGAGTTTTGGTCAAAGGGTTTTTGTGCCCTGCTCCTCCAGTTATTCCTGTCAGCTGCTTTCTGTCTCTCTCTCTCACATTCAGAATCCGAATCCACTGAATCACTTACATACGTTTTCCTTTCACACTGGGACAGACGCTGCTTCCAAGAGCCAGACCTCAGCTTGCACAAACTTTCCAGCTGATTCTGTTCTCTTCCGTCTTCCCCGTTCTCTCTCTCCTTTCTCTTGCTGTTGTCCTTCCTCTTGCTCCTTCTATTGCTAAACTCTAATGAACGTTTCTTATACATTTGCTTGGGAGCTAATCTAGCCCTTCCCCCTCCCAGGTGAAAGCTATCAGGGCCAGGAGATGGGGATTGTTTGCTAGCTGGGCGGGGTTCCTGCCCTCGTGGCTGGGATTGTTTGTGTTGCTCCTGGCAACTGGGTGTCCTGAGCTCATCCTTCCTACCAGAAACTGCCCTACTGCACTTAGGTTCCTCTGTTTCCATATCACAGGATGTCTCTTCCCCATTACACTACTTATCAACCCATGATATACGTTTACAAGTACTAAAGCATGTTAACATACTGCACTTATTGTGGCTCTTGTGATTGTGGCTATTTATTAATGATATGCATTACTGCCCATCACAAGCTAAGAAGCAGACCCCCACTTTTCATGGCCACAGTTTGACCAAGTTATTTTTTAGAGTGAATTGGTAAAGGGTTCAGAGCAGGGGCGCAATCCTTCTCACATCGCATGCTGGCAAAGGCAGAGGAGACTACTCATATCATTTCCCTTTGAAAATTTACTAAAGCTACATGAAAATAAATGTACCTGCATACTTTGCCTCTGCTATTCCTTCAAAAGGACATAGGCACAGGAAACTACACACATCTCAATATTCAATATATACAGATGGCTTTCCCCTAACCAAGTTATGTTTCCACTCTAGAGGTTGATATTCAAAAGAGTTGTTCAGATGACTTCTAGAATTATCTGGACACATCTTAAAATATTGAATTTCCCATCCCGCACACCAGTCTAAATATATTTGCAGGGATGAAAATCAGTGGCTTTATGTATACCTTCAGCAGCTGCCTAACTAGATCCCTTGGAAAATTGTCATTTGTATAATATTGATGATACTGCTGAAGGAACAATGGGAAAGAGGGAGACAGAATGTTGGCATTTTTCTACTTTGCACAGTGACAAAGATGGAGGTAAAGAATATTGGTGGCATCGTTCATGGAACAGCCATAGAGATTATGGGTGCTGAGAAAACTGTAACAATGAGCACGACAATGGATGTTCCTTGTACTGCTGATATTAAAATGATAATGGTTTCATTTGTAGCAGCAGCATTTAACTGTGAAGAATTCATAAAAGAACTCATTTTAAGCATATAGGCAGTCTTTTGGTTTCAAGCTGAATGTGAAGCTCATTCCCTTTGCTGCTTTCTCATTCTAACACAGGGATTGGTAAAGAAATTGCTCTGGATTTAGCTCGAAGGAATGCTCGTGTGCTGCTTGCTTGTCGGAGCAGGGAGAGGGGACAAAAAGCCCTGGAAGAAATCCAGAGGAAGACAGGAAACCGAAACGTTGCTGTGAGGATCATAGACACCAGTAGCATGGCATCAGTCCGCAAATTTGCTGAACAAATCCTGCGGGAAGAGAAATGCCTTAATATTCTGATCAACAATGCTGGAGCATCAGGTAATGGAGGGATGCCAGTGAAGTTGCATAAATGATGCCATAGACAGCCACAATAGATTGTGTATAATTGTTAGCTGTTATTTAGATTTGTGAGATTCTACTGTTAGATACTTTGAGTCACATGTAGGAAATCAGACAGCTGCAGAAGATATTTTACTAACATTTGTCGCACCGCCGCCCTAGTGGTCAAAGATGGTTAAGGCAGGTCGGGTGGACATGAGTTATTTTTCTAGTTTGAGTTTGGTTCTTGTATGCGGGGTCTGGGTATCTGTTCCCAGTGGCCTTCCGTGTACCAAAGCCTCAAGTAAACACAAAGTCCGAGAGTAGGGAAAGAAAGGCTTTTTATTTCCCTTAATGCACAATGATTCAGGTAGTGGAATCTACGTCAACATAAAGAAACCTTACTTCAGGTAGAAAAGAAACAAAACCAGTTATTACTTTATCCACTGTTCTCTTCACAGGAATTTATACAATAAAACACACAGTCTTTGCTTGCTGAGCCCTGCTTTATACACTAGGCAGGGATTCTAGGCTTCCTGCCTGACAGTAGCTACAATCCATGGCCACTTCAGAAGGGTCCTCAGTAAATTCCACCTGCATGGGCTGTGGGTCTGAGAGCTGTGACTCTGTATCAGTGTAGTCTGGTGGAGTACGCTGAGGCTTTTCATATACGGCTTGTATCAGCCTCCAATGTTCTGGGCCTAGGTTTGGGCCTCGGTCATACGAATGCTTGCTATGAGAATACCTTCCTTTGTCTTGGTGCCTTATATTAAACAGTCTTTTATCTGGTAAAAGCTTGTGTCTTGTCTTACAAACAGCTTGATAAGGCAAGCACACCCTTCTTCCTTGTGCTCCCTGTGTCACCAGGTTATAACGATTAGAAGTATAAAAATGTGGATTACCTTGTTCTCCAGGCCTATTCCAGTGAGCTGAGGCTTGAGGCCTAGTCCTGCTGCAATTCAGCCTTACTCGAGTAGCAGGCCTCCCACTGTCCAGCTGGCCTTCGGGTGGAGTTATCTCTCTTTCACACCCATACCTCTTTCTCCTTGAATGAAGAGTGTTAGCTCCTATGGCAATGACTTCACCACCCTTCTGGTAACTTCCACAGGGTCCTGAGTATGCTGGTACCGGTTCATCAGATAAACCTCTGACCTCTGCTTCTCTCCTGGTAACTTTCCTCCCAGGGTCTCTTCGCCAAGAACTCCTGGTGTCTTGCTGCACCGGACTCTCTGTGTCTCCTTGCCAGGAACTCCTTCCTCTCGGGTCTCTTTGCCAAGACTCCTTCTTTTCCTTCTCCTCTCCTCTTCTTCCATTTCCAACTTCCCAGCCTTTCTTAAGAGGAACTCCCCCTTTCCTGGATTGGCTATTGGCCGGCATCACATCAGAAGCTCTGGGGTGCGGTTCTCTAGGCCTTGGAAGATCTCTCTTGCTCCCCCTATCTGGCTCCTCGTAATGTCGCATCTGGTGTTGGAATCTTTTTTCTGAATTTAAAACCTTTTTTTCTGTTTGCATAGGCTCTGCAGTACCACACATTCCAATAATTTTTATCATTTGGCAAAATGTAAATTTTCACTCATACAATATATACAGTGCTGGCCTAGTGACTCAGTAGTACACATGCCATGCGGAGGACCTGGGTGTGATTTCCTGGGCCTGGACTCTGTTCACTGGGTTGGCCAGGGCTGGGGATACTATGAAAGCAGCTCCATGGAGAATTGGTTCTCAGCCATCACTTAAGAGCGACCCCTAGTACTGTGGTTTCTGGGCTGCCAGTTCCAATTGAGCTGGAAGTCCAAAGGGGCAGAAGGAAACTGCCGGCCTTAAAAAAATTCTGTTACACTCATAGCAGTTTGATTATAACATACTGAATACGACTACTCCATTGTTTCATTAGTCAGTGGGGGAGAAGAGAAGACCATTAAAAACTAACAACTAGATACATTTGAATTGTATTTCATATAATTAGTCTGTTTGTCAGGGCCGGCCCAACCATTAGGCAAGACTAGGCAGTCACTTAGGGCGGCAGCTTCTGAGGGGGCAGCAAAGAACAGCAGCACTGGAAGCAAAGCATTAGGTCCTGACAGCCCCACAGACTCAAAGAGCCATCAGCAATGTTTTACCTACAAGGAGAGCAAGAAAAGTTTAATATTTAAAAGTTTATTTGATTCTCATCGTCATGATCAGTCTTCTTACGGGGGGTCAACAACAAGGCCCTATTACTAAACGATGCCCTTCTAAAAGCCTTCTGGACAACCCTCTTGGGATACCCCCTTGCTAAGAACCCTTTTGCCAAGGTTTTAGATTGTTGCCGAAAATCTTGATCATCAGAGCAATTCCTCCGATATCGCACAAATTGCGAAAAAGGTAAACTATCCCGTAATCAAAGAGGGTGCACACTATCATAGTGCCAAAATGTGTTTTTATTAGTGGGTTTCTTATGCACCGAGGTTATCCAGCTATTAAAACCCTTCCGTATCGTCACATCCAAAAATACTATTTCATTCTTATTAAAAGTACTCGTGAAATGAATTATTAAGCCAAACTAGAAATTCCTGAAAAATAGTTTCAGAGCCATCCCACAGAACAAACACATCATCGATAAAACGGCTCCACAGCTTAATATGAGACGCAAATGGGGATCTAGATATCCACTGTGATTCAAACAAACTCATGAATAGGTTAGCGATAGAAGGCGCCACCGTCGCCCCCATCTCCACTCCAGAGATCTGATAGTAAATAATATCTTCAAAAATGAAATAATTCTGAAAAATAGCTAACTCAACTGGTAGGCCAATTGTGTCCACAAGGGGCACAGTGTTGGAATCATTGTCAGTATTCGTTGACTCTTTTTTACGCCCGTTGTTGTTGAATATCCCGTCTTACTTGAGAGATACTACTCATTTTTTGAAAATTTTGAATGAACACTCGACTTTGGCAGGTTCCTCAGCTGTTCTGCTAGTTACTCTAGATGTTATGTCATTGTATACCTCGATTCCACAGGTGGCAGCTTATCAGGCTGTTGAAAGTGGACTTCGTGGTTGAGGGGATTTGTCTGCTGAGATGATTAATTTTCTGTTACAGTTAGCTGAGTTAGCTATTTTTCAGAATTATTTCATGTTTGAAGATATTATTTACCATCAGATCTCTGGAGTGGCGATGGGGGCGACGATGGCGCCTTCTATCACTAACCTATTCATGGGTTTGTTTGAATCACAGTGGATATGTAGATCCCCGTTTGCATCTCATATTAAGCTGTGGAGCTGTTTTATCGATGATGTGTTTGTTCTGTGGGATGGCTCTGAAACTATTTTTCAGGAATTTCTAGTTTGGCTTAATAATTATGATAATATTCTTTTCACGAGTACTTTTAATAACAATGAAATAGTATTTTTGGATGTGACGATACGGAAGGGTTTTAATAGCTGGATAACCTCGGTGCATAGGAAACCCACTGATAGAAATACATTTTGGCACTATGATAGTGCACACCCTCTTCGATTATGGGATAGTTTACCTTTTTCGCAATTTGTGCGATATTGGAGGAATTGCTCTTATGATCAAGATTTTCGGCAACAATCTAAAACCTTGGCGAAAGGGTTCTTAGCAAGGGGGTATCCCAAAAGGGCTTTTATAAGGGCATCGTTTACTAATAGGACCTTGTTGTTGACCCCCCGTAAGAAGACTGATCATGACGATGAGGATCAAATAAACTTAATTTCAAAATATTCTCCGTTTAGTTCTCAGATTCAACGTAGTATTAAGAGACACATGAAGGTGATTAATATTGTTCCAGGTTTAGAGGAAAAATCGATTAGGTGTGTATGGAAACGGCAGCGTAACTTGCAGGATTATTTATGTCCCTCAGTATTACGCCCCCTGGGTAGATCGGGTGTGGAACAAGGTCATGTTTCTTGTGGGAGCTGTTCAGTATGTGATGTGTCTAGCAATATTTCCCATCTGACTTATAGAGGTACATTTTTTAGATTGAAAAAACACACTTCGTGTAGATCTTGCTCAGTAGTATATGGTATCTTGTGCCCGTGTGGGTTATTATATATAGGTAAAACTAATAGATCGTTTAGGAAGCGTATTTTGGAACATAAGAGTAGGATTTCTTGCAAGGTGCTTGAAGCTCCGATAGTATTACATTGTTGTGAGAAGGGTCATTCATTTTTGGAGTTACAATGTTTTTGTCTTGATCAGGTGTTAGTGGGCAGAGAAGGTCGTACCAGGGAACATTCTTTAGTGTTATGTGAGCAGAGGTGGATTTTTACAGTTGGTACTGTGGCTCCAGAAGGTCTGAATGTTCAGATTGAGTGGGGTAGCTGCATTTGAGTTATTAGTGCTTGTCAGTTTAAGATTAGAGGTGGAGTTAGCTGACTTGTAGGTGTGATGATGTAATAGGAGAGGATACGCTAGAAAAAGGGAGTTGAAGCGTGATGGGTGTATGCACATTGGTATGAAGCTGGTGGGCTGGTTGAAGTAGTGCCGTTTGAATATTGTGACAACGCACCGCCTAGCCTGTGGCGTAAGCAGGCCAAGGGGATGTGAGCCACACAGTGGGGTGAGTTTAAAAGAGTCCTTGTTAGTGCTGAAGCCTTCCTACTGTAGTTGTGGAGTGAGTGACGACAGCCAAGGTTGGGTTTCCAAAGTAAGTAATGCTTTATTCATGCATAAGGTATTTGCACAAAGTATAGCAAAGTACACCGTACAGGACTTACTCCCCCGCCACAGAAGTATAATGGTAACCTTCTGTACCAAATAAAAGTTCAAGTGTTTATATAGCTTCTCCTGATACTTCTCAGGGATACATAAAATATTTACAAGCTTTCATCATTCTTCCAGCTTCATTACTACAACAGGGCTTCAATCTTCTAATACTGCTTTCTCAGTATCTATTGGTAATAAAGAATCTTTCTCCTGTTGTACTTCTTTCTAGTGTCAAACAGCTTCCCATAGAAATGGCAATCTCCACAACTCTGGCTTATTAATGACTGTCTTCTTGTGTAGGAGCAGTTTCTCTATATTGCCTTCTATTCACAGCTGTACCACATGAAGCTTTGATTCATTCCATTCACTAGAACGCTGCTGTCTCTCATGCAAGTTCTAGAACATTAGCTTAAGGCTTCACAGCACTCAATCATCAATTAGGAATACTTATAGTTCTTCACTCTATCATACAAATCCTTAGGTAGCTGCTTTGTAAGATCCCTCAGCTCTGCCTGGCCTTCCAAGGCTCCTCTTAGCTCTCTGCACGGTTGCTGCCAATTAGCTTCTTGCTGGCAAGCAGGTGTGTGCTCTTCTGAACTAGAGCTTAGCTCACGCTGTCTATCGTAGGGAAATGTTTGCAGCTTTCTAACAGGGATTTTTCTATAGCCCCTCTTCCCTCTATTAACTTCAGGTTTATATTCAGGGCCTGATTTATCCCTGCCTCCTTTAGGAAGCAGTCTATTGTCAGTTCCTATAGACTGACTTCTTTCAAAGCTATTTACTTTACAAGGCTTAGAAGAGTTTGCTCTGACCTGGTTTTTTGCAGCGTCTGCCTCTGGGAACTCCCCTGACTCCAAGTCAGTATTCCAGGCTTCTGAATCCAGTTCTGGGTCACCTCCAAGGTTTCCTCTCTCATGGAGCTGAGGTCTGCCTGTGTCTCTTCCTGAACCACTTGCAGGAACTCTCCCTTCCCTGGTTCTCTCCTTAGTTCCTCTGGGCTCAGCCTTTCTGCTTGCACTGCTCTGTAACCAGTTCCTCTTCTCCAGGCCTTGCTCCTCGAGGGCTTGCTGCTCCAGTGCTTGCTCCTCGAGCCCCTTCTGCCTACTAACTGCTGCTTCCTGGTTATGAGTGCAGAGTGGCCCAATCCGGTCTGACTCCGCCCACCTCCCTGATTGGCTATGTCTCTGGGTTAGCCTAGAGCTAGGGTGTGGTTCTTTCCCTGCTCTTCTCTGCAGAGAATGTTTGTGTGCAGGAAACTTAACCCCTTCCTGTCCTGCCTCTCTAAGCATCTGAGGTGACAGAAAGTGATTTAAACCCATTTTCTCCTGTTTCTGGGGCTCTGCCTTGTCACAATATACAGCTGGTTGTTTAGCATGCAACACCCTGATGTGTTGGGGTGAGAGAGAGAGTTTTTAACTTGTTGTATTAGTTATATGTGTTTTTGGATGGATGTATTTGATGACTACACTTCACTAGCACTCCTTGTGGCCTTGGGCAAGTCACTTAACTCTCCACTGCCTCGGAAGAAAGGCCTGGCAATCTACTTCCGGTGACACTGCCAAGAAAACCCAGGAGCTTCTGGGTCGCCAGGAGTCAGGACTGACTCGAAGGCACACATTGCATTTTTTTTTTTGTATTTGATAATGATTGCTGTATGTTTATGTTTTTAGTTGTCCCCCTGAAGAAGCGACATCATTGGCGAAACACTCATTTGCGCTTAAACTGAGGCGTTGGGGTTGAAAAGACCGCATTAATCTGAACTGTTTGCAAGCTAAGTTGGTTTCTTGCGGCTTTTCATTTGATTAGTTTGGAGATTCTGTGTGGGAGGTCGTTGATGTGAAAAGGGCATTGAGTATTGGTGTTTGTGATCTTGTGTCACGGTGAACACCGGCCCGTTAATACTGAGACCTTCCGACATTAAGAATAACCAGTGTGAAATACAGCAGCATTTGGATATAGAAGCTGATACACAAAAAGTTACAAATTTATATATTGTGTCACGCCCCAGCCCTCTGCCTAAGGCTTAGAGGGGTAGGGTTGCCATTAACTTCTCTTATAAAAGGTTGAATAAACTATTTTTCTCCAGTGAAGCATGTTGGGAGTTGTAGTTTTGACCTTCTAAGATGAAGTGTAGTCATGAAACCGAAAGTAAAGGCAAATGACAAAATTTATTCCCCAAACGCAAAAACGTCCATGTAGACTGTAACAGGATACTTCTCCATTCATTCGCTTAAGGTTATTTACAACTTAGGCTGGATGAGCTTCACAGTCATTAATTATATGCAGCTGCTTATCAATATAACGGATAAAGAAAACACAGCTTCTTCATTCAACAAAGTAAAAATATCTTCTTTTTACCTTTGTCTTCATTAAGCATTCAAATGTACATGCAACCGGTATCTTCCCCTTAAAAAGAGCAAGTTCCTACCTTCAGTTCAGGCTAGGTTTCATTACTCTACTTTTCAGGAGGCCAAGAACATAAGATATGCCATACTGGGTCAGACCAAGGTCCATCAAGCCCAGTATCCTCTTTCCAACAGTGGCCAATCTAGGTAATACGTACCTAGCAGTTTCCCCAAAAGACACAGGTTCTGTAATGCTTGTACTAGGTCAAGCATTGATATCCTGGGTCCCTTCTTAATAATGGTTTATGGACCTTTCCTCCAGGAACTTGTCCAAACCTTTTTTAAACCCAGCTACACTAAAAGCCTTTACTACATCCTCAGGTAACAAATTCCAGAGTTTGATTACACGTTGAGTGAAAAAATATTTTCTTTTATTAGTCTTAAATAGTTTACCCTGTAGCTTCATTGCATGTCCCCTAGTCTTCCTATATTCTGATAACGTAAACAGTCGATCTACGTTTACCCGTTCCACTCCGTTCATTAATCTATAGACTTCTATCATATCTCCCCTCAGCCGTCTCTTTTCCAGGTTAAAGAGCCCTAACCTTTTTAGCCTTTCTTCATAGGAATATCCTTCCATCCCCTTTACCATTTTGGTGGCTCTTCTCTGAACCTTTTCTAATAACACTATATCCTTTTTAAGATACGGCGACCAGAATTGCACACAATATTCAAGGTGCGGTCTCACCATGGAACGGTATAGAGGCATTATAATATCTTTTGTTTTATTTTCCATTCCTTTCCTTATGATACCTAGCATTCTATTTGCTCTCTTGGCTGCCGCTGCACACTGGGCCGAGGGTTTTAACATGTTATCTACAATGACGCCTAAATCTTTTTCCTGGGTGGTAGTTCCTAATGTGGAACCTTGCATCGTGTAACCATAGTTTGGCTTGTTCTTCCCTAGGTGCATAACTTTGCACTTGTCCACATTAAATTTCATCTGCTATTTTGATGCCCAGTCTTCCAATTTATCAAGATCGTCTTGCAATTTTCCACAATCCTCTTAGGTTTTAACAACTTTAAATAGTTTTGTGTCATCTGCAAATTTGATAACCTCACTCGTTAATCCCCTTTCCAGGTCATTTATGAATATGTCAAAAAGCAGCGGACCCAGCACAGATCCCTGGGGTACACCACTATTCACCTTTCTCCATTGGGAAAATTGGCCATTTAGCCCAACCCTCTGCTTTCTATCTTTTAACCAGTTCCTGATCTACAGTAGTACACTGCCTCCTATCCCATGCTTTAGTTTTGCCAAAGGTCTCTGATGAGGGACCTTGTCAAAGGCTTTCTGAAAGTCCAGATACACTATATCAACCGACTCACCTTTGTCCACCTGTTTATTCACACTTTCAAAAAAACATAACAGATTATAAAGACAAGATCTTTCTTGTCTAAAGCCATGTTGGCTGTCTCCCATTAGGCCATGACTATCTACATGCTGAGTAATTTTATTCTTTATGATGGTTTCTACCATTTTTCCCAGTACTGACGTGAGGCTCACCGGTCTGTAGTTTACCGGATCACCCCTTGAACCCTTTTTAAAAATTGGTGTTACATTGGCGATCCACCAATCTTCAGGTATTAGAGATGATTTTAATGATAGTTCACAGATTACTAATAGCAGGTCTGCAATCTCATATTTCAGTTCTTTCAACACCCTTGGATGTATACCATCCGGCCTAGGTGATTTGCTACTCTTCAGTTTATCTAATAGTTGTAATACATCTTCCCGATGTATCGATATTTCCTTCAATTCTTCAGCACCTTTAAATACTACTTCAGTCATGGGTAACATCCCTACATCTTCCTCAGTAAAGACCGAAGCAAAGAATTCATTCAGTCTCTCCACTATCGCCTTGTCGCCTCTTAATGCCCCTTTAACTCCTCTATCATCTAATGGTCCAACTGACTCTCTCACAGTTTTTTTGCTACGAATGTACTTGAAAAAATCTTTATTTCGCGTTTTTGCTTCTGCAGCAAGCTTCTTCTCAAATTCTCTCTTTGCCTTCTTTATCAATGCCTTGCATTTGACCTGCCAGTACTTGTGCTGTTTCCAGGTTTCATCGTTTGGCTCTTTTTTCCATTTCCTGAAAGAAGCTTTCTTGGCAACAACAGCCTCTCTGACCTCACCTTTAAACCATGCTGGCAGTTTTTTGGACTTCCTTCCACTTTTCTTAAAGCGTGGAATACAGCTGGTCTGGGCTTCCAAGATAGTATTTTTCAACAACACCCAAGCTTGATGTAAGTCTTTAACCTTTGCAACTGCTCCTTTTAGTTTTTTCTTAACTATTTTCCTCATTTTATCATAGTCTCCCTTTCAAAAGTTAAAAGGTAGTACTGTGGATTTCCTTACTATCCCTCCTCCACTAATTAAATCAAAGGCGATCATACTATGATCACTATTGCCAAGTGGCCCCAACACCCTTATCTCTTGCACTAGATCTGGTGTTCCACTAAGGACTAGGTCTAATATGGCTTCCCCTCTGGTCAGTTCATGAACCAGCTGCTCCAAGAAGCAGTCATTTATGTCATCTAGGAACTTTATCTCCTTAGTATGTACTGCCGTGACACTGATCCAGTCGATACCAGGGTAATTGAAATCGCCCATTATTATTAACGCGCTGTAACTTTTGTTAGTTTCCTTGATTTCTTTGAGGATTTCATCATCCATTTGTTCATTCTGGCCAGGCGGTCGATAGTACACCCCCACCGCCATCGCCTTCCCCTTTTTACATGGAATTTCAATCCATAGAGATTCTACAGCAAATTTTGTTTCCTGCAAAACTTTAATCCTTTCTGACTCAATGCCCTCTCTAACATAGAGCGCAACCCCTCCACCAATTTGATCAGCTCTATCATTACGATATAGTTTGTACCCAGATATCACAGTGTCCCACTGGTTGTCCTCCTTCCACCATGTCTCTGATATTCCAATCACATCTAACCTCTCATTTAGTGCTATATATTCTAACTCTCCCATCTTATTTTTTAGACTTCTAGCATTTGCATACAAGCATTTTAGACACTGTATTTTATTCATATTAATTTGGCTATTGGTAGACATGGGTAATTTGGGATCTTCAAGCTCTGTCTGCTCCATACTCGAGGGCATTTGGGCTACTTTACTCTTTTGTGGAACCTCTCTGCTTTTGGTAATATCCTTCAAGGATACATTCTTCCGAACCATCTGCTCTTGGGCGACTGTCGGCTTTCCCCTATTATCTAGTTTAAAAGCTGCTCTATCTCCTTTTTAAAGGTTAATGCCAGCAGCCTGGTTCCATCCCGGTTAAGTTGAAGCCCATCCCTTCGGAAGAGCCCCTCCTTTCCCCAGAATGTACCCCAGTTCCTAACAAATCCAAACCCCTCATCTCTACACCATTGTCTCATCCACGCATTGAGACTCTGGAGCTCTGCCTGCCTTTTGGGTCCTGCACGTGGAACGGGAAGCATTTCGGAGAACGCTACCCTAGAAGTTCTGAATTTCAACTTCCTACCTAAAAGCCTAAATTTAGCCTCCAGAACCTCCCTACCACATTTTCCTATCTCATTGGTACCAACATGTACCAAGACAGCAGACTCCTCCCCAGCACTATCTAGGACCTTATCTAGGTGGCGCGTGAGGTCCGCTACCTTCGCACCAGGCAGGCATGTTACCAGGCGATCCTCACATCCACCATCCACCCAGCTATCTACATGCCTAATGATCGAATCACCAACTATAACGGCTGTCCTAACCCTTCCCTCATGGGCACATGGCCCTGGAGAAACATCCTCGGTGCGAGAGGGTTTTACATCACCTGGAGAACAGGTCCTAGTTACAGGATCACTTCCTGCCACACCAGGGTGATGCTCTCCTGTCACGTGACCTCTCTCCTCCATGGCAACAGGGATGCTGCCAGACTGGAGGTGGGACTTCAGGACTATATCCCTGTAGGTCTCATCTATGTACCTCTCTGTCTTTCTTATGTTTTCCAAGTCTGCTACTCTAGCCTCTAGAGAACGGACTTGTTCCCTGAGAGCAAAGAGCTCCTTGTACCTAGTGCACACGTAAGACCTCTCACCAACTGGGAGAAAATCATACATGTGACACTCAATGCAAAAGACTGGAAAGCCCCCATCCCACTGCTGGACTGCTGTCTGCATCTTAGTTTTAAATTTTTGTTTAGATCTTTAAGTTCTTTACTTACTAAGGGTTGCTATGGATATTTATACCAATAAAACTGTACCTAATACTTTTAATATACCTTGTTCACCTGAAGCTTAATTAATCTCAGTTCCTTAGTGTATGTCTGATTTGGGTAACAAGCTTCACCTGAGAGCACCTCCTGCCTTTTAAGATGTGTAAGTATCTATAAAGCTATGATTATCCCAGGGGTGGGTGGGTGTGGGGAGGGAGGGAAATAACACTTATTAAAAGAGGGCTGCTACACAGTACCCTGTCCTGTGCTGCTGAGGTAAGCTATATTCTTATTTGATTTAAATTATAGCTCTTTGCTGCTGCTAGGCTCTAACTTATTATAAAATTTAAACTACAAGCTCTCTGCTGGGTTCTAAATTTAACCAGAAAGCTCTCTTCTGTGTTTTAAATTTAAACTAAAAGTACTTTGCTGATGCTAAGCCATGAGTGACTATTAAATTTAAACTACAGCTCTCTGCTGGGTTCCAAATTTAACCAGAAAGCTCTCTTCTGTGTTTTAAATTTAAACTAAAAATATCTTGCTGATACTAGGCCCTGAGTGACTATTAAATTAAAACTATAAGCTCTCTGCTGGGTATGAAATGTAACCAGAAAGTTCTCTTCTGTGTTTTAAATTTAAACTTAAACTGCTGCTACTAGGCCCTGACTGATTTAACAAAAAATAGTGGGTTCACAGATTAAATAGCTTTAATAGAAAGAATTCATTTCAGAAAATTCCCAGAAGTATATACTCATAATTGCAGATCTCTCTCCAGAAGTAACAGTCCCTTTTTCTAGTCCTTCAAAACTGGCTTTATCTTTTCAGCTATTCTTTAGCAAAGGGACTCAATGCTAACAGCTTTACATAGAGTACAGTACATGAGTACTTCTGGAGGCAATAAATCCTGCTCAATAGGCTCAACCTGCATTTCCACTGGCTCTGGTAATGCAATGCCCTGCTTTGAGCTTTTAACGTAAGTCTCAGGGTCTATTCTCTCTGAAGATCCCTGTGTCTCTCTTGAGCACAGCTCCACCCGGTAAGAATAAATTGTACCTGAAGCTGTGGTCACTTCTCCCTGGCTGTGTTCACCAGTTCCTCTCCAGCTTCTCGGAAACAGTCCCTGGTTCACTTCCCTGAGTTCCTTCTTGGAGCTCTGCCATGGCTCCCTGTTCCAGACTTGGCTCCTTTGACTCCTGTGCTGAGTCCTGGGCTCCCACCTCTGAACTCTCTGAACCTTCTGATCAGGAACTGGGGTTTGAAGCCTTCTCTGCTCTCTCCTTCCTTGGTCTCTCCCTCCAGGCTCTCTCTTCCCGTGCTCCTGCTTTCCTCCAAGTTCTCCTCCCCCGGGCTCTCCTCCTCCGGGCTCTCCCCCTCTGGTTCTCCTCTCTTTCTCTCTAGCCAAGGTTTATATCCCTGCTTCCCGGGCAGTGTCTCTCCCTCTCTGGACAGGTGCTTGCAATTATCTTCCAAGCCTGCAACTATGTCAGCAGAGCTTGGGTGTGGCAGCCTAGGTTTGGTTTCTATCTGCTTGCTTTCTTTATGCCAACGCTAAAACCTGTGCACTGCAGGGATATCACTTTTCTTAAAAGCAAAATCATTAGTGTCTCCTATTTCCATAGGCTCACCACAAGCTTCCTTATCACAATTGTTATTTTTTGTTATATCTGAATGTGTGCCATTGCATATTTTGGTTTCTTTCTCTATAACATCAACAAAATCCACCCATTCCTTTCTGAACACACTACTAAGACACTTATCCACCCACAAATAGGAACAGAAGCAAAGGACATCTTGAACAATTTTCAAAAGACTGTGTTTGTGAGAAACTATCTCAGCTTAAAGTAGACAAAGCGATGGGACCAGATGGGATACACCCGAGAATAATGAGGGAACTTGGGGACGTTCTAGCAGCTCCACTGACTGACCTTTTCAATGCCTCGTTGGAGTCGGGAGTGGTGCCAAAGGACTGGAGAGAGGCTCATGTGGTGCCTTTACACAAAAGCGGAAGTAAGGATGTGGTTGAAAACTACAGGCCGGTTAGTTTAACTTCATTGGTGAGTAAATTATTGGAAACACTGCTGAAAGAGAAAATAGTGAGGTTTCTGGAGTCCAGCGGATTACAGGATCCGAGGCAGCATGGATTCACCAGAGGCAGGTCTTGTCAGACAAATCTGATTGATTTCTTTGACTGGGTGACCAGGGAGTTGGACCGAGGGAGAGCCCTAGATGTGGTGTATTTAGATTTCAGTAAAGCCTTTGACACTGTTCCTCACAGGTGACTTATAAAAACTGAGCACCCTAGGGATGGACCCTAAAGTTACTGCTTGGGTTAGAAATTGGTTGGGTGGGAGGCGACAAAGAGTACAAGTAAATGGAGCTCACTCTGAGGAGAAGGATGTTATCAGTGGTGTGCCCCGGGGATCTATCCTTGGTCCGATTCTTTTTAACATCTTTGTTAGTGATATAGCGGAAGGGCTGTCGGGTAAGGTTTGCCTCTTTGCAGATGATACCAAAATCTACAATAGAGTAGACACCCAGGAAGGTGTAGATAAGATGAGGAGAGATCTAGCTAAGCTTGAAGAATGGTCTAGAATTTGGCAGCTGAGATTTAATGTTAAAAAATGTAAGGTCATGCATTTGGGCTGCAGCAATCCAAGGGAGCAATATAGTATAGGGGGTGAAGTACTTTTGTCCACTAAAGAAGAGCGGGACCTAGGCGTGGTTGTGTCTGATGATCTTAAAGTAGCTAAACAGGTAGAAAAGGCGACGGCAAAAGCTAGAAGGATGCTTGGGTGCATACGGAGAGGAATGGCTAGCAGAAAAAAGGAGGTGATAATGCCTCTCTATAAGTCTTTGGTGAGACCTCATTTGGAGCATAGTGTCAATTCTGGAGACCGCACCTTCAAAAAGATGTGAACAGGATGGAGTCGGTGAAGAGGGTGGCTACTAAAATGATTAGTGGTCTTCATTATAAAGCATATGAGGACAGACTGAAGGATCTTAATATGTACACCTTAGAGGATAGGTGGGATAGAGGTGATATGATTGAGATGTTTAAATACCTCCGTGGCATAAATGTTCAGGGGGAGAGCCTCTTTCAATTGAAAGCAAGTTCTGCCACAAGGGGACATGGGATGAGGGTGAAGGGAGATAGATTCAGGAGTGATATGTGGAAATATTTCTTTACGGAAAGAGTAGTGGATCCGTGGAATGGTCTCCCAGTGGAGGTGGTAGAGATGAGGACAGTAACTGAATTCAAAAAAGCATGGGACAAACACAGAGGATCTCTAAAGGTAAAAAGGGGACTGTTGTAGTTGTTATGGAAGGACAGACTAGATAGGCCATGTGGTCTTTTTCTGTCATCATATTTCTATGTTTCTATGTTTCTTAATCACCTCCCATCTTGACTATTGTAACCTACTCCTTGCTGGTCTCCCTTTGAATCATCTCTCTCCCCTTCAATCTGTTCAACATTCTGCTGTGTGGCTAATCTTCCGCCAGCTTCGTCATGCTCATATTACCCCTCTTCTCAAGTCACTTCACTGGCTTCCTATCCATTTTTGCATCTAGTTCAAACCTCTCCTGTTGACTTATAAGTGCATTCACTCTGCGGCTCCTCACTACCTTTCCTCTCTTATCTCAACCCTACACCCCCCTCGGTAACTCCGCTCTTCTGGCAAATCGCTTCTATCTGTGCCCTTCTCTTCTATGCTAACTACAGACTTTGCTCCTTTCACCTTGCTGCACCTTATGCCTGGAACAAACTACCTGAGTCTGTACCTCAGGTGCCTTCTCTGACCCTTTTCAAATCCTGGCTGAAAACTCACCTCTTCGCTGCCACTTTTGAATCTTGACTCACCTGATCTCCTTGTGTTTCCCTTGTGTTGTCTGTCTTGACTAGATTGTAAGCTCTGATGAGCAGGGACTGTCTCTTACATGTCTGTGCAGAGCTGCGTATGTCTTGTAATGCTACACAAATGCTCAGTAGTAGTAGTAGTAGAATTATATCAATTTCCCTTTCTTCTTGCTTTTATTTACTTTCCTTACATAAAGACCTGCTGCCATTCTTATAGCTACTTTTAGTTTGGCCCATTATCTTTCCACTTTCCTTATCTCTTCCCATCCTTCCAGCTTTTTTTTCAGGTACTTTCTCATTTTCATAGTCACCATTTTTGAAATCCAGTAGTTTGTGTTTGATGTGTCTAGACTCAGCTTTAGCTCTTTATCAAACCCTACCATGTGATGATCACTTCCACCGGACATTAGATACATCTTCTCCATTTATGAATACTAGATCCAGCACCACCCCTTTCATTGTGGACTCCATCACCATGTGTCTCAGCAGAGCACTTTGAATGGCACCCAAAATCTCTCTACTTCTTTTTGATTTTGCAGATAGGATATTCCAGTCTTCATCTGGCAGGATGAAATCTTCTAGCAACAGTACTTTCATTCCCAACTTTTGATATCCATGATTGCATCTTTGTCCAATTTGTGTGTTTGAATTGAAGGTATTTAGACAACACCTGTATGGATAGAAGTTCCACAGTTTTCACAGAAGTTTCCACAGAAAGGAAAGACAGGTTAGTGCATATTAACACCTCCAAGCAAAACAAATATACCAAGTTCAGGATCCGAAGACTAATAGTACAGTAGCGTTCCATAGTACTGCACTGAAAGTATGTTATTTAAGTAGGAAAAAACATCAGGGCAAAATCTTGGTACACTTTGGACACAAGTATTAAGCAATTGTTCAGAACTCTTATCCTTTGCAGATATTGTGATGATATCCTCACAGGCCACTGACCTCGGTTGCTATCCAGTTAACAGCGATATATTCAGCCACTAACCAGATAGTTAAACCAAATAAAGATAGGACAGCCATTGACCTGTCTTAACTTTATGTAGTAACCTATCCGGTTAGCAGACTGAAAATCGCTGCTAATCGGCTAGGTGCTGGGATCCTGTTTCCAACAGCGGCCAATCCAGGCCACAAGTACCTGTCAGGTTACCAAAAGGTAGACAGACTCCATGCTGCTTATCTCAGGGGTAAGCAGTGGATTTCCCCAATCAACTTTCCTAATTGTTAATGGACTTTCCTCTAGAACCTTCTCCAGCCTTTTTTAAATCCTACTACACTAATAACTTTTATTATATCCTCCAGCAACGCATTCCAGAGTTTGATTACACATTGAGTGAAAGAATATTTTCTCCGTTTAGTCTTAAATGTGCTACATTCTAACTTCATTGAGTGTCCTCTAGTCTTTCTACTTCTTGAAGGAGTAAATAATGATCCACATTTACCCGTTCCACTCCACTTATTATTTTATAGATCTCTATTATACAGTTGTGGTCAACATTATTGGCACCCTTGCAGGTCAACCCCTTAATGTCCAATGTCTCCTACCGTGAGAGGGAATCCCTCTCCTGAAGTAGGTCCTCCTTTTTAATTAATTAATTGTATTTTGGAGATAGGTACTAAGGGCAGGAAACTTTTAGATGTTCACCTGTTTTTTGGAGTATTATTAGTGGTGACATTTTTTGGGGCTTTTCAACTAGTTTTGTAGGACATGATTATTGGCGTCCTTATAAACAATTCAAATCAGTTTGAACAGAAGAACCACATTCCCATTACAGTTACATTAAATGCACCTGTGATCAATTGTCAGTACTCACATGACTTAAATCAACCAATGAATGATGGCTCTAATGTTTAAAATGGCCACATTCACTCTCTGTTCCATTTTCACAATGGTGGAGACAAAAGAGCCGCCTGAGACCATCTGAAAAGAGACCACTATCACTAAACATCAAACTTCAAAAAAATGCAAGGCTATCTCCAAAGACCTTGGGATTCTTGTGTCTACAGTTTGCAATGTTATTAATAAGTTTTCTGCTCATGGAACTGTAAAGAACTTCCCAGGATATGGTGGGAAGAGGAAAATTAATCTGAGAATTCTTTGAAGGTTAGTGCAAATTGTTGGAAAAACCCCATTTACAACATCCAAGAGCTTAAGGCTGACTTAAATGCAATCTGGAGTGGTGGTTTCAACCCGCACCATATGCTGTGCACTAAACAAAGAAGGACTTCATGGGTGAAAGCCAAGGAACACTCCATTGCTCAAATACAGACATAAAAAGGCATGCCTGATTTTTGCCCAAACCCATCTTGAGAAACCACAATCCTTCTGGGAAAATGTTCTGTGGACAGATGAAACCAAACTTGAGCTCTTTTGCAATGCAGACCAGTGATACATTTACAGGCAAAGAAATGAAGCACATAAGGAAAAAAAAACATGCTTCCTACAGTTAAATATGAAAACTAGAGGTCTTGAACATATTAAAGGAATCATGAAGTAAGAGGAATACCAAGGTATTTTGGAGCGAAATGTGCTACCTAGTGTCAGAAAGCTAGGTCTGAGTCGAAGGTCATGGGTCCTCCAGCAGGACAATGATCCAAAACAAACAACAAAAAGTACAAAAGAATGGTTAAAAAGGAACAAATGGACTGTTTTAAATTGGCCAGCAATGAGTCCTGATCCCAATCCAATCCTGAACCTTTGTAAAGAACTGAAATCTGCCATTGGTAAAAGGAATCCTGGAAACATTCATGAGCTGGCACAAATCGCAGTTGAAGAGTGAGAGAAACTACCAACTTATAGATAGCTACATGAAATGTTTGGAGGCTGTCACCACTGCCAAAGGTTGTGCAACCAAATATTAGTGAAGGATGCTATTAATCCTGTCATATTTTTTTTTCTCAGAAATTTCTACATCTAAGTTGCACAGGCATCTTTTTTTTGTTATATACCTTTGAACATGCTATTAAAATATTATGATAACATACAGTTGGAATATTTTCAATTATTTCTCAAGATATTGTACATAACGAGAAGGCTGTGGGGCCACGTACCTGCAGGCCGCAGCTAACTGGGTGGGCGGCGTGGTGTGTGGCCCCAGCCTTTGGTAAGGAAAGGGGGGGACTGAAGCGGCGGCAAGCATCTTTTAAATCCATTGGCTCCCACGGGTGTGTGAGGAGCGCGGGAGCCAATGGATGGGGGGCAGGAAGGTGGGAGGGCTTGCGCGAGGCGGGAGCGTGCCGGCAAGGCATCAGTCCGGAGAAGCGGAGGAAGAGGACTGGCGTCTTGTGGAGCTCCGGGGTTCCTGGTCTTTTGGCGGTAGCTGTTGAGCGAGGAAGTGGGCAGCAGCGGTTTTCCAAGGCGGGTAGGAGTCCCCAGTCGGCGATCGCATCTGCTGCTCGTGCGGAAGAGCGGCTGCCGGATCGAAGGCAGCGATCGGCAGGAGTGCCTGCACGTGGACGGCTGCTGCTGCGGGGACAAAGCGAGTGATCAGCAACGGGAAGGACTATTTGGGAATTTAGGTGCTGGGGGTTTTAAAAAAAAAGAAAAAGAAAGAATATAATAAAATAAAATAGAACCACAGAAATAAAATAAAATAACTGCAGCGGTAAGGAGGAAGGAGACAACAGAGGTTGGAGTGAGAGGCTGGGGGTTTTCTGGGGGGGGGCATGCCAGCACGGGAAGGCCGGAGGGCCAGGGGGGGTAGAGGGCCAGTCGGATGGGCGGCTGTGGCAAGGGGAAGGCAAGCTGGGGGGGAAGGGGGCGCTGGGGCATGGGAGGGGCATAAGGGGTAAGGAAAAGGGGGGTCGGGGTGAGGGGTTGGTCAGAGCAAGGAGGCTCAGGAGGGTGGGGGCAGAGCCTGGGCGGGTCCCGTCAAGGGGCAGGGAGGGTGCTCGGGGGGCGGGCTTCCATGGGGGAAGTGGGGAGTTGGGGTTCAGAAGTGCTGCGTGGGATGGCAGGGAATGGGGGGACCTGCCGGGATGGGAGGGAGGACGGTGTGATGGCTGGGTCTGCACCTATGCCGTTGGGGCCGCAAGGGGGTGTGGTCAGGCAGGACGGATTGCTCGGGGGGGCCCATGGGGGCTGGCCTACGGTACCTGGGGGCTCTTATCCCATGGCTAGGGCGCATTGGTGGGGGGGCAGGGATCCTCCAGGGCCGATTGGCTGGGGGCCTGGCAGCTGCCATGGGCCATGGCAGGTTCCCCCTCCTTTTTTCCCTCCTTGTCTTCACAGGTACCGGCTGGAGGGACACGGAGGTCGGAGCAGATGGGAGTTGCGGCGGCGCGAGGTGACGGGATGGACACGGAGCTAGCAAGAAGTGTGCAGGCAGGAGAGACATGGGAGGAGCAGCAAGAGGTGCTTCAGGCGGATGGCTGTCTGCCTTTTTCGGATGGCCTCGCAGGGGTGTTGCAGCTCAGGACTCCGACAGCTGGTGAGTTGCAGGGGGGTCTGGGGGAGCGGGGAGATGTGGGGGAGGTTATGGGGGGCGAGGGGCAAGGCAAAGAAGTGTCGGCACTCACGTAAGCGGTGGCGGTGTGATAGGCGATGGCCTAGTATGTAGCAGAGCTAGGTCTGAAGCCCTTTTTCCTGCTTTAAAATGTTATTGCTGATTTTGGAAAATTGCAGAATGCTGTTAGCTGTTAGAAAGAAATTCCATTCTATTCTGGTTTGATAACATGTTCTGCTCTCCTGGAGATAAGAGAATTAAACCTTGGTACTGTTTATTGTTTAGGTAAGTCAGATGTCTCTTTCAGTAGAATGCCGCGCCACTGTATCTTTGCTGATTGTGCACTGACCTCGTAATTAGGATGAAAATATAGCAGAGAAACTGAACAGTGTAAGAATATTTTGTCTAGCATTATGAAGATTGTTTAGTGTTTTGAGCCAAGGCTAGAGATACGTCTTAACCTTGCTTTGTTTGGCCTCGCTTTGTTTTGCTTTTGTTAAGAATGCTTCTGATATGCCTTCCACTATCTTTGCAGAAGTAGCAAAATATACTGTAGTAAAAGTATTATGTTTAGTGTTATGTCTAATTGCTGACCCGTGGCTAGTAAGACCCAAGCAGGGGGAGCGAGTCCTGGGCCCGGTCAGAGATGTCTATTGGATGAGAGTAAGTGGGCCACTGTGGCCAATGAGGAGTTTTGCCTGTATTAGACTGGAGAAGAAAAGTATATAAACTGTCATTTTTCTGAGCTCTGTGCTCAGACCATTTTGAATGCTACTGCAATCTGAGTCTGTGCACATTAAATTGGCTTGAATCTTTGCCTGACTCCGGGTATTATTTATTGCATTCTTATCAGCTACTACATATTTCTGGTGCGTTGGGCCGGGAATGTGCGAGTGGGGGATGGTGTGCAAGTGAATATGCCCTGACATCTTGCCTCACAGGTTTGGTCTGGCTGGAGCCGAGCCTGACTGACCGCAGGAGGGTCTCTGGCGCCCCTGGTCCTTTGTATCAGAGGAGACTCCTCCTTGCCTCCGCAGGTTGCTGTTTCTGGCCGGCCAACACCTCGAACCCGAGGGGGTCCAGGATTCAACCCAAGGAGGGATTGGTTGCGCAGCGCATTAGCTACCGGATCCGGTGAGTATTGATTTTTCTGGTTCTTAGTCAGATAGCTCTGGAAAAGTCTCGAGACACTTCTGGTACAGTAACAGGTAAAGGAAGTCTGATCAACTTCCACGGGCGATCCTAGTACCCCTGCAAGTAGTGCGCGGGGCGAACCTATCAGCCCTTTCGGTTTCAGTAATTCTGGTTTGTCAGTCAGCCCGGGAATTCGGAATTTGGAAAATGCTAGCATGTTTGTCTGTGTGAAGAATGCTTGTGAAAAGGAGGAAGCATTGGGAGTTTGTCTTTGTTATCTGTTGAAACCACGAGTTTCCCTTCTAGTATAAGGGTAGGATTATATTCCGTTGGGTAATTTGTGACACTTTACCGCATATGAAATAGTAAAAGTATAGTTAAGAAGAGTCACTGTAAAAGCAAGAAGCTGTCTCCCTCATTCAGCTGCAGCACAGAGTGAAACTGACAGGAGACGTGTTTGTGCAGAGGAATGTTTTAACCCTATGAAGGCATGTTTTCAACGTTCTGCTGCTGGGCTAATGGGTGCTTATTTTAGGGAATTATACCTGTTTTTATTCAATATTTTGTAATAGTGATGTGCCTTCTGCTATGGTCATGTATTATATATCATTTAATAAGAATGTTTAGTCAGAATTATGGATCTCGATAGTATTGTACTTAGCCTGGAAAGGGTTACATTCCTACTCGAATTCCTGTGCAGATCAAGTGAGCAGAAATCTTGTAGGGCTCAGGTTTCAATAGGAAAGGATGCTTGTATTTTCCCTTTGCCCTACGAAGCCTACGAACTAGGAAGGAAAATGTGTATATGTATTTTAGATGTCCACCCGCTTTATGGAAAATGTATCCAGAATGAATGTCTTTTTGAATCTCTGCTTCCTAAAAACTGTAAAATTGAAAGTAATTTATTTTGTAAAGCCAAGCTGATTACGGCTGGCAGTTAGTTTTTTGCCAAGTAATTTTATTCCAGTTATACGTAACAGCTATGTAGTCGTCATGTTATGAACTATAGTTCTTTCTGTTAGGATTTGTTATTATAACATGTTGCAAAAGTGTAGTTTTCTATTGTAAGGACTCTATCTAGATTGTTCCTCTGTCTGTTGACAAGCACATGTGGGGGCTACAGTCCACCGCTGACACTGCAGGCAGGGATTCATTTTACCAGTTCAGAGTCACCCACAGTCAGCGCCCGAGAACATGAAGTGGAATCCAAATAGTGCAGGCAGCCCTCACTATATGCTCCATGCAATCCAGCAACCCAGGAGAATTTGTGCATGGTAAATGCAGTTTTTGTCAAGTCAGTCCCAGGGAGATATAAAACAGAACTTGCAGAAACGGGATGGATTTGCGGGCATGAATACAGCACGATTAAGTTGTTTAGAATGTCTGTGAATTGTGGAGATAATGTGACAGAGAAAGTGAATGTAAGATGGAGAAGAGAGCAGTTCTTCTTGCTGATACTTTAGTTGAATGATGTGGAGGAAGTTTTCCTAATCGAAGGAGCTGGATTGATAGTGCTGACTGTTCCCCGAGAAGAAGAGTAGCGGTTCTATAGTGCATCTCCAATCAGGCCAGCAAAGTTCCTGTATACTTACCAGCATTGCAGCCCCACCTGGAGTATGGGCAGAGAATAATCCACCTGGCCTAGCAAAGAATATAGCTCCTGTACTTGTTACCCTTAAGCCAGGAGCAGAACCAGTGCATGTGCATCAGTATCCCCTCCCAAGACCAGCAATTGAAGGCATTCATCGCCACCTGAAGAAATTATTGCAGTACGGACTTCTAAGAGAATGCCAATCACCCTGGAACACCCCCCTTCTCCCAATCAAGAAGCCTGGGACAGGTGACTACCGCCCAGTGCAGGATCTACGTCGAGTAAACAGTGCAGTTGAAACCATACATCCAGTAGTACTGTGATAAGGAAGCTTATCATAGCTCAGGATGGAGCTATAGAAAAGGTGAAGTGACTCTGAACAAGCAACCTGTCAGTTCTGGTAGAAATAAGAAAACAGAATTTTCTCATAAAAGGCTACCAGTCCCAGAATGCACCAGGTTTCCAACAGCCATTAGAGGAGCTGAAGTGGGGAAACGTGTGTTCAATCAGGAGGGCTATGAGGTAATCCCTAAGCACTCATCTCAAAGGGCAGGGCCTGATTCAGCACAGCTGCACTGTGTTAGGGAGGAGCACTCATCTAAGCAGAATAAGAGTAGAGTTTATTCTACAGATGACCATCTTCATGATCACCTTGGATATCCAGAGAAGGATCATCAGTTTCATCTGAAGGATCATCAGAAGCAGAAGCCAAACCGGACAGACAGAGAGGGAAAGAGAGCTTTTGGAAGAAGGAAGAGAAAAGCCTTTGAGAGGTCTAGAAGAGTCCAAAGCAGTACGTATACTGGGAGGTATTCCAAGGGCCAGCATACACCATTGGACTGGGGAAAGCCAGAGGAATGGTGCTGCAGAGCTAGGAATCACCAGAGGCTACCTGTGAGGGAGACGGCTGCACGTGGAAGGGACCCTAAGACCTGTGCCAGAAGGTATGTGAAGAGAGATCCAGTGTCCAGGGATCTGGATTGGAAGGCTAGACATAAGAACTGGACTACATACTGGCCAGGCTATATAGAGAGGAACTCTAGCAGCAATGGAAGCTCAGGTATGAACACTGATCTATGCCCTAGCTATAACCTTGAAAGACAGCAGGGAAACAAGTATTTTCCTGAAAATGCTCCATTGAGAGATTCATCTGTGCCAATCCATGATATTGAACCCATGCTTGTTGAACAAGGGGGAATAATAGCAGATGAGGATCCTGTTTATATGGACTGCTCTCTATCTAAACTCCGTTGGTAACTTTCTGTTATAAAGTACAGCAACCATCACAAAGAAATACAAATTTGTTCTTTAATCTACTCAGAAAAGCTCCTGAAGCAGGATTTGACCCACACAGTGGAAGGCAAGCCAGCTAAGGGGTTTCAGCTGGTAACTGCTAGCAATTAAGCCTTACCTAATTGCTTGTGAGCTAGGAGAGAATCACTTCTGTATCTATGTGGGAAGTAATCAGAAGTTAACCTAAAAAGAACAGTTTGTTTCTTGCTTTGTAGCTTTTCATTTGTTGTTTTCCTGATTTTGACTTTGTTTTTCCAAGTTAACACTGAAAGCAAGTTACCTAATTTATGTGCTACCAAGCATATCTGTGTTGGGAGAAATAACCCCATAAATAAAAATCTTATTGGCTTTACCCAAGAGCACAACTTAATTATTGTCAGCAGCTGTGTCTGGTGTGAATGAACTACATTGCCCACAATACCTTGCAAATCATATAGAAATATGCACTTGCCAAGAGTGTGAAGATTCTCACCCAGGCAGCCGTCTGACAGTACCAAATCCTTACACCCTCCTAGGACTGATTCCAGCAGAAGCCACTCACTTTACTGTTTTGGACTTAAAAGATGCCTTTTTTTCTGTATACGCCTGACAGAGGCCAGTCAGTTTTTGTTTGCATTTGAATGGGAAAACCCTACCACAGGACGGCGAGGGCAACTTACTTGGACTCGATTACCACAAGGATTTAAGAACTCACCCACTATCTTCAGTGCAGTCCTCAGTCAAGATTTGTCAAGCTACTCTGTGATTCCGGGAAAAAGAATTTTGCTCCAATATGTAGCCACCAATAACAAATCTGATTGTATACAAGCTACAAGTGATCTCTTGCACCTTTTGAATGAAGCTGGATACAAGGTTTCCAGAGCCAAGGCGCAGCTGTGCCAGACAGAAGTGAAATACTTAGGGTTCCACCTGTCCAAAGGAACCCGGAAATTAGGACTTGAGTGAAAAGAAGCAGTATGCCGCATCCCAACCCCCACTACTAGGAAACAGGTGTGAGCTTTCTTGGGAGCTGCAGGCTACTGCCGCATATGGATACCAAATTTTGCGCTCATGGTGAAACCCTTGTACCAAGTCACACAAGGAATGGAACAATCTCCCCTGGAATGGGGCTCAGAACAAGATAAAGCATTCAAATCATTGAAAACAGCATTGATGTCATCCCCAGCTTTGGGCCTGCCGGATGTGCAGAAACCATTTCGTCTGTATGTCCATGAATCAAGTGGAAACGCATTGGGAGTCTTGACCCAGCCTCTTGGGTCTTGGCAGCGACCTGTGGCCTACCTGTCGAAACAATTGGATCCTGTTGCCAAAGGCTGGCCACCTTGCCTGAGAGCTGTAGCAGCCACAGCCCTCTTAGTGAGCGAAGCTGATAAGCTCACCTTAGGACAAAACCGTCTTCAAGTTACTGTACCACACTCTGTTTTAACCCTGCTGGAGCACAAAGGAAGCCATTGGCTCACCAACGCTCGAATGTTAAAATATCAAAGTATGCTATGTGAGAATCCTAACTTGCAATTAAGTGTCAGCCAAACTCTAAACCCAGCCACCCTATTGCCTGTCGGTCCAGGCCCTCCTGACCATGATTGCTTGGAAGTAATGGACATTGTGTACTCAAGTTGTCCAAACTGCCCAGAGGTTTACCTGAAGTGGCCCCAGGTTCTTCCTATAGCCCTTCATAGGATATACTTAGCCCCTGCTAAGTCTTTAGGAGTTTCCCCTTTTGAGATTCTGAGATTCTGTAGCCTATTGTATAGAGAGTAAAAGGAGATGTGTGACAGATAGGATCTGAAATTACTAGATAAGCACTATTGGTTTTAAGTTCTGTTTTGCAGGGTCTTCATGCGTGAGTACGAGATCAACCCATCCAAACCCCTGCATCCTTTCAAGCCTGGAGCCTCGGTGTGGGTGACAGAGTAGAAGACACCGCTGGCGCCGTATTGGAAAGGGCCATATGTCATCTTGTTATCAACCCCAACAGCAGTTAAAGTGGCCGAGATCGACTCCTGGATCCACCACAGTCGAGTGAAACCAGCCACAGTACCTGAGAGTCGTCCCTGGACTTCGATCGCCAATCCTGCAGCACCCTTGCGACTCACGCTGCGAAGAAAAGATTCGTCATCGTAAGAACTTTACCAACCTGCTCCTGGACGTCAAGAGAACAGACGTCCTCCAGTTTTGCATTCCAGCAGCCGCTTCTGAACTTGGTCGTGGACTTCCATAAATGACTCCATTGCGCCTCACCCTACGACAACAGCCACGGACCTAAGACTTATTGGTCCCTCGGAAACTGCACTATTTCAAGACTGTTTGTTTATCCGAGGGTAAGCCTCGCATCTGGAGAAAGCTGAAATCATCAGAAATAGACTGTGTTGTGTTAAGAAATTGAGTCCTCTACGAGACTGTGTTCAAATGCTCTGAAAAAAAAAAAGAAAAAGAAAAAAACTGTTTTGATCTCCTAAAAAGTGAACTACTCTAAGGAGGCAATAATAGCCTGAGAGACTGTACTATGATATTTTAAGAGCCTGAGACATCCCAGAGGACAGTGATACTTTGGAATCTACAGCCCTACTCCTGCCACAAAGCTGGTAGGTCTACGTACGGCAGAAGCTTGAGGACCTACAATCAACTCTACGTCTGCTACCTGTTGTGGAAGCCGACAGTTCCACCATTTTTCCAGAGACTATGCTCTTTATGGATTCTTATTCTTGCTTCGTTCTGGCGGCAGCCTTGGGGTGCTTTGAATTGACTCTTGCCCTACTTCCCTGTGCAGCCTGCAAACCTAGTATTTGCACAACAGGGAATACCCGGACTTGTCTCAACCCCCCGCCAGAATCTTTCCTCTCCTGTTATGGGAACTGCAATGGAACAATGAGAACAGGCCTATTGCTATGATGAACAGTATATATGTCATTTGTTCCTCCTATGTCTCCTGCCCCTCCGCTTATACACTAGGCATGCTATATGATTTGACAAAGACACTTGTATCAAATGTATTTTTGATTGTGGCTATTTGCATATGTATCCCCTGTTTCCTGCCCTTATGCTTGCGCATGCTGAACTCTATTATCGATAGTACTATTGAATGCAAGGCAGCGGCACATATATTAGTCTCATGGAATTATTACCCTATACCACACAGTGATCCCTCTACTATGGTCTGAAGTATTTTTGCTATTTGTGTGATTAGATTCTCACCCTTCCTCACTTGCGGGTGTGAATAATCAAAAGGAGGGAATGTGATAGGCGATGGCCTAGTATGTAGCAGAGCTAGGTCTGAAGCCCTTTTTCCTGCTTTAAAATGTTATTGCTGATTTTGGAAAATTGCAGAATGCTGTTAGCTGTTAGAAAGAAATTCCGTTCTATTCTGGTTTGATAACATGTTCTGCTCTCCTGGAGATAAGAGAATTAAACCTTGGTACTGTTTATTGTTTAGGTAAGTCAGATGTCTCTTTCAGTAGAATGCCGCGCCACTGTATCTTTGCTGATTGTGCACTGACCTCGTAATTAGGATGAAAATATAGCAGAGAAACTGAACAGTGTAAGAATATTTTGTCTAGCATTATGAAGATTGTTTAGTGTTTTGAGCCAAGGCTAGAGATACGTCTTAACCTTGCTTTGTTTGGCCTCGCTTTGTTTTGCTTTTGTTAAGAATGCTTCTGATATGCCTTCCACTATCTTTGCAGAAGTAGCAAAATATACTGTAGTAAAAGTATTATGTTTAGTGTTATGTCTAATTGCTGACCCGTGGCTAGTAAGACCCAAGCAGGGGGAGCGAGTCCTGGGCCCGGTCAGAGATGTCTATTGGATGAGAGTAAGTGGGCCACTGTGGCCAATGAGGAGTTTTGCCTGTATTAGACTGGAGAAGAAAAGTATATAAATTGTCATTTTTCTGAGCTCTGTGCTCAGACCATTTTGAATGCTACTGCAATCTGAGTCTGTGCACATTAAATTGGCTTGAATCTTTGCCTGACTCTGGGTATTATTTATTGCATTCTTATCAGCTACTACAGCGGAGGTCGGGGTCCTCTATGTCATCGTCCAATGATGTTTCATCTTCTGCTTCGAGCTCGGGGGCCAGGGCGCAAGCCGCAGGTGGCGGGTGTGGGGAGGCAGCCATGTCGGGCGGAGTGGGTACTACACTTGCGTCCTTTTCGGAGTTATGGGAGGGGGTGACGCAGAAACTGTATCGGAAGATCCGGAAGAGGAGATATATAGATATCTTTAGGCTGCTGGAGGGTAGGAAGCGGTCAGGTGATAATAAACGGAAAAGGAGGGAGGATGAGAAGGCGGGGAGGGTCCAGAAGGCGTCGCGCAATGTCATTAACTGGATGAGGGCCTTCTTGCGGTTGGCTAGTGTATGGGGGCATCATTACCCGGGGCAATATGGGATGTTGCTAGCTTACATGGACTCGATTTTGGAGGCGGCGCAGACTCATGATGGTTGGGCATGGCTCAACTATGATGAGAAGTTCCGGGACAAAATGGAAGAGAATAGATTGTTGTCTTGGGGAACGAAGGACATTAACCTATGGCTGACACAGATGTTGGCGAGAGGGGGTGCAGGGGGGGGTGGACAGAAGGGAAGTAGCGGGTTGGCAGCGAGTGCGGGGCAGCCCTTTCATGGTGGAGGGGCTCCCTTGCTGCAGAGATCAGGCGGTGGAGGAGTCGGGGACGTTTGTTGGTGGTTTAATAAGTCCTCTTGCCCCTTTCCGGACTGTAAGTTCCGACATAGTTGTTCGGTCTGCGGGGGAGGGGCATTCGGCAATTAAATGTGTCAAGAAAGGGGCCACGGTTGTTCCCACGTCTGCTCCCAAGCAATAGGGACTTGATGGAGCTGGCTCCGATGCCTATTCAGTTCGAGGCACTTAGGCCGTGGCTGAAGCGATACAAGAGGCGTAGGGTTGGGGTGGTGCTAGAAGGGGGTTTTCAGTATGGTTTTCCCATACCGGTGGTGGGAAAGGGGGGTTCGGAGAGGGCGCGTAACTCCCCATCGGTGAGGCGTTTTGTGCACATTGTCAGGGACAAGTTAACTGCGGAGTTGGAATTGGGGAGGGTGGCCGGCCCCTTTGCAGAACGGCCCTTCGCGTACTTTGTGGTTTCCCCTTTGGGCATTGTTCCGAAGAAGGAACCCGGGAAGTGCCGGTTGATTCACAACTTGTCCTTCCCGGTAGGGGCGTCAGTCAATAACCTTATACCAAGGGAGTGGTGTGCTGTGCGTTACGCGTCCTTCGATGAAGCGGTGGAGTTAGTGAGGGGCTGTGGGCCGGGGTGTCTGATGGCAAAGGTGGATATTGAATCCGTTTTCTGCTTGTTGCCAGTTCACCCTGCTTCATTTCATTTATTGGGTTTTAGTTTCGAAGGGCATTATTATTTTGATAAGTGCATGCCGATGGGTTGTTCGGTATCCTGTGCTTATTTTGAGATGTTCAGTTTGCTCATGCACTGGGTTCTGGAGGAGACGGTAGGATGTGGGAACGTGGTACATTATCTGGACGATTTTTTATTCGTCGGCAGGGCTCAGTCGGGGCAATGTCAGGAGCTGCTGGACGGCTTTGTGAGGCTGGCACAGGATTGGGGCGTCCCGTTGGCGGTGGGTAAGACGGAGGGTCTGGCGACGCGCCTCACATTTTTGGGGGTGGAGTTGGATTCAGTGGACATGGTGGTGCGCTTGCCATTGGAGAAGGTGGCGAGGTTACGGGTTCTGGTGGCGAACGTGATGGGGTCAGCATAAGTAATGCTGAGGGAGATGCAGGCCCTGATAGGCTCCCTGAATTTTGCTTGTCGGGTCATTCCAATGGGGCGGGTGTTCCTGCGCAGGTTCTCGGCAGCTACATCGGGTGTACTTAAGCCGCATCACCGCATCAGGGTTTCAAGGAGTATGAGGACGAACTTGGGGGTTTGGGATGAGTTCCTGAAAGGCTTTAATGGCATAGTGGTTATGCTGGGGAGGGAAATGTCTACTTTCGATCTGCAGCTCTTTACGGATGCGGCGGGCGGTTTTGGGTTGGATGTATATTTCGGGGGCTCTTGGTGTGCGGAGCCATGGCCTCTGGCGTGGCGCAAGGCGGGCCTGACCGATAGTGTAACCTTTTTGGAATTGTTTCCGGTGCTGGTGGTTTTGGAGCTGTGGCCAGACAGGCTGCGCAATCGCTGGGTGCTGTGGTGGTGCGATAACGAAGCGGTGGTTAGCGTTATTAATAGGTATGCCCCGCGTTGCTTGAGGGTGGCGGCCCTTATGAGGGAGGTTGTGCTAGCTTGTTTGAGGTTGAATGTGGTGGTGAGGGCTCGTCATGTACCAAGGGGTGTGCTAACCAGGTTGCTGATGCTCTTTCACGTTTCAAGTGGAACCTGTTCCGGCGATTGGCACCAGAGGCGGACGCTGTTGGAAAGCGGGTCCCGGAGCATTTATGGTGGCTTGGCCTGAAGGCATGCTGAACCTGTTGCGGAGTTCCGTGTCACCAGCGACTTCGCAGGCCTATTGCAGAGGCTGTGACAGTGTTGTGGAATTTTTGGCAGCCCGGGGCTGGCGGCAAGGTCCTGTCCCGGACCACCTCATGGGCTTGTACATCACGGCAGCGAAGGCTGCGGGAGCAGCGAGATCGACAGTGCGGGCGCACATAGCGGGGTTTGCCTTTTTCTCCAGGGCAGTGGGGTGGGGAGCGTCCAGCTGGGGGCTCCTGTCGCGCTGGTTGTTGCTAGGTTGGGAGCGGGATAACCCTCTGCAGGGTGATAGATGGCAGCCGATCACGCATGATCTGCTCGGGAAGCTGTGCGCCGCACTGCCTTTGGTGGCAGCGTCTGCATACGAGGTCACGCTGTTTCAGGCAGTGTTTTGCGTGGCCTTTTTCGGGGCTTTCCGGGTGGGGGAATTGGTGGCGGCGTCCAGCTCGGCAGCAGGAGGAGGGGCTTTACAGCTTCATCATGTGTGGGTGTCTGAGAAGGAGTTGGGCATCCGGTTGGCAAGGTCGAAGACGGATCAGAGGGGCAAGGGCGCATGGGTGATATTGAGAGCAATTGGGGGTTCCCCAACTTGTCCGGTGGCTGCTATGGAGGCCTACCTGCAGGTGAGGCCCTGGGGGGGGGATTTCTCTTCCTGCATGAGAATTCGCGCTGTCTGATGCGGTTTCAGTACATGGCGGTCCTGCGGATGACGGTGCGCCAGTTGGGTTTGGAGCCGGGCGACTTCGCGCCTCATTCATTTAGGATTGGTGCAGCCACTAGCGCCGTGGAGGCAGGCTTAAATGAGCAGGAGATTCAGCAGATAGACAGATGGCGCTGTTATGCACTCCGGGGGTATGTGCATTTGTGAGGGGGATTGCGGGAACGGTGTTTAACTGTGCATTTTCTTTTAGATATGGGCCGGATGCCGTGCGGCTGCTGGATGATCGGCCATTTGTTTGTGTACTGGGCAGGTCAGCAAGCAGCAGCAAGGCCTCTCGGGGCGAACATCGGATTGAACACTGCGGAGGTGACCGTATCATGGCTGGGCAAGCGCGGTCTTCGGTGGATGCAGCTCTTGCCTTTGCTTCGGCACCATCAGCGTGTAAGGGGATTCCCGACGTTGCTGTTGCGACATCTCGGAGGCAACAACTTGGGGACTTGGACCATTAAGCAACTGATCAGAGCGGCAAAGAGAGACCTGGCCGAAGTGTTGTTAATGTTTAATGATGTTGTTTTGTTATGGTCGGATATAATTCCGAGGCCTGCTTGCTGGGGCCACCGGAGGTGATCTCGTGGGTTGATTAAAGTTAATCGGCAAATTGGCCGATGGGTGTATGAAAAAGGGGGATGGCAGATTTTGCATCCTTGGATCGAGGTGGATTGTGCTGGCTTATATCGGCCTGACGGAGTACATTTATCCCCAGTCGGGGTCGATTTGTTCCTGAATGATTGGCAAGAGGCCTTGGAGTATGTCATGCAGGGCAGGATAACTGTTCACAGCTTTGCATCTGGGGGTGGGGCTCAGGGACAGGTGTCCCTGAGCCTGTGGTGGGATCCCGGAGGTGTCCGGGGTCCGGAGTCTTGGCAATACGCAGGGCGGGGGTGGGGTACCCCCGACCCGGAGAACCCCTCGGGGCTTTTGCTAATAATATGGCGAAGCCGGAGGAGGGAGGGATGGAATTGCCGGGGGACGGTTCCTGGCAGAGGCGGGAGGGAACTCACTTTGCTACTCACACAGCTGGTGAGGGTTCATCCCGCTGCCGGAACCTGAATGACGAAGGTTTGGTTGTTGGTAATTTGTTTGGATAATGATTATGGTTAATAAAGCTGTGACCAGTTGAATGCCAATAAGTGTAGTGTTGTGGTTATTTCAGGGGCGGGGGGGATGGAAGGTGTCGTGGCAGGGTGGGAGCACCATGTTTGCCTTACCCGGTTACGAGAAGGCCGCGGGGCCACGTACCTGCAGGCCGCAGCTAACTGGGTGGGCGGCATGGTGCGTGGCCCCGGCCTTTGGTAAGGAAAGGGGGGGGACTGAAGCGGTGGCAAGCATCTTTTAAATCCATTGGCTCCCGCGGGTGTGTGAGGAGTGCGGGAGCCAATGGATGGGGGGCAAGAAGGTGGGAGGGCTTGCGCGAGGCGGGAGCGTGCCGGCAAGGCGTCAGTCCGGAGAAGCGGGGGAAGAGGACTGGCGTCCCCACCATCCCATCCCTATGATGGGCGGATTCAGGGAGAGGGGGGTTGCAGCTGGAGGGGGGTGGGATCCCGGAGGTATCCGGGGTTCGGAGTCTTGGCAATACGCAGGGTGGGGGTGGGGTACCCCCGACCCGGAGAACCTCTCGGGGCTTTTGCTAATAATATGGCGAAGCCGGAGGAGGGGGGATGGAATTGCCGGAGGACGGTTCCTGGCGGAGGTGGGAGGGAACTCACTTTGCTACTTACACGGCGGGTGAGGGTTCATCCTACTGCCGAAACCTGAATGACGAAGGTTTGGTTGTTGGTAATTTGTTTGGTTAATGTTTATGGTTAATAAAGCTGTGACCAGTTGAATGCCAATAAGTGTAGTGTTGTGTTTATGTTTATTTATTTATTTTAAATTTGATATACCGCTCAGGCCGAAGCATTAGAGCGGTTTACAATAATATATCATTTGCGGAAATACGAAAGGAACGCCATTTGTAAGATAGGACAGAGTAGAGGACAGAAACAGTCAAAAGAATAGGTAGAGAAAAGAAGAGGAACAGCAGGTTACCATAATATGTGGTTATTTCGGGGGCGGGGGGATGGAAGGTGTCGTGGCGGGGTGGGAGCACCACGTCCGCCTTACCCGGTTACATACCTAAAATGCAAGGGTGCCAATAATGTTGACCACAACTGTATCTCCCCTCAGTCATCTCTTTTCCAAGCTAAAGAGCCCTCATCTTAATAGACTTTCCTCGTAGAGGTATCCTTCCATCCTCTTTATCATTTTGGTCACTCTTCTCTGTCCTTTTTCTTATTACATGATACCCTTTAAGGATGATCAGAATTGCACAGAATTCGAGGTGCAGTCTCACTATGGATTGATGCAGAGGCATTATAATATCCTTGGTTTTATTCTCCATTCCTTTCCTGGCCCATATAAGTTTTTAAAAAGTGCTAGTTTCAGCCAGTTCTTTATAGAAGGGACTGAGAGAGTTATCCTCCTTAATCCCCTGTTGTTCATTTTCTCCTCCAAATTGAAAATAAAGATTGTGGCTTTTTTAATTAGTGGCATTTATATGCTTAGAGGGGAGGTATAGCTCAGTTGTTAGAGCAACAGCCTAGCACTCAGGAGATCCCACTGGCACTTCTTGTGACCTTGGGCAAGTTGCTTTATCCTCCATTGTCTCAGAAAAAAAGGCCTGACAATCTATTTCCAGTCTCACCCTGCCAAGAAAACCCAGGGGCTGCTGGGTTGCCAAGAGTCAGCATTGACTTGATGCACTTTTTAAAATATATATTTCGGTTTGCAATTATCGCCAACATGAGCATGTAAGTGCTGGCATTCACATCTCTTCTCCTTTATATTAGATATAGCGTTATGTCAAACTAATTTAATTCTATTAGCTGATTTCAATCTCTATGCCAATAATCCAGTAAAATCCAGAGATAATAGTTTCCTGCCGACTAATTCAGGAGGCAGCACCCTGAATATAATCTTTTCTCCTGCTTCATCTATGACAACCCTTTCATTCCCCTGGATGGGCCACTGCTTGGCCCAGGGCCGGCCCAACCACTAGGCAAACTAGGCAGTTGTCTGGAGCAGCAGCTTCTTGGGGAGGGGGAGGAGGCAGCAAAGAGTAGGGCATTCAAAGCTAAATAATAGATTCTGACAGCCAGGCAGGGAGTAACACTTAAGGTTTCCTAGGGCACCAACACCTTTAACCAACTCTGGGACCAGCCCTAGCTTGGTTACACTTAAATTGCTTCTCTGACTGATCATTTCAACTCCGGTATAGGTCAAATTCACTAGAGCACTATCAGATGCCTACCCTGATTTAGCATCAGAAAATTGTTTACCCTTTCCTGATGACTTTACCTTACAGGCCCTACCAGAATAGTAACTTGAAACACCATGTTAAATACTGCTCTGGACAAAGTAGTTCTCTTAACAGTACATCAGTCCTGTCCTGGAAGCACCAGGCCATGGTTCCACACAGGCCTGCATCTGTTGAAAAGACAGATTTGAAAGGCTGAATATATCTGGAAGAAAAATAAGTGAGTCCACTTATATAATTTGTAGAGTATTATATAGACTATCATAAAGGCATTAAACTTGCCAAGAAATGATATTATTCAGATCCCCCCCCCTCAAAAACCAATTAGTCTAAGACACTTTTTACTATATTTTCATTACTCTCAATACTAACTACCCCACTCTCACACTCACCATCTACTCACCACTCTGCTGAAACCTTGGGTGTATACATCAAACAGCTTAATTAATTTATTGATTAATTGATTTATAAAATCTATAGTCCACTTATCCATTATTCTTTTTTTTCAATTTAAAATATTTTTGGTTAACAAGTAAACACCAGTAAAGAAACAGTATGTCTCAGGATCCTACCACCAGTGGAAGGACCACAATAATACTATCATTAGTCTAACTAACCCTATCCTTCCCTCCCACTCACCCCGTCATCCCCTACCATTCCCCCTAACCTTCCCTTTTGCTTTCCATGCTATCAGGTCCAATAATATGTCCAAATAGCCTCCATCTTCTCCCATCACCCCTGTTGAAGCGCTGTAAACCTTTGTAGACTTTAAAACCCATTCAAAATATCATGGAATCTATTCAATTCCAGCTTTGTCAGCACCTTCTAGTGAAGGCTAATCCCCCCCTCCCCCCCTTTACAGCAACAATAGCATATTTCAAAAATTCCCCCAAAACGTTTTCTCAACCGTGGGATGATATTTATGAAACAAAAATACTTTTTGGTCCTGTCCCAATTTAAACTCCACAGTCTCTTCCATACAGGTAATATACTTCTCCCAATATCCTCCTATCACTGGACATAACCACCATGTTGTTGTTGTTAAGTGTCATCAAGTCAGTGCCGATTCATGGCGACCCTCTGGATAGTTGTCCTAAACTGTGTTTGGTCTTCACTCAGGCAGCTAATTGTTGATAGAGTGGCATCTATTGCTGCTGTTATTATCAACCCATCGCTTTGCTGGCCTTCCTCTTTTGTGTTGACCTTCAACCTTGCCAAGCAAGTAATGATCTCTCTTGTCACATGATATGTCCAAAGTATGAAAGTCAAAGTCTTGTCATCTGAGCTTCTAAAGCTTAGGTTCGATCTCCTTTAGTACTAATTGATTTTTTTTGGGCACTCCATAGTATACACAGTATTCTCTGCCAGCACCACAACTCAAAGCATCAATGTTCTTGTGTCTTTCTTCTTCATGCTCCAACTTTCTCATCCATGTGACATTATTGAAAATACCCTGGCTGCGACATGTCATATTGATTATTTATCCAAGCAGGTTAAATTTGTCTACTATTTCTATTTCTTCTCCATCAAGGATGAAATTATTGATTTTGCCGGTAGTCAGGATCTTTGTCTTATTCATGTTAAGACTATGTTCCTTGATCTTGATAAACATTAACTTGGTATCGTCAGCATAGTGAAGGTTGTTGATAAAGCTTCCACAAATCTTCACACATCTGTTGCCTTCATATAGTCCTGTTTCTCTGATGAATGAACTGCATATAAATGAAACAGGTAAGGGAAAAGCATACCATTCTATTTCTTCTTGTTCCATTCTAACTGTTGCTTCTTGATCAATATAAAGGTTGCTCATGAGAACTATCAGGTGTTCTTGTAGACCATGTTTCTTAATGTGACCCAGAGTTTCTCAAGATTTACACAAAGGCCTTGCTGTAGTCAGTAAAACACATATAGATATCCTTTTAATATTCTTTTGTCTTTTCAAGGATCCATCTCGCATCCATGATGATGTCTCTCGTTCCTCGCCCTTTCCTGAACCCTGCTTGCACTTCAGGCAGTCTCATTCCAGTTATGGTTATAGTTTCCATTGAATGATCTTGAGTAGAATCTTGCTGGCATATGGGATAAGAGCAATTGTGCAATAATTTTCACAGCCAGTCGGATCACCTTTCTTCAGTATTAGTATGAATACAGATCTTTTCCAGTCAGCTGGCCATGATGTTGTCTTCCAAATTTCCTGGCAGAGCCTTGTAAGTATTGTACAGCTGCAACTGATTGCTGTAATATTTCAATGGGAATACCATCAATGCCTGATGTTTTCTTCTTTGATAATGTTTTTAATGCTGCTTCAACTTCTTCTTTCAACACCAACAGTTCCTGATCATAAGATACAGCTTGAAACAGCTGTTGGTCTATTTGGTCCTTATGGTATAATAACTATATTTTTTCAGCTTTTCATGATCTTAGCTTCATTGAACATGGATCCTTGAGCATCTTTTATCATTACAATGCGAGGTTGGAATTTTCTCTTTAACTTTTGTCGCTTTAGAAAAGCCAATTTTCTTCTTCCTCCAATAGTTTCTGATTCTATTTCCTTGCATGCAGTATTTTAGTACATCTCCTTATCTTGTCTTGCTGCACACGGTTAAGTACTGTGATTACCTCTCTTTCTCCTTTGGCTTTGCTTCTCTGTGTTTCTGTTCAATTTTCAGAGTTTCTTCAGCCATCCATTTTGGTCGTTTTTGCTTTTTAACTTTTTGTAGGCACCTTTCACTTTAATCAAGAACAATTTCTTGATGACATCCCATAACTCTTCTGGGGCTCTGTCATTTGTATCCAAAACAGCAAATCGATTTCACAGGCATTCCTTACATTCTGGTTGTATAGTTTCAAGTTCATATTTCCTACATTCATAGTGCCTTGTTCTTTTTCAACTTTAGCTTGAGTTCACATACTAGTAGCTAGTGATACTAGTAGCTAGCTCCAGGTTTTGTCTTTATTGTTGTTATTGAGTTTTTCCATCGTTGACTTCCACAGATGCAGTCAATTTTATTTTTGTACAATCCATTGGGTGAAGTCCACGTGTACAGTCGTTTCTTGTGTTGCTGGAAGTAAGTGCTTGAGATGAATAGATCATTGGTCTTGCAGAATTCTCAGTCTTTCTTCAACTTGGTTTCTGTTGCCAGGCACATATTTTCCAACCATTTTGCCTTCTTATTTGTTGTCACCTTTTGTGGTTCCAGTTGTCCATGACTATCAGGATATCTTTTTTGCATCTTCTGTCAATTACAGCTTCTACTTGTTCATAGAATTAATTGTCTTCCTCTGTTGCAGCTGTTATTGGTGCATATTATTCAGGTATATAAACATGTTTATGTTTATATACCTGAATAATAGTTGTGTTGATGGGCATTCCTTATAGACAAATGGAAATTAAGCATTCATTGATTGCACTGTATTTCATGACAGTTCTTTCAAGTTGCTTCTTAATTATAAATGCAACACCATTTCTTCTTTGTCTTTCATTTTTGGTATAGTATACCATATGATCATCAAATGCAAAGTGCCCAATGCCAGTCCATTTCAGTTCGCCCAACAAATCGAGTTGTGCACGTTCCATTTCATTTTTGACCACCTCCATGCTAACCATCTTCATTTACCTTCCCCTTCCCATGCACACCTTGAGTCCATCCACTCTTCTGCCTTCTACTACCTTGGTCGCGATATTAAGGAAGGATTGTAAATAGATTCTGGGCCAATCTGTAACATCATCCTAAGGATCAAAGATTCCACTGACTTCTTACAGCAAGCAGACATTACAAAGAGAATCAATGCTCCTAAAATAACCCCCCCCCCCCAAAAAAAAAAAATCCAAACAGAGATGCCAACATGCCTCGCAGGGGCTTAGACAGTGAATTCCAGAAAGAAGAGACAGAGTCAAAGAAATTAGAAAAAGAACTCACAGAATTACTACTTGGGACAAAAGTACGGTTTCTCACTTTATCTAGTAAGCCTTTCACTACTTTTCCTTCATTATCCAGCAGAATTTAACAATGATCAAGGATTAATCCGCACACTCCATAATCTGAGTACCATATTCTCTTGTGGGTGCTATTACTTCAAAAGTTGAAAGCCAGACAGTACCTGTAAATGCATCAATCTGAGATTTAATTAAAGGACTTGTAGAATCTACTAGTTGCTGTGCAGTTGCTATGGCCTTATCCTGAGGGGAAATATCTCTTTTTCTTCGTAAAGAATCACTTGGGGTTGATAATAAAGTAATATTTTGGTACGATAAAAATCGCCTCGGAGTATCTAACTGTGCAACCTAGCAAGTACTTGACCAATCTCTAGGCAGTTCTGTATATGCAAGATTACCGCACACAAAATAATCTCCTTCTAAAGCCACTAACCCACTTTCCCAAATTGTCAAATTGTGGGGACAAGATATATTCTGTGTACAGTTATTCAAAGCCCACTGAGTAATACTCATCTCTTCAATTCCTACTGATAGATTACGTTCCCAGGGATGGTAATACCCTAATAAGGGGCAACTCTAGTTAGGTATGTCTAAGTCTGAACTAGAGTCATTCAAAAGGATTGGGTATCCAGAACTATTATACTGTAACAATTCACGATCATGCACTTGGTTCCCTTGTGTTGTACTATCAGGGGCGGTTCTACCATTAGGCCAACTGAGGCGATGGCCTCAGGCGGCAGTTTTTAGGGGGCGGCACTGATTTGCCGCTCCCTAGAAACTGCCTAGGGTAGAACCGTCACACAAGATCATTAAAAATCAAAGAAAGCAGCCGCAGGAACATTTCTCCGTTCCTGTGGCTCTACTTTCAAACTGCTGTCTGCTGCTGGGTCGCGTGGGGACGGCTCGAGGTCATCGCTTCCGCCACCCTTTTGCTTCCGGCAGAAGTGAAAGGGCGGCGTAAGAGGTGACCTCGGGCCCCGCCGGCTCCACGCGACTCTGCAGACAGCAGTTTGAAAGCAGAGACGAGGGAACAGAGAAATGTTCCCACGGCTGCTTTCTTTGATTTTTAATGAAGAATCGGTGAGGAGGGAACGAAGCAGGGAAGGGAGGGGGGCCTGGAAGAGAGCGGGGAAGGGGGGGGCCTGGAAGAGAGCAGACAAGGGGGGAAGGTGGGGTCGGGAAGAGAGCAGAACAGGGGGGAAGGGGGGCCTGGAAGAGAGCAGACAAGGGGGGGAGGAGGGGCCTGGAAGAGAGCAGACCAGGGAAGGGGGGGGCCTGGAAGGAAGCAGACCAGGGAGGGGGGGCCCGTAAGAGAGCAGACAAGGGGGGCCTGGAAGAGAGCAGACAAGGGGGGGAGCTGGAGGGGAGCAGACAAGGGGGGAAATGGAAGGGAGCAGACAAGGGGGGAGCTGGAGGGGAGCAGATAAGGGGGCAGCTGGAAGGGAGCAGACAAGGGGGGGAGTTGACATGGGAGGGGGCACTGAAACTGGTGGTGGTACTGGGAAGGTAAGGGGGTAGGTACTGGGAGAGGAGGCTGTAAAGAGGGCTGATACTAGGGAGAGTTACTGGGACTTAAAAAAGGCTGATGGAAGAAAATGAAGAAAGCAAAAGGAGAGACAAGAAATGGCAGATGGACTGTAGACCATAGAAAGAGCTAAAAGAAGACATAGGAAAATGGAAACCTCAGATCGGGACCAGCATGATCAAAAATCATCAGACGACAAAGGTAGAAAAAATAATTTTATTTTCAGTTTAGTGATTGAACTTTGTGCTATCTATATTTCACACAGTATGAGGAACTGCATCTCTTATCTGGTGTGGCATCGCAGGTGGAGTCTGGCTTCTTTGGGTTTCATTTTCATTTTTGTCTACATATTTTTATTTTTGCTTTAAGTTATGGTCACTTATTCTGTACTTGGTAAGGGTCTGTGTTCTGAGTGTGCGACCAAGGCCAGGTGTTCAGTTAACAGGGAGTTTGTACGTAGGGGTCTGTACTATAGTAATTTGACTTGTTCAGCTTTTCAAATAGGTGTATGGATGTTTTGGGGCCCATTGCAGTGTTTATAGTGCTGCTTTTTTCTTGGTAGACCCCTTATTGTATGAGTTTTGGAAGTGTATGCTGGTATGGTGTGGTAGATTTTGGCCTTGCAGATCTTAGTGTCTTTAGTAGGGTTTTATATTAGTTCCTAATATGCCTGGTACTGGAGAATGTTTGTTGTTGAGATGACCAGAATCAGATTTTCTTTATTAATATATTGAGTTCTATGGGTGAATGTCCTACCTCTGCTCTGCACCCATTGTTGAGGAGGCGGTTCTGTGAATGCAAAATGTATGTTCAAAAGGAAAAAGCAGGCACCATAACACAATTTATAACAAAATACAAATGAATTATAATTTGGAGTTATAAACTGCTGGTTCTCGCTCTTTCTGTTAGTTCCTTGGTGTGTGAACATCTTGCATTTGCTCCACATTATCTCATTGACTTTTTGATTTGGTTCCGTTCCTGACTGGAGTTTTGGTTCAATCCCTGACTGGAGTTTTGAGAAAGATCCCCACCCTGGGGGGAGGGCGCACGCGGGGGGGGGGGGCGCACTCTGGGGGGGGGCACACGCTGGGGGGGCGCCATCTCATCCCTCGCCTCAGGCAGCAGATTGCCTTGAGCCGCCCCTGTGTACTATTGAAATGAAATCATTTCTTAAATGGGACTTTTTATACCAGGTGGAGGAATTATATATCATTACTGTTTTTAGAAATGTTCCAAGAAGTGTCCCCTAACCTTTCGCTGTATTTTGAGCCATAAAACAAATTGAAGGGGACATTAAAGGCATAGGGCTAATCACTCTAGGGTTGTATGAGACCATTGTACAGTGGTTAGATTAAAAGCTATATCACAAAACTCTTGAAAGGTTTTAGGCCTAGCTCGTAGCAGAAACCCATGCTGAGTGGCTGTCACAGTTGGAAGGCAAACAGAACAATCTGACAGATTAAAGTGTTTTGTGACTAAGTGTAAGTGTAGCTCAAAAATATTTGGGTGTTCCCCATAACATTCCCAAGATTCTGAATGCAGTACTGCTTCATTAACAATAATATGCCACAACACAACTACGACCTGATCAGGAAACATTCTTAACAGACCTCTAAAATATCTAAAACTATTAATTACTCCAAAAATAATTGTTCAAAGAACTATCCTTCTTAGCACTACGAAGATAAGCACTATACCACCCCAAACTCCCAATCTCTTCACGAGGTAGAGGTTAAGTGCCAAAAGGTCATCGCTTATATATCATTAAAGAACTAACTCAAACTAATTTTATCAACCTGATCAGCAGTATAGATGCTGGAAGAAGTTTCTTACATAATTAGTTCATTCAAAAGGCAATTAATCATGATAGTCTTTTCTGCAATATCATTGTTGTCCAAGTCTGAATGAGTCTCTGTGTTGCAACAAAAGAAGACACTTCTCTTGATTCACAGATGCAAGGAACCTCCCTCTGGATCCTGTGAAGGAGCCTTTTTACATTGTGAAAGATGCATACAACGAGATTGACCTTCCACTTTACAAGCTGAATATCCCACCAGGAGCACACGGAGCGGACCTAGGAACTTTGTAGCCAAAAGTGTCTTTGGATGCAAGTTCTTAATCAGGACCCAATCTCCTGGCTTTAATTCTGGATGCGATAACTCTGAAAGAGTATCCTGCTGAGGATTCACCTGCAATAAAGGAGAAACAGACAAAACTGAGTGCAATCATGAACAATAAGTCATGATATCGCTGTGCAACAGTTGAGGATCTGAGATTACTGTCAATTCATGTGGAGAAGTAGCTGGATGTCCAGTAAGTATTTAATATGATGTCAGGCCTCCTCAAGCACGCTAGGGGGAATTACGCACTGCCTTAAGGGCAAAAGAAAGGGCTTCCGTCCAATCTGTAGCCCAATCCTGTGTCAGAGTGCATAAGTGACCTTTGAGTGTCCTATTCATCCGTTCCACTTGGCCAGAGCTTTGCGGATGATAAGGAGTGTGCAGTTGTCTTTTAATATCAAACCATTGTTCAATACCCTCCCAGATACTTGCAACGAAGGCTGGATCCTGATCAGAAGAAAGAACAAAAAATACATCCCAAACAGGAATAAACTGAGTGAGCAGTAATTTGATGGTGACGACAAAAAAGAAAGAAAAGACATGTGATCCTAACAAATACCGTTTCCCCCTTCTGGCACAGGGCAGATCTGTAAAATCAAGCTGCAAAATCAAAAATAATCCTGATGGTTTGGGAAGGGTGGCAGAAACCCTTATAACTGACCCTACTCTGACCCTATTCTGCCAGCCTTGAAACAGTCCAGACAAGCTGCATACACGGCCTGTGCCACAGAAAAAAACTTTGGGTGATATCAGAGAACCGAAAAGGCAGGATTCATAGCTAGAGCTGAATGGTGAAGTCTATGATGCAGGAACAGGGCAAGTGGAAATAATAAACTCTCAGCACAAATAAGCAGATGATCCTTTTTCCAGTAACCCTGTGCATCACAGGTCGCACCCCACGAAGTCCACAGAGTCTAAGTTCCAAAGGGAGTATCTTGATAGTGCTGTAAGAGAGATGAAAAGGAAAACAAAGTCATGTTAGATGGTTTTAAGTACAACAATGTTGGGGCACTGATGCTCGGAGGGCAGCTTGCCGTGCTTCTTGGTCTGCAAAATGGTTGCCCATAAAATCTCCAGCAGAGGAATTTCCTTTACACTTTAAAAATGCAACTTGGGCTGGCAACAGTACAGCCTGGAGTAAACGGTGGACGTGTTCAGCATGCTTAATTGGTTTATTAGCAGAAGGCAAGAACCCTCGCTGTGCCCAAATATTTCCAAAATCTCACAAAATTCCCATTGCATAGGCGCTCTCAGTGTACATGTTCACCAGAAGGTACCAGCAAAGTTCAAGTGCAAATGGCAAAGAAGCTGATTCCAATGTTTCATTAACTGTTGTGACCGCATACCCTACACAAAGTTTGCTAGCCATTGTTTACAAAAGACTAACAGACCTAGGAATCTGTGCAGTAATGCTGGTGTTGCTGGGAAAGGCAATGAAAGAATAGGGTTTAATCTAGCAGAGGTAATTGCATGACCAGGAAAGTAACATTTTGAGATGCAAATTGCAGTTTTGACAAATTGACTTTCAATCCTAAATCAGCAATATGAGGCAATAAAGACAAGGAATCTGACAAACAAGTCTCATAACTTGGTGAACATAAAAGCAAATCATCAACATACTGAACTAAAGAGGAATGGTTGAGCCTCACATCGAGCAGCACAGTTCTTAGGGCCTCCGCAAAATACGCAGGACTATCGGTGTACCCTTGGTACAAAGTGATCCAGGTATATTGTTTATTGTCAAATTGGAAAGCAAATAAAAATTGATTTTCTTTGCTAATTCTCACTGAAAAGTAAGCAGAACTCAAATCTACAACAATGAACCAGGTAGTCCCTGGAGGTATCTATGTCCAGATATCATGTGGATTGGTACCAAGGAAAAAATTGGCAAAATCACATTATTTATTGCTCAGAGGTCTTGCACAAATCTATAAGTCTTACCATCAGCCTTTAGCACAGGAATAATTGGAGTATTACATGGTAAAGTTGTAGGATAGATGACACCTTGCTTCTGAAGATCTTCAATCACAGGATGAATTCCATCAATGGTAGCGGGTACTGCTTGAGTCTGGGAAGCTGGGCTCCAGGTTTCACAGTGATCTTCACAGGCAGAATGAAAAGGGATCCGACATTGGATCCTGGCACTGCTCACAGGGTAGAAGGAAGTTCTCCAAGAGCAGGATGAATGGTACTGGCATCTGCAGGGGAAGACACTTCAGAGAGAGAACATAGCTGGAAAAACAACTTTCCACTCATCCAGGATAAAGTAGTATCATATGAAGCTAAAAAGTCCCGACCTAAAAGATTTACTGGTAAAGTCTCTCCCACAAAAAAGGTAGTAGGATACACAGTCTCTCCAATCTGCAAAGGTAAAATTTCAAGCTTACAATGAGGAATTATTTTACCTTCAATGCCTTCACAGTTCACTATCGGTGCTTGCGCTAGCTGAGCGTGATAAATGGCAGGCAAATCTTGTAAACGCAGTGCTGAAGTAGTAGCTTCAGTATCAATAATAAACTTCAAATTAGATCCTTCCAGCTTAGCTTCTAACTCACCCTGAGGGGTTATGTTCAAATTCAACACATGCATCCCATGTATCTCCTCCAAAATCTTCTGGGCTAGAGTAACATTGATATACGGGAGTGAATTCAACTTTCGCTGGAGTGAGATCAGCTTTCTGGATGACAAGATTCTGACTCTGGGGGCCGTCACGCTGTAAATGTCCAATCTCACCACAAGTATAACAAGCACGCAGCCCTCTTGACCTTCCACGTCCTCGCTGAGGACTCACATAACCTCCTCTCCCTCTGATTTTTTCCCTACCAATGCCCATGGGTGGCTGCATAGAAGCAATCTGTAAATTGAGCAGTTTAGTCTTTTTTGCATCTATGTTGGTTTGCTCTTCTTGCTGTTCCTTGATAAATTTCAACTCACTGTATCGAGCACCATCCAGAATTGCATCAGCTGTTCTAGCCAGCCAATCTATTATTGAGGTCTCCAAAATTTATTTTATTCTCGGATGCAAGACGTTTACAAAAATATTACTGAATCCTGAAGGTGTTTTTTCTGCCTCACCAGAATAGTCCTTAAAAGCTAGCATACACCTAGTGTGAAAATCTGTAACCTTTTCACCCCTATCCTGCCTTAGAGATGTCAGTCTTGACCAATCTTTTACAGGCTTACATACTACTTTAATACATTATAACAATTTTTCTCTACTCAAAACAAAATAGATTGGCCAGCTAGAACAGCAGATGCAATTCTGGAAGGTGCTCGATACAGTGAGTTGAAATTTATCAAGGAACAGCAAGAAGAGCAAACCAACATAGATGCGAAAAAGAACGCTCCTCCCCAATCAGCCCTCCGAGGTCAATCAGGCCACAGCAGCATCACATTTAAAACTTAGGCGCCCCTCGGCGGGCCCGCGCCTGAGGGCCTCACCAGAGGGCCCTTTGGCGTGGCCGTTAGGCAAGGACCAGAGGCACCTTAATACATAACCATTTGACTCCACAAATCTCTAAAAGGCGCGATTCCATTAGAACAAAGAAATCCACGTTTATCATAACAAATTCACTGAACAACAGCCTGCAGAATCCACCACCGCCAACCACCCCCAGCCCAGCTTTTAATCAAGCAGCAAAGAAGAAGCACCGAGATTCAGAGTCTGCAGAGATACATCACCACTACTGGATAGTTACCACGGAGAATCTATGCCTTCTTCAAGATACTAAGAGTTCCAACAATTAACAGACATCAAAAGGTACCATTTACTCCTCACATACATAGCTATTAATCTAACCTCCAGCTTCTCCCAACTAAAAAGAAAAAAAATGAAACCATTGCACTCAGTAATGGCACTTGGTATAATAATAGCCCTGTCAGTATTCTCCACCTCACAGGCCCTATCACCAGATGGCCATCCCATACTGGTCATACACATATATCGCCGACCAGCTATTGAAATAAGAACTTACGACCCATTTGCAAACAAAACAGAGCGTAAACAACGCCTAATACAAATTAATAAAATAAAGCAAGTAACACTAAATGCACACTCAACAAAGAAACACCCAAGTTAAAATGCGCACTCATTAATCCACGCTCTTTCAGGAACAAAATTCCTCTAATATCAGATTACATCACAGACAACAACCTGGACATCCTATTTATAACCGAATCATGGCTCACATCATATGACACAGTACTGTTCAACCAATTGAAACCATCAGGATACGACATCTTAAATCATCAAAGGCCAAACAAGAGGAGAGGAGGGGTAACCATACTAGCAAAAAAAGAATTACAACTTTCAAAAGGTCCAACCGATATAACCCAAACCATGGATGTCCTCCTAGTCAAAAATTCAAACATGACTATCTACCTAATTTACAGACCCCCATCATCAAAAGAAGAACTCATCAACATCACAGATAACCTCTGCAGTAGAGCCACTCCTAATAAATATACAATCGTCCCAGGAGACTTAAATCTACCATCTACCACAAGCCATCACACACAAGGATTTTTAGAGACAATGAATGCATTGGGCTTTAAACAAACAGTGCAAAAACCTACTCACACTAAAGGAAATACATTGGATATAATTTTTCTCCCACACGACTCTCCAAGTGATATACTCAATCAGAAGTTGCTGATCCAACAAATGCCTTGGTCCGACTATTATTCAAATTCAGCATACCATCCCTACCCAGTAAATCTATTACGAATCAAATCACATATCAACAAAGAAAATACCACAAATTCGACAAGGATCAATTCTTAAAAGAAATATTACCAAAGATCCAAACGGACACCACAAACACTGACACTTTAATAAGCAGATGGAACTCCACAATAATACAAGCAGCCCTATACCTAACAGACCCACAACTTCCAAACATCAACCCAGAAAAAATTCAGTATGGTACACAAAAGAAGTACGCGACCTAAAAAGACTCTTAAGAAGGATCAAAAGGAAATGGAGGAAATCAAAAAGTCCTTCTGATAAAATAATCTACTTCATCAAATTAGAAGAATATAAATCTCTAATTAACAACAACAAACGAGATTATCATACCAAACTTATCAAGTCAGCCCTAAACAAACCAAGAGAAATGTTTGACATTGTCAAATCCCTTACTATTAACCAAAAGGAAGATAGCTCATCATTCACACAAGAAATCAACACCATGACCAGATACTACAATGACAAAGTGGGCATGATACCAGCATCAAACTACCAATTCAAAACAAGCATCCCCACTACCAATCAGACTTGGAAAACATTCATACTCATCAACGAAAGACAGCTAGAAGATATAATTAAATCTATTAACTCCTCAACATCGGCACTAGACCCTTGCCCTGCAACTTGGATTCGATTGACTCGAGACTAACTATCTCCACATATACTAAAGATAATCAACTCCTCATTAAAACAAGGATACATCCCAACGGAACTAAAAAACGCCTCTATACGCCCCATCTTCAAAAGAAAAGATCTGGACAAAACCCAACTCAGCTCCTACAGACCCATTTCAAGCATGCCTTTTATGACAGAAATACTAGAAAAAGCAGCACAAAAACAACTCCAAAACCATGTAGACAATCACGCTCCACTCGACCCTCAACAACACGGGTTCAGACTAGGGCACGGAGTAGAAACCCTCATCATGGCTTTAACAGACAAGCTGCTAAAAGGCATTGAAAAACCCAATGTAGGATTCATTTTAATATTTCTGGACATTTCAGCGGCATATGATTCCATAACACATGACTATCTCACCTACAGATTACAGGAAATTGGACTCACAGACAAGGTACTGTCATGGTTTATATCATATTTATCTGATAGAAGCATCCAAGTTAAAATTAGTAACATTTCAAAACCATTTCACCAAAAGTCAGGAATACCCCAAGGATCCGCATTATCATCACTCCTATTTAACCTTTATATCCAACCTATTTGCAAAATAATCAAAGAACACGGCATATACTATCGTTTATATGCTGATGATATAATACTTTACACTCAAATCGACACAAAACAACCAAACCTACAAAAAATTAAAGCATGCCTCAATAGCACCACCACTTGGTTAACAAACCACAACCTCCAACTAAATATCAAGAAAACAGAAATTCTATTTATTACAAAGGACAGCTCCTTCATTCCACCGGATTCAGTAACGTTAAACAAAGAAAATTTCAAGGTTAAAAAAGAGGCGAGATACCTGGGAGTCACCCTAGATTACCAGCTCAATTTTAACAAACACGTGAGCAACATAATCAAGGCTATATACAACAAGCTAAAAATGCTCCAACACCTAAGACCTCTTCTCTCCAAAAGCGACTTCAGAACAACAGTACAGGCAATGATCTTCCCATACCTAGATTATTGTAATGCACTACTGAACGGCCTCCCAAAACAAACAATCCACCGACTACAGCTAGCCCAAAATACAGCGGCTAGAGTAATAACTCAAGTACCAATTAAAGAGCACATCACACCAGTTTTGAAGTTTCTCCACTGGCTCCCAGTAGAGAGCAGAATTAAATTCAAGGTTATACACACAATAGTTAAATCCCTACAAGCCGAATCACTCACCTGATGACACCCACCCCAGGCAACAGACAAAGGAAAAGCAACAACAAAGAGCTCCTTATGGTACCAGCCAAATTTAAGAAATGCAAATCTACAACATCCAAGAGAGCATTCTCACTATACGCACCACAAGTATGGAATTCTCTTCCTGAAACTCTAAGAACCACCAAGGATCCAGTAGCCTTCCGCAAGAATCTAAAAACATATCTATTTATCGAACATTTTGGTGAACTAATCACCTAAATATAAAAAAACTCATAAAAATAACCTTAACATACCAATAAGAATAAACCCCACTGATAAGCTCACCTCACCCTGATAAAAATCAGAGGATATTAGCAGTAGCAAAAAAGTTCTCCCCTTCCCCTTTCACCCCGAGTTACTTGTTTGTTCATATAAAAAATGTAAAAATGTATTAAGTTTAATGTATAATAATGTTTATCTTGTTCAATGTAAATGTTCAGTTCAGTTCAATGTAAACCGCCTTGATTCACGAAAGACAGTAACAAATACTAATAAATAAATAAATAAAGTGCTCAATTTACAGATTGTTTCTATGCAATCACCCATGGGCAGGGGTAGGGGTAGAATCAGAAGGAGAGGAGGGCTGTGAGTCCTCAGAGAGGACGTGGACAATCAAGAGGAATGCATGCTTGCTATACTTGTGGTGAGATTGGACATTTACAGCCTAGAGATTGGTCAGGTACTTTCTAGGTTACCCAGTTAGATACTCCGAGGCGATTTTTACAGTCTCAAAATATTGCTTTATTATCAACCCCAAGTGATTCTTTAAGAAGAAAAAGAGATATTTCCCCTCAGGATAAGGCCATAGCAGCTGCACAGCAACTAGTAGATTCTTCAAGTCCTTTAATTAAATCTCAGATTGATACATTTACAGGTACTGTCTGGCTTTCAACCTTTGAAGTAATAGCACCTACAAGAGAATATAGTACTCAAATTATGGATTGTGCGGATTAATCCTTGATCACTGCTGTTTTTTGCTGGATGATGAAGAAAAAGTAGTGAAAGGTTTACTAGATAAAGTGAGAAACCGTACTTTTATCCCAAGTAGTAATTTTGTGAGTTCTTTTTCTTATCTCTTTGAGTCTTCTCTTGAAAATCTATCACAGGGTCTGTGAGTGGCCATTGGCAGTTATCTTCACGGATTGGATGAAAACAAACTGGATTAAAAACACAGCTCTAAGCAAATTATCCAGATCTGCCCAAGTGGGATTATAACTATTAATTACACAGGTACACTAAAAAAAATTTTTTTAAACTGCCTCTAATGTTTCGATTGATTTTTACGTTTTTTGGTGCGCTGAATCCAAATCTGGTAACCAATTTGCTCCATCACGTACAGATTTTTGGCTACATTGGGTTAGCAGTTTGAGGTGAACGTTTCAGATTGAGTGCGATCGAGATAAAAGTTTCTTGGATGAATTCTTTATACTAATTGTTTAGTAGTTATTCAAATAAGAATAAAGAAAATTGTAACAAGGCAGCACATAAGAATAGAGTAATGTCAACAAAACACACTGTGATGGTAGCAAAATTGTCTGCACTTAAAACAGCCACATACATGTGCACAAACATTGAGCATATAAGAGCGAGGTTAGACACAAAGCAAAGCAAAAAATGTGCAAAAAATGTTGTACAGGTATGTATGTAAGAATAGAAAACGCAAACCGCACCATTGCAATACATGAAGATAAACACCCGATGGTGTGAAAATAAAATTCTAATAAATGAGATCCGACACTGTGGTAATAACTAGCAAATTTTTATTTCAAAGTTTAGTAAAAACATGATATTTGTCAACACAGTTTAGATTTTAAAGTCATTTTTGGGTCAATCAATCTCCTGGTGGGCCCGTTTCTTCTTCCCCCGAATGCTTCTCTTGGTGTGCTGCTTGGCGTATTTTTCATCTGGGGTTTCCCGCAGCAGCAACCAGTAGAAATCAGCCATCATAGTAGTGTTCCATCTTCCTTGGTACCTTCTCTCTGCGTCCTTGATGTCCTGGTGAAACCTTTCACCTTGTTCTTCACTGTACGCCCCCAAGTTTTCGGGAAAGTAGTTCACATGGGAGTGCAAGAAATGGACTTTCAGGCTCATGTTACAGCCTTGTTCTTTGAAGGCATTGAGCATCCTGGCAACAATATCCTTATAGTTCTCATCCCGCCTGTTCCCCAAGAATTTGAGAACAACATCCTTGAAGGAATCCCAGGCTTCTTTTTCCTTCTCAGATATCGTTTCAGCGAATGCTCCATCTGAAATGAGTTTCCTTATATCAGGGCCAACAAACACTCCTTCCTTTAGCTTTGCTTCAGAAAGTCGGGGGAACTTTGAGCAAAGGTACCGAAAGCACTCACCATCTTTTGGAAGGGACTTGATGAATTGCTTAATGAGACCCAACTTAATGTGGAGAGGTGGTAATAGAATTTTATCACGAGGTACCAAGCTCTCATGAAGAACATTTTTCTCACCGGGTCTCAAATACTCCCGAATTGGCCAGTCTTTTTTCCCCCAGTGTAGGTCGCAGGCCCGGCTATCCCACAAGCAAAGGAAGCAGGGATATTTGGTGAAACCGGATTGCTGCCCTAATAGCATGGATAGAATTTTAAAGTCTCCACAAATCATCCACTTATGCTCATCATAACGAATCTTCTGAAGAATCAGGGCCAAATTCTCGTATTTTTCTTGGAGAATAACAGAGTGAGCAATAGGAACTGAAGCGAATGTGTTGCCATTATGAAGAAGAACACCTTTTATGCTGTCTTTTGACGAATCAATGAACAGCCGCCATTCAGCAGGATCATACTTGAGTTTAAACTTTTCCATCACTCCGTATATATCGTTGCAAAATACCAAATCTTCCTCTTTGCTGAAATACTTCAAAAATTGTGTCTCGCGGTTGCGGTACCAATAAAAAGTTGTTCCTGGTGACAATAGATTTTTCTGATTAAGCCGAGAACCTAGCAGATGGGCAGCATCTTTTGGGAGTCCTAAATCCCGGACTAAATCATTCAATTCAGCTTGAGAGAAAAGTTCAGGTTTCGGATCTGGTTCAGTTTCAAACTCGGAAGTACTGGACTCATCGGGAAAAGCCATCTGATGAGTCTCATCATGATCAGAACCGTCCACACAAATATGATCCAAAGATTTTGGTGGTTCAAGCACAGGTACTTCGTTGCTATGAGGCATAGGCCTAATTGCTGAGGGAAGGTTGGGGTAACTTATTACGTTCTTATTTTTTAAGTTGTATCCCTTCACAATGCAAGAGCAAAAATAGCAGTCACTGCTGTGGTCTCTTTGTTCACGCCACATCATAGGTATTCCGAAACAAAATGCTTGTTTTTTACCTTTCATCCATAAGCGTAGATCTTCCTCACATGTCTTGCACACTTTGTGAGGAGCCCACGGTTTGTCTTGATCGCCTAACTTCAAACCGAAATAGGCGAAATATACTTTTTTAATAAATGCAGAAATGTTCCTCTGCCGCTTTTTCACGGTATATTCCCCACAAATAAAACAAAAACTGTCCGGAGAGTTGACGCAACCTCTGGCTCTGTGAGCCATCACAAATACACAGCACTGCAAACTACAACTGTAGTGAACCACTTCGGAATAAAGCTGGATTACGACTGAGCAAACAAAAGGTAATAATGAACTTGCAAGAAACTGAAATTTGACAGGAACGTTCATGTCGCAACCACCGTGTTTGAGCGAGCGAACGAGGCGAGGCGAACAGGAAAGAACATGCGCCAGCGCGAGTACTGGATTTAGCCCCCCGCCTCCCAATTGTCCTGTTAATGTATAAAATGAATACAAAACACTCTAAAATATCATGAGGGAGTGTTTCTAGTTAGTTAACCATTACAACCTCTATTTTGGGCCAAGAAAATAAACTGCAGTCGGCTAAAAAGAAATTATGTGAACATTCCTTATATGGGTAAGAAATCTAATTTTGCAAGAAAACGTGACGTGATGGAACATTTTGGCTATTTTTCCTGGATTCAGCACCCCAAAATCTATAGGAATCAGTTGCAAAACTGGAGGCAGTTTTTTGGTAGTGTACCTGTGTTATTTGAGACCGTAAGGACACATATCTACCAGGGTTATCCATGTAATTAGGAAACGTTTTAGCCAAATCAAACACTTCTTAGGGCTCCAATTTGCAGGCACAGTCATAGAACCTGTCAAGCCCGCTGGGTACAAACGGAAAGGATAAATAGGCACAGTCTCACTTCCTTCAGCTGTTTCAGATTTAACTGTGCTAGAACGTGATTTATTTTGCTGGTACATAGCTTCCTGACTAGAACCTAGAGCAGTGATGGCTAACCTTTTTGAGCCCGAGTGCCCAAACTGCCGCACAAAACCAAAGAATTTCCTCAAAGTGCCAGCACGTCATTTGCATAAGTGGTCTTATTTGCATAAATATTTGCATAATGTTACCATACACTAACTTTTAGTAAACATGTCTCTTAATGAGTGTATGGATAAAGAAAGACTAAAAGATTTCTACATTACTATAATCCAGTGCCAACCGCCAGGCACATTAGGAACTACTACAAACGCTGCCCATTTAGAACCCATAGCAAACCCGCCGTATCCTGACAGCATTACCAGGACTCACAAAGCACCATACCCTACCTATCAAAAGGCAACACTGCAAATATTAAACCAATACATTTCAGTGAATACTGGGGAAAGAGAACAAGTGGCAACGTCAAATAGGAATTTCCTCTTGTACCAAACAAAGCGCAGATGTTAATGATGCACATTTCCCAGAGCTGACATATTCCAGTTAATAAATTCAAAATAAAGAGATATCGTTTCTACCTTTTGTGCATTTTTTTTCAGTTGCAATTGGTCCAGCCATTTTCTTCTGGTTTCTTCATGTTTTCTGCTAACTCTCCATCGTCTGCTGTCCATTTGTCCTTTCTTCTCTCTTCTAGTTTTTTTTCCATTCTCTCTCTCTCTACATCTGCTTTAACATACTAATCTTTCTCCTTTTGCTCTTTCCTCATTCCTATTTCATCCACACAAATTTTACCCCTCCATCCTCAATCCCCAATTACTCTCCCAATACCTGGCCAATTGTAGATTTTTCATCCCTCCTACACAAAATATTTTTCCCCTCTCCATTTTACTCTCCCAGCCCCATCCCATTCTAATCCTCCCCCAACATCAGCTCCCTTCTAGTTCCAGTCTCACCCAGCATCCATTCCCTTCTTCAAGCCCCCCACTTCCCCTCAGCCCATTTCCATTCCAAGCCCCGTCCCCATCAGCTATTTGCAGTTCAAGCCCCCCACTTCCCCTCAGCCCATTTCCATTCCAAGCCCCATCCCCAACAGCTATTTGCAGTTCAAGCCCCCTTCCACTCAGCCCATTTCCAGTCCTAGCAACCCCCCCAACCCATTACCAGTCCTAGCCCCCCATAGCCCACTCCCAGTCCTAATCCCACCAGCCCATTTCCAGTCCTAATCCCCCATCACTCAATTTTTAGTTTAAGCCCCCCCAGCGCCTATAACCACTCCTAACCCCCCCCCCCAGCGCCAATCACCACTCCTACCCCCCCCAGCCCAGCGCCCATCACCACTCCTAACCCCCCCAGCCAGCCCAGCGCCCATCACCACTCCTAACCCCCCCCAGCCAGCCCATTGTCCATCACTAATCCTAACCCACCCAGCCCAGGGCCCATTAACACTCCTAAACCCCCCCCACCCCAGCCCATCACTACTCCTAACACCCCCCAGCCCAGCCCAGCCCAGCCCAGCCCATAACTACTCCTAACCCCCCCCAGCCCAGCCCAGCCATGCGCGTCTTAACCCCCCCAGCCCAGCCCAGCCCAGCCCATCACCACTCCTAACCCCCCCAGCCCAGCCCAGCCCAGCCCATCACAACTCCTAACCCCCACCCCCCCCAGCCCAGCCCAGCCCAGGGAAAATTAAAAAAAAAAAGAAAACCTGTCTGCTGCCGTTGTCAGGGCCGCCGCGGCAGAATCTAGCGTGCCGCGGGGCCCCCCTGGACCCACCCGGCAGAGCCTGTCCTCCCCGTAGCAGCTCTCTCTTTGGAGCTGCAGTCAGATGCGCCGGCTTGCAGAGCGCGAGGGAAGAGTTCCCATCAGCCCCCGCGGGCTTAACAGAGTCGCGAAAGGGAAACTCTTCCCTTCGCGCTCTGCAAGCCGGCGCGTCTGACTGCAGCTCCAAAGAGAGAGCTGCTACGGGGAGGACAGGCTCTGCCGGGTGGGTACAGGGGGGCCCCGCGGCACGCTCGATTCTGCCGCGGCGGCCCCGACAACGGCAGCAGACAGGGTTGTTTTGTTTTTTTTTCGATTGCGGACCTTCCCGCGTGCCAGCTGCAAGGCCTTCGCGTGCCACAGCTGGCACGCGTGCCATAGGTTCGCCATCGCTGACCTAGAGCATCATATAATCGGCCATGCTCCTCTTTATAAGTTTCATAATGTCTGTCCAAATCTCTCTCAATTTTGTCAATAAGTTCATCAGTAAGTCTTAATTGTTTTGCAATAGTAACACTATGACCTATTGCAACTCTTAGGGTCCCTATTACTTGTACAACACTTTCTGTTTCTCTGTCCACACTTGCTCTCAATTCTTTGAGCTGGGAGATATTACAAATATCCAAATTACTCAATTCTTCTCCCCCTAACTTCTGTTTCTTTTTAAGTATTTCTTCCCTTAGTTCCGCTGCACGAGTGACTCGCACTCGCTCAGCTGGTGTCTCTTGACATACCAAAGCAGGAGGAGAGAGGGGAGGAGGAGGAGAAAGAGCCGGGAACGGTCTGGCTGAAATTCCCAGCGTGGTCACGTCTGCTTCATATGCTAGAGGAACAACAGCTGAGAACCCGTCCTCACTCTCCTCATCCATCTCCCTCTCACACAACTCATTAGTTTTTTCCTAACACAAACAACTTTTGTTTCAAATCTTGAACTTCATTCCAATGTTTTTCTTCATGTGCCATCCATTCCCACTATGTAAGCACAATCCATTCAGGACTATTGCACGGTTTGCCTTTAACCGCCAACTCATATCTCAGTTAACGAATCTTATCTACAAAGTTCCCTCCAAAGGAAACTGCAAATTCTCATTACCTCTAGTCACTGAATCCCAATGTACTACAGAATCGATGGCTACATCACCATGCTTCTCATACATACAATAGAAGCATACAATAAGAAGAGCTACCTTTCTTAAAAGCTAAAGCCTTAGCTCTGTCATGCCAAGTCACAGCACAAACTGAAAATGTACTCTGCTCTTCCCCTCACTGGTAACAGCACCTGGGCTCTTGGGTAAAAGATTTCCACACTCAGAGCAATGAGAAGGAAGCAACAATTATAATTATTAATAATTATTAATAATACAAATTACACACAATTGTATTATATAAAAAACACCAAAGCTTTGGAAGAGAGAGCAAAGCTTGCACCTTGCCTCTCTGACATCACAGACTTCGGCCACTATTTTTATTGATCAAAATTCCATTACACAGCATAATTTCCACCTTATTTTTCTACGCCAAGCATCACATATATTCATAATGTGCATCTCTTATGTCTCTATGTCAGAGGTGTCCAAACCTGTCCTGGAGGGCCACAATCCTGCCAGGTTTTTGGATAGCCCTAATGAATATTCATGAGATATATATGCATTAGAGATATCCTGCCAACCTGACTGGTTTGTGGCCTTCCAGGGCTGGATTTGGAGACCCCTGCCTTACACCTCTGTCATCTAAGATTGTGAGTGGGCAAGGTGCAGATGTCCAAGACATCAAAAAGGTATATAGAATGTGTCACATTCCTCCTCACTTCTCACCACCACCAAAATATTAACTTTTTGGTGGTGGTGAGAATCGAGGAGGAATGTGTCACATTCTATATACCCTTTCGATGTCTAGGACATCTGCACCTTGCCCACTCACAATCTTAGATGACAGAGGTGTAAGGCAGGGGTCTCCAAATCCAGCCCTGGAAGGCCACAAACCAGTCAGGTTGGCAGGATATCTCTAATGCATATATATCTCATGAATATTCATTAGGGCTATCCAAAAACCTGGCAGGATTGTGGCCCTCCAGGACAGGTTTGGACACCTCTGCTCTATGTCATAGGTCAAATCTTATTAGTATAGGTCATCAGGAGGAGACATACATGTATTCCAACACATATCTTCTTAAACAATAATTCGAACACAAGCAGTTTTCATATCTTTGTTTCAAGACTGAAGGGAAAGTATAATAAACAAACTTAGTTTCTCTGTTATCTGAAAGTTCAGCATAGTTTTTCAGTAGAGTCTCTCAAGGTCGTTAGCTAAGTAATAGGCCCTGGAATGTCTGAGCTACTGAATCTGTGGTGTTAACTCTTTCTGAGGGCTGTCGGTAATATAGTGTACACAGCCCTGTACAGATAGGCTTCCTTTCAAAAATGACCAGTCTAGGTAGCATTCAGTAATTTCAAATTTTAAATGTTTTATATATATATTTGTTGTTGTTAAGTACTGTCAAGTTGGAGTCGACTCATGGCAACCCTCTGGATAGCTATCTTTATCTTTATCTTTATTGAGTCTCTTGATTAACCGCCCAGGCCGAAGCATCAGGGTGGTGTACAATAACAAAATGGCAACTGCAGAAAATAAAGTTAGAAAAGAACGCCAGAGCTTATAGGACAGAGAGAGAATAGCAAGATAAGACAGAAAACAAAAGAACCAGGGGGAGGGAGAAGGAAAATAGGAAATGGACGAGGTGATTCAAGGTGGTTGGAGGGCAGAACTGGGGGATGAGGTGCCGTCAGGTGCCATCCTAAATTGTGTTCGGTCTTCAGTCAGGCGGCTCATTGTTGACAGACTGGTACCCGTAGCTGCTGTTATTGTATCGATCCATCTCATTGTTGGCCTTCCTCTTTTGCATTGACCTTCTATCTTACCAAGCATGATGTCTTTCTCTAATGATCTCTCTCTTCGCATGATGTGTCCAAAGTATGAAAGTCAAAGTCTTGTCATCTGAGCTTCTAAAGAAAGCTTAGGTTTGATCTCCTCCAGTACTGACTGGTTTGTTCTTCGGGCAGTCCATGGTATATACAATATTTGCCGCCAGCAGCATAATTCAAAGGCATCAATTTTCTTCCTGTCTATCTTTTTCACTGTCCAGCTTTCACATCCATATGATGCTATTGAAAATACCATGGCTTGAACAAGTTGAAACTTTGTATGGAGAGAGACATCTCTGCTCTTGAGAATCTTATCTAGGTCTTTCATAGCCATTCTGCCAAGAGCAATGCGTCGTCTGATTTCTTGACTGCTTGTTGCTTCTTTAATGATAGTTGATCCAAGTAGGTTAAAGTTATTCACGATTTCAATTTCTTCTTCAACGATGAACCTGTTGATTATGCCAGTTGTCATCATCTTTGTCTTCTTTACATTAAGGTGCAGGCCCATTTTGAGACTATGTTCTTTGTCTGTGAGAAGCAAATGTTTCAGATCATCTCCACTTTCAGCCAGTAATGTGGTATCCTCAGCATAGCAAAGGTTGTTGATGAGACTTCCACCAATCTCTGTTGTCTTCATACAATCCTGCTTCTCTGATGATTTGTTCTGCATATAAATTAAACAGGTAGGGGGAAAGTATGCAGCCTTGTCTTACACCTTTGCTTATTTTAAACCATTCTGTTTCTCCTTGTTCTGTTCGAACTGTTGCTTCTTGATCAATGTACAGATTGTGCAAGAGAACGATCAGGTGTTCTGGTATACCCATTCTTCTTAATGTGGCCCAGAGTTTCTCATGGTTTACACAGTCAAAAGCCTTGCTATAGTCGATATAGCACAAATAGATGTCCTTTTGGTATCCTTTAGTCTTTTCAAGGATCCATCTCACATCCGCAATGATGTCTCTCATTCCTCATCCTTTCCTGAACCCTGCTTGCACTTCAGGTAGTTCTTGTTCCAGGCATGGTTGTAGTCTCTTTTGAATAATCTTCAGTAGAATCTTGCTGGCATGTGGGTTCAGAGCGATTGTGCGATAATTTCCACAATCAGTTGGATTACCTTTCTTTAGTATTGGTATAAACTGTGGAGGCCCCTGGCCCAGACAACAGCCTATAAGCCTAGGGCTGCACGTGTTAGTCCTTTAATTATAGAGTTTTCTTCCTCATCCAGCACCGGGGCTGCTGGGATTTGTAGTTTTGTTGGTTAGAAAAAATAAGTAGTGTGGAGACCGAGGGTTTACAAGGCAAAACACAGGAATTTATTTCTTTTTCTAAAGAGCATTAAGGCTCAACGCAAAACAAACAGGATTCTTTCTCCAAACAATAATCCATAGGCATTTATACCAAACCAAACAATAAAACTGCTTTATGTAGCTTTTTAACATGTGTCACTGTTTTTCAAATCATTCAGCAATCAAGCAAGGCTTCTCTTCTCTTCAAACCCAAAAGAAATATCCTTTCATCAGCAACAGGGTTCTTTAGCATTCCTGGCTAAACACTTCTCTCTGTTTCCACACTGCCTTCTAGGACATTCAGGATATAGGCTTTTCCCTTCTTTTATCCAAGAACTTTTTATTCTGCCTTCTGGCACAGAGAACAATCCATTACTGAATCTTCAGACCCCTCATCAGATTCATAATAGTCTATCTGCATTTCCTCAGGACCTGTGTCCGGTAAATCTGGCTTTAAGCCAACATGAAAAACTTCAGGCTTAATATTCTCTAAAAGTTCCAGAACCTTTTTCCACTGAGGCTTTTCCCTATGCACAGGGTTTCCACCAGGAACATGGAGATTCTTTTCTTGCATCAAATGACACAATGTCTCTAACTGGCTTACTGCACTTTTGGCTACCCTTTTATTCACGCACCTTTTTGGAAGTTGCAGCTCTTTAGCTGGTTCAGGAACGGTTTGCAGTGCAGCCTGACCCTTATCAGCACTTCTCTCTGGCACAGCTCTCCTAGTTTTAAAACCAATTGCAGTTTCCCTGCAATCCTGGCTTTCCTTCTGACTAGGGCTTTCACCTCTAAGATTCCCTCGGAAGTCTTCACCGCTCTCCTCCACGGTGAACTCTCTGGGCCTTTCTCTGGTGCTTCTCTCCCCACTGAATTCTCCAGTGTTCTCCCTGGTCAGCTCTCTCGAGTGCTGGTTTCCTGTATCTTTCCTTCCAGCGTGCTGCTGCGTGTGCTGCCTCATCCTGGTACTCCTGTTCCTGTTGCCCTCTCTCTGGCTGTTCTCTCTGTCCGTCCTTTCCTCCAATATTTCCCTGGGTTTATAAGAGTGTCTCTGAACTACCATGCACTCCCCTTCACCCAGGTGTCCCTCATTAATTTCCAAGCCTGCCCTTGGATTAGCAGAGCTTGGGTGTGTCCTGTCCTCAGTAGCTGTGTGTTTTTTTTCTCTGCCTGCAGTTTGAGAGCTACTGATTCCTTGCCTGTCTCCTTCTTTAAAGGTAAATGACTGATTTTCTTCCAATTCCATGGACTCAGCCATACTCTACTCATCACAAAACACAGATCTTTTCCAGTCAGTTGGCCATGGTGTTGTCTTCCATATTTCTTGGCAGAGCCTTGTAAGTACGATAAGAGCTGCATCAGATTGCTGTAATACTTCTGTGGGAATGCTATCAATGTCTGGTGCTTTGTTCTTTGATAAGGCTTTCAATGCTGCTTCAACTTCTTCTTTCACCACCAATGGTTCCCGATCATAAGGTACAGGTTGAAATGGCTGTTGGTCCACTTGATCTTTATCATATAAAAACTCTGTATATTCCTTCCACCTTTTCTTGATCTTCTCAGCAACATTCAACATAGAACCTTGAGCATCTTGTAACATTCCAATTCGATGCTGGAAATTTTTCTTTAACTCTCTTAGCTTTAGGAAAGCCGATCTTGTTCTTTCTCTAATAGTTTCTGCTTCTATTTCTTTGCATGCATCATTGTAGTACTTTTCCTTGTCCTGCCTTGCTGCACGTTAGAAATCTCTGAGTTCTGCGATTGTCTTTCTTTCTCCTCTAGCTTTAGCTTCTCTGCATTTCTGGACAATTTTCAGTTTCTTCCGTCATCCATTTTGGCCATTTTTGCTTTTTCACCTTTTGTAGAGACATCCCGCTTTCTTCCAACACAATCTTCTTGATGTCATTCCATAACTCTTCTGGAGCTCTGTCATTTGTATCTAAAGCAGCAAATCGATTTTGCAGGCAGTCTTTAAATTCCAGTGGTATATTCTCAAGGTCATATTTTGCTGCATTCATGAGTGGTTTGCTCTTTTTCAACTTTAGCTTGAGTTTGCATACTCATAGTTGATGATCTGTACCACAGTCAGCTCCAGGTTTTTTCTTTGTTAATGTTACAGAGCTTTTCCATTGTTGACTTCCACAGATGTAGTCAATTTGATTTTTATACAATCCATTAGGTGAAGTCCATGTGTATAGTCGCTGCTTGTGTTGCTGGAAGAAGTTGTTTGAAATGAACAGATCGTTGGTCTTGCAGAATTCTATCAGTCTTTCTCCAGCTTCATTTCTGTTGCCAAGTCCATATTTTCCAACTACTTTGCCTTCTTCTTTGTTGCCAACCTTTGCGTTCCAGTCACCCATGACTATCAGGATATCCTGGTCTGTATGTTCTGTCAATTTCAGCTTGTACTTGTTCATAGAACTCTTCAATTTCATTCTCTTCTGCAGCTGTTGTTGGGGCATATACTTGAATTATAGTTGTGTTGATAGGCATTCCTCGTAGACGAATAGAGATTAAGCGTTCACTGACTGCATTGTATTTCATTACAGTTTATGTTTATGTTTAATTAAAACTTATTATACCGCCCATAACATGAGCTTCTGAGCGGTTTACAATCATAAAAAATGCAAAGGCTGCAGGAAAGCAGAAAAGGAATGCCATTAAAATCAAAAGAATAGGACAGAAAAAGAGAAGAGGCATAAAGAACAAGTAATCAACAAGGAGGGGGGGAGAGGGGTGAGGAAGGGGGGGAAGGTCAAATGCAAGACAGAAAAGGTGAGGTTTTAGTTTCATTTTGAAGGACTTGAATGATAGTTCTAAACAGAGGGAGGGGGGAGCGAGTTCCAGAGCCTTGGGCCTAGAAAGTAAAATGCTGATGAATGAGTGGATTCCAAACGAGCTTGTGATGAGGAAGGAAGGAACATGCGGTTGATATGGATGGAGCGGAGTGAACGGTGAGGGGTGTGAAAGTGAACCTGGTCTGCAAGGTAAAGGGGAGTGCCTGTGTGAATTGCCCTGTGAACAAAAATAAGGACCTTGTACCGAATACGAAAAGAAATGGGGAGCCAATGCTGATGTATGAGGAGGGGGGTGACGTGATCAAAACGGGAAGCGTGAGTTAAAATACGAACTGCGGTGTTCTGAACACATTGAAGACGGGAAAGTTGAGATTGTGGAAGACCTGCCACGGAAACATTGCAATAGTCAAGACGGGACATTACAAGAGAGAGTAGTAGTGTGGTCAAGGCAGAGGAAGAGAGAAAAAGGACGGATGGCTCATAATTGTTTAAGGGAAAAGGAAGAGCGCTGGACAACTGAAGAAATGTGTTCCTTAAAAGAGAGAGAAGAATCAAGAACAACACCTAAATACCGAAGGGAGGAAACAAGAGGAATAGGCAGGGAGGAAAAGGAAGGGGCACAAGTGGGGGGGGGGGAACTCCCAAGAGTGAACCAGATAACAAAAAACTTGGAAGGGTTTACATAAAGAAAATTGGAGGAGAACCAAGAAGCAACAGCAGAGAGACATGAATTAAGGGGAGAGGTATCGGGGAGTAAGAGAATCAGTATGGTGAAGAAAGAGTATATCATCTGCGTAGTAGTATGCGGAGATGCCAAACTGTTGAACTTGTTCTTGCAAGTTTCTTCTTTATTATAAATGCAACACCATTTCTTCTTTGTCTTTCATTTCCAGCATAGTAGACCATGTGATCATCTGATGCAAAGTGGCCGATGCCAGTCCATTTCAGTTCGCTGACACCCAACAGATCAAGTTGTACATGTTCCATTTCATTCTTGACCACCTCCAACTTCCCTTGGTTCATGCTTCGTACGTTCCATGTTCCAATGTGTAAGATATCTTTACAGCTTCTGACTTTCATTTCATGCGCAGCTACATCAGCAGTCAGATGTCTTGCTGGCTTTACTCTGAAAAGTTTTCAGCTCTTCCCCAATAGCTAGTTGAGTGCCTTCCGACCTGGGGGTCTCATCGTCCAGCACTATAGCACAATTTGTTTTGTTGTAACTATCCATTGGGTTCTCATGGCAAGAAACAGAAGTAGATTGTCGGGCCTTTCCTCCACGCAGTTTAAGTTTGGTGTTGTTGCCATTGTCACAGAAATGTGATCCTCTGCCGTCAACACTATCCCATTCTGCTGCTGCCCAGATGGGTGGTTTGTCTTGGTCTGGCACCTCAGCTGAGACCTGTCCATCTATATATGCTGTATATATAAAGAGAGAGAGAGAGAGAGAGATACTGTAGGTATAGATATCAATAGCAGCCCTTTGAATTATCCAACGCCAGTCTTAGCGCTTCCGCGTTTCACTGTCCCGCTGTTTCTTCAGGGATTTTTCACATGATGTGTTTTATAACGTGGGCGCACAATGCTTTTCGATGAATATCAACGCGGTGTCTCCATACCCAGCTTCTCTCCTCCAATAACCGTTGATGCTGACAACGCCGCGCAACCATTCCAGATAAGCACAACTACATAATACCTTAAGGCATGAAAATGTAAGGTTGCAGCAATAGCCAACCAGGATAGAAGTCAATATCGATAAGCATAATTGCACAATACCTTAAGGCATGAGTACGTGTGGTTGCAGCACAAGTTAACTATTTGAATTTGAAGCCAAACTAATAGTTATAATTTAATTATGCAACACTTACTGGTCCATGATGCGAAACGGAGCATTTGGTCACTGAAAGTTTAGACTGTAGCTCCATGTTAGTCTGAGACCAGTTGCGTGAGAAAACGGGAACGGGAGATTATTTACTTGATTCTCTGGTTGTTATTGGAGCAATTCCAGTAACTTCAGCTGCCTTTTCTTATCTGAACACTATAAGAAGATGCATCCTGTTCTCTGGGAACAAGCAGGTCTCACATATGGGTGATGTCAGCATGAATGGAGCCCGCACGGTAACTTCTCCCCAGCTTTCAAAGAAAGCCTTTGGGAAAAATATCACGTAAGTGTAGTCTCCTTCCCGCCTAAGGGTGTCATCTTGCCTCAGTCTCCTTTTTTCCACGGAGCCCATCGGACGTGTGTCTGTTCCCCCAGAAAAAGCTGGTGATTTTTGTCTTTATTTTTTCTTTCATGGTCACATACCAGTTTCCTTTCCCACCCCTGAGTCCACCTTGCCTTGGCGTCGTGTGCTCGGGTTCTTTTTCTTTTCTTTTTTCCTTGTCTTTCGGTAGATGCGAGTTTGCACCTTTTTCCTCACCGGGCCAAGTGAATTTGACCTCGTGGGGGCCGTCTTCCCCGCTATGGCCTCAGTCAGTGACTTCAAGCTGTGCAACCGCTGCGCGCACAACATGTCACTCACGGACCCACACGACTGCTGCCTTCGATGCCTTGGGCTGGACCACAATCACTGTTCCCTCTAAGCTGTGCGCGTGTGCGCGCGCACACACCTCGCCGAGTGAGCGCACATACTTTACAACAGAGCGCACAAAAATTATGGTTCTGATTCTGATAGAAAACAACATAGATGTCTTAAAATTTAAAAGTTGTGATTGTAATTACTAGAAATTTTCCGCTTCATTTAGTAATCGTCTATTTTCATTTAATTTGATTAAAATCAATGTGGTGTACATACTGTATTCTGATGTGTAGTCAAATTATAAAGTATATAACTCCGAGTGTCGTTATGTGGCACACAAAAATTGAACCTTCCTTCAAAAGCTGCACAGCTGATATTTTATGCACACACAGCCTACAGAAAATTAGAGGGAACATTGACCACAATCCTGTGATCTGCAGTCTCTGCAAGAAGATGACTCCCAAGGCTTTCAAAAGCCATCAGCAGCAGTCCATTTTTCAGAAGACCGACTCAGCCAAGAGTCGTCTGCAAGATCTCTCTCCAAGACCCCTTCCGGTACTTCAGACACTCGCAGAGACAGCGTTGCTTCAGAGACCCTGGACCATGAAACCGCCGGCTGAAGCTCCCTCGATGAGGACTGCTCTAAAAAGAGCTGAACACCCTCAAGGACCTCGTTGGGTGATGAGTCAGGGAAAGTGGGGAAATCCCACGGGCCTCGGACCCGCAGCCCCTGAAGCAAAGCCAAGGGCAATGACAGGGAGTGGCCTACCAAATTGCCCGATGGGAGCCGTTGCTGTCACAGAATTGGTCTTGGGTCCCTGAGGCCATCCTGGTTGAGGACTCCCCCTCGACAGAGCCAGCGCCAGGCCTGAAGTCCTCGGTGCTCGCACTGAAGGTTACAGAGTTATCTGGTCTCAAGGCCAGGATGGTGGAGTGCAGTTTATCTACCTTCATGGCCCAGCAGCAGGCTCTAATGCCCAGTTCCTCTGGGTCATCAATCCCAATCACCAGGCCCTCTACCTCGAGGGATGCCTTGGAGGTCAAGCCGATCCTTGAGCGCCACTGGCCTTGAGAGACACCGAGGCATTGGTCCCGGATCCAATCCTCAGGATCGCAGTCTTCCCTACACAGTGCTCTCGGCTCTAAGCACTGGGCTGCCGGGGCCCTTAGTACTGGGGCAGAATCCTGAGACCCAGAGAGTCCTCGACTCCTCGTCTGATCCCAAGTCAGACTGGGAGACCAAGGACAACAAATCCCAGGATACCCACTGCCATGGGGTGTGCCCTTGGACACATTTCCCCTAGAGTCACAGCACCAATCCCCGCCCGAGGACATTGCCTTCGAGTTGGAGAAGGACTTCACACAGAGGATCTCAAGATCCTCCAGTATGAGGCTCCCCCAAAGGAGGCACTCACAGTGCCAGTTCCCCCCATCCTGGAACTGCTGCTCCTCTGCAAGTGGGAAACCCCCACATTGGTGCCTATAGTGAGCAGGCGGCTGGATTCAATGTATCAGATCCACCGGAGCCCTGGCTTCCAAAAAGCCCAACTGCCTCACAAGTCCATGATGGTGGAGTCGGCCATGCTAAGCCTCAAGAGCCAGAAGATGTACTCCTTGGTGCATCTAGGTAGGGAGGCCCTCACCATAGACGCTATAGGCAGAAAGTGCTTCCAGGGCTCGATGCTTGTCAGCTGGATCCAGGCCTACCAGCTGTATATGGGCATGCACTTATGGGACCTGGCAAAGGAGCTCACTGGGTTCTCAGCTGGTCTCTCAGAGGAACCCCCTCCAGCAGTTCTGGACCCTGGCATCGGCAATCAGAGAGTGTTTCAAGTTTATCACTCGAGTGGCCTATGATGACTTTGAGTCTGCGCCTAGAGTAGCTGCGGCGGGCATTAGTGCTCTACGCCAGGCTTGGCTATAGTCGCCCGACCTGGAGTAGTGGGTTCAGGACAAGTTGGTCGATGTCCCTTACCGTGGAGAGAACCTCTTCGGCAAACCCATGACAGATAAGGCTGCCAAGCTGGAGACCGAATTGCTAACGATAACCAGACTCTCCAAGAAGACTGCTGAACCTTCCCGGAGGAAGGCTTCAGGCAGAAAGTCCTCATACCCGATAAAGAGGAAGGCTTACAGAAACTACCCCCAGTACCAAGCCTTCCCAGCTCCCCAACAGGGCCAGCAGGCCAAAGGGCAGGGGCATGGCCCACGTAAGCCTAAAGCCCCCAAGCCCCAGCCCACATCTCCGGCGCAACCTGGAGAGGGATTTAGGCTCCTTGGGTATAGCCTCACTTCCCCCTGGAGGCACAGCCCTGCAGCACATGAGAGTGCAACTGGTGCTCTTTGCCCACAGGTGGCCCTCCACATCCACCAGATACCCCACTGTTCTTCCCAGGAGAGCCACTCAGGACTCCTCTCCATCAGGCCCTGCTCCAGCAGGAGCTCACAGACAGTGAAACCCGTCCCAGCTCACCTCAGGGGCATGGAGTTCTGCTCCCGCTTCTTCCTAGTACCAAAAAGGACCGGAGGGTTCCATCCCATCCTCGACTTGTGGGACCTCAAGAGGTTCCTGGTGAGGGAAAAGTTCAAGATGCTCTCTCTTGGAACATTGCTGCCCTACCTCCAGCAGAGAGACAGGCTATGCTCCTTGGATGTAATGGATGTGTACATTCACATCCTCATCAACCCCCTCCACAGGCAGTACCTCCATTTCGTGGTCGGGGGAGAACTTATCAGTGCAGGGTGCTAACCTTCGGTCTGGCCTCTGCCCCACAGGTATTCACCAAGTGCCTGGCAGTGGTCAGAGCCCACCTCAGGCTCCAGGGGTCTTCATCTTCCCCTATCTGGCATTCTGGAGCACCTGGGGTTTATTATAAACTACCCGAAGTCCCATCTCCAGCCGATTCAAAGTCTGGAGTTCATAGGGGCACAGCTGGACACTGTCCAAGCCAAGGCCTTTCTCCCTTGGGACAGGGTCCTATGCCTCCAGGTGCTCACAGTCAGCACCCAGCGCCATTGCACGGCATCAGCCTGCCTCATGCTCCCCCTGCTGGGGCATATAGCATCCACAGTGCATGTCACTCCAGATGCAAATGGCCCAGTGGACCCTTCGCTCTCTGTGGTCCCAGGTCACAGGGTGCCTGCAGGACAGGGTGCTCATCACCTATCCCCTGCTCATCTCTCTCAACTGGTGGCAAAGCTTCCAGTACCTTCTGGCCGGTCCTTACCACGGATGCCTCCAAGCTGGGTTGGGGAGCACATTGCGATGACCTCTGCACTCAGGGCAGCCACCATCAAATCAATCACCTGGAACTCTGAACCATAGCCTTAGCCCTCTGGGCTTTTCATCACCACCTGCAGCACCAGGCAGTGCTGGTTCAGACGAACAATCAGGTGGTTATGTTCTACATAAACAAGCAGGGGAGCACAGGTTTGGCCCTGCTCTGCCAGGAAGTGGTGAGCATCTGCTCATATGTCAGCAGCAATGGGATATTTCTGCGGGCAGTTTATCTCCCGGGCAGGACAACATCCTGGCGGACCGGCTCAGCCAGGTCCTCCAGCTGCATGAATGAGGGCTGGATCCCAGAGTGACCAGCCAGCTGTTCCAGTGCTGGGGGTTCCCAAGGATGGACCTCTTTGCCAGGCTGGCCAATGCACAGCTGCCCCGCTTGTTCCCGGCAGCCTACTCCGCTCAGGTGGCAGCAGATGCATTCCTGATCTCATGGGTGGAGGGCCTCCTCTATGCCTTCCTGTCCACACCGCTGATCACCAAGACCCTATTCAAGGTCCAGCATGACAGGGCCACAGTGATTCTGTTGGCCCTATGATGGGCCAGGCAGCCATGGTTTCCCTGCCCCTCTGCCTGGCCACAGCACCCCCAGGTCCCTGGGGCGTGACCCAGGCTTACTCACACAGGAGAAGGGCTTTCTCCTGCACCCCATCCTGGGGTCTCTGACACTCACTGCCTAGCTGCTGAAAGGGTAGCCTTGGCCCCCTTCAATCTCTTTACTGAAGTGGAGGAGGTCCTTCTAGTCTCCCGTAAAATTTCCACCCTCCGGGCATAAGCCTTCAAGTGGTGGAGATTCTCGGTCTGGTGCGTGGCGAGGCGGATTAACCCAATTGTCAGCTCCGTCCAGCTGGTGCTGCAATAACTGCCTCATCTGTCTCAGACAGGGCTGAAATCTAAATCCGTTAGGGTGCACCTCAGTGCTCTTGCAGCGCACCACCATCTCATCGAGGGCAAGCCTCTCTTGGCTAAACCCCTTGTGTCTCACTTCCTGAGGGTCCTCCTGCTGTCAGAGCCACCCGTCTGCCCTCCTGCGGTAGAGTGGGACCTTAATGTCGTGCTCTCCAAGTTCACTGTGCCACCCTTTGAGCCTCTTGACTCCTACCACCTCAAGTATCTCTCCTGGAAGGTGGTGTTCCTCGTGGTGCTCATCTCTGTTCGCAAGATCAGCAAGCTTCAAGCGTTGTTGGCAGACCCACCATACACTAGGTTCTACAAGAACAGGCTCGTGCTCCGCACGAACCCAAGTTTCTACCCAAAGTGATATTTACGTTCCACCTTAACCAGCAGGTGGTGCTTCCCACCTTCTTTTCATGGCCTCATGCCAGCAGGATGGAAGCAGTTCTCTACATGCCGTACTGTAAGTGGGCACTCACCTTCTACTTATGGCACACTCAGGATCATTGTCAAGCCTTCCAGCTCTTTGCCTCCTATGATCCGAGTCAGTTAGGAGCTGCAGTCTCTAAACACACACTGTCCCCCTGGGTCGCCTTCACCTATGAACAGGCTGATCTCTCGCTTGAGTGCCGTATCACGGTGCACAGTGTACGGACCACAGTGGCCTCTGTGGCGAACTTGCATTCCGTTCCCTTGTCGGAAATCTGTCGGGTCGTCAACTGGTCCTCAGTCCATACCTTCACAGCTCATTTCTGCCTGGAGAGTAAGTCTCACTGTGAGTGTCTTTGGCCAGGCAGTACTCCGTCATTTGTTTGGGGTATAAGGCAATGCCTGCCCTTTGGCCCTTCAGTGTGTTTAGGCTACTGGAGCACTGGTTCCTCGCTGGACACCCGAGCCGCTCTCGACTCAATTTCTGTTTCTCACAGCTCACCTTTTTCTGGTCACCTGTGTGGGTTTTTTATAGTTTTTTTCGGTGCCTATAGCTAGGGAGTCCCAGATGTGAGGACTGACTTCCTGCTTTTTCCCAGAGAAAGTGTAGTTATTCATCTGTAACAGGTGTTCTCTGGGGACAGCAGGAATCAGTCCTCACAACCCTCCTTCCTCCCCGTAGAGTTGCTTCTTTTTGCCATCTTGTGTTATGATATCATACAGAGGCAACATGGCACCCTTAGGTGGGAAGAGGACCATGCATGTGCGGTACATTCCCAAAGACTTTCTTTGAAAGCTGGGGAGAGGTTATCACACAGGCTCCATCAGTGCCAACATCACCCATATGTGAGGACTGATTCTTGCTGGAGAACATCTGTTACAGGTGAGTAACTACGCTTTATTTACTCAGAGGAAGGCCTTTGGGTATCCCTTTTCCACCGCTCCGGCCCTCAGTAAGAGCTCTCCTTCAAGGGATAGAGCGGGCCGGAGACAGCGTTTGGGAGACCACCCCCCTGCAGGAAGCTGCCCAATTGGGGCAGCGTGAAGCGAGTTTAAAAACCGCTGCCGATCCGGCGTGCTGCCCTTTTCCACCGCTCCGGCCCTCAGCAAGAGCTCTCCTTCAAGGGATAGAGTGGGCCAGAGACAGCGTTCGGGAGACCAACCCCCTGCAGGAAGCTGCCCAATTGGGGCAGCGTGAAGCGAGTTTAAAAACCGCTGCCGATCCGGCGTGCTGCCCTTTTCCACCGCTCCGGCCCTCAGCCAGAGCTCTCCTTCAAGGGATAGAGCGGGCCGGAGATAGCGTTCGGGAGACCATCCCCCTGCAGGAAGCTGCCCAATCGGGGCAGCGTGAAGCGAGTTTAAAAACCACCGCCGTTCTGGCGGGCCCGCGCATGAGGGCCTCACCAGAGGGCCCTTTGGCTATGCCCTTAGGCGCGGGCCCGATTGAAGGGAACAAGAAATTCTCCTGAATACTGCTGAAGAAACCGACAACGTTAAAAAAATTAACATTCATTAATTGGCGCTCTCCTGCCTGCAGGCTGTCCCATATGCTATGGTACCCTCCAATGATGTTTTCCTAGCTAAGAGATAAGTCTTTTTATCTACTCTCTATTTGCCTTAAAGTAACAATCATAAAATGTGTCTATCTTAATTTATCTGATATTCCAGAACTGAATCTTAATACTAAGTTTTTACCAAGTATAGCAAATGGTTATGTACCTGTTATGTATCATTGTTACAACTTACTCTTACTCTACATTAAACAACACGGTCAAGTTTCTTTGTAGCTACTCTCTCATACACTACATTGTAACATAAAGGTTTTAGTGTTAGCCCATCTAGTAACATTAAGCTATTTCCAATATACCTTCTGCTATTCGTGCCATTTTACACACCACAAGCACCTCTTCAACACAATTTATCAGAACTAACTAACCATCATGCCCAGCATGTGCATCACTAACATAATTCGCGCTCTTCTTTACACCATCATCATCACCATTTTCATCCACTTTGCCGAAGCATTATTGCTTGACTGCAATCCCATCCCTATACTACATGGAACGAGCAGAAAACACTACGGCAATCATCACCAACCTCCGCCGTATGCTCATCACAAGAGGCAGTCTCACCTACTCTACATTACCTTAGATCTATCTACCACCACAACAATCAATAAAACAGAATCTAGATGTGACCTGAGGTGTGCTCTTATCAACGCACGCTCTGTTTGCAACAAATGGCCCATCATTACAGATTTAATATCTACCCGTAACCTAGATATACTAATGGTCACTGAGACTTGGCTATCAGAATCAGACTCAGTGATAGTAAATCAAATGACTCCCCCGAATTTCTCCATTTATGCATGTAACAGAGAGAACAAAAGAGGTGGTGGAGTATTCATCCTCGCTAAATCCTCCTTACAATACCGAGTAAGTCTAGCTAAGAGCACTCATTACCTGGACACATTAACCATATCCAATAAGAATAACTCAATCAATCTTATCTACGCTGCTCCAAATGCACGCTCTGAGGACCTCTTGGATGTAATTAGCCTTGCTTGTAATCCTGATAACCCCAACAAGCCAAATTGGCTGCTAGGCGATTTTAATCTCGCCTCACTACAACCTGCCGCTGCCAATGCATTACTAGACACCATGACGAATCTCGACTACAAGCAAATTGTCGACTTCAAGACCCACCAACGTGGCAACATCCTTGACCTCATCTTTATTCCTCCTGCAGTCACAGGCCATAGTTCTCAGCTAGACCTCACTATCACCCCGGTCCCTTGGTCAGATCATAGCCTGATAACTTTCCAGATACCTTCAAATCCAAATCTGCTAAATTTACCAAAAGGCGTGCCTCCACCACATCACCACATCATAAACGTTTTAAATCACTTGACATCGAAGTTTTCAACGTACAAGTGCTACCTAAATTGTCAATTTCAACTACCAATGTCAATGAAATGGTTGATAACTGGAACGATACACTCCAACAATATGCCCAACTACCCACAATGCACAATATGATTGCTCCTAACAATGACTCCAACAAAAAGCAAAATGCCCCTTGGTTCTCTCCTGATCTTCGAACATCGCTGCTCCAACTTAGAGGACTAGAAAGAAAGTGGAGACGCTCTCACGAAATCATCATTCATGATGAATACATGGCTCACCTTAAAAGTCATCATGAACTAATGTGGTCCAAAAGGAAGGAACCTCATGCTAAATTACTCAGTCGTTCACTAAATAAACCACGCGAGCTATTCAATTTAGTTAAATCACTATCCAAGGAGCCTTCACCACTGCAGCAAGAACATATCCACCCTCAACAGTATGCTAATTACATCCAATCCAAACTAACCAGAACAATTTTGGATTCATCACAAGCATCCCCCAAATCCACGCATTCTCGAGCACCACTCCTCATTATCTCACCTCCATCGTCCAAAACCGTTAAAGAACTAATTGCTACTTTGAATACCACTTTGAATACCACTACCGCAGCCAACGACCCATGCCCAGCACACTGGATCAAATCAATGCGCTCGGAGCTCAGTCCATACATAGCCAAAATTGCAAACCTATCCTACTCTTCGGGAACTTTCCCAGCTGCACTTAAACAGACTTCAATACGTCCTCTATTAAAGAACAATCAGATGGACCCGAAGAAGGAAGAATCATACCGTCCAATCTCCAGTATCCCGCTTCTTGCCAAAATACTGGAGAAAGAGACTCAACGCCAAATACAGCAATATATCGACACTTCCTCCCCTCTAGATCCGTGCCAACATGGATTCAGGGAAATGCATGGAGTTGAGACTCTCATGACCTCCTTAATCAATATGCTCATCTGCGGGATCAACAATATAAAGTCAGGCTTTGCAATGATCTTCCTCGATATATCTGCTGCGTTTGATTCAGTTGACCATAAGATACTACTATCGAGACTCCACGAAAAGGGTATACATGGCCTAGCATGGAACTGGTGTAAATCATACCTGGAAGATCGGTGGCAAAAAGTTCGCATCGACTCCAAAACATCAGAACCATTCCTCCAAACGCAAGGTGTTCCACAAGGCTCCTCCCTCTCTGCGTTGCTCTTCAATATTTATATGCAGCCAATTTGCCAAATCACCAAATCCTTTAATGTTTCTTGCCTCATTTATGCTGATGACGTGCTTATTTTCACCCCGATTGATATCACGAGTCCAAATTACACTAATTTAACCAACTGTTTCAATGCAATAGCAGACTGGCTTTTGGATCAAAACATGAGAATCAACTTCAAAAAGACCGAAGTTTTAGTGGTCACAAGAAACAAACTCTTCTCCCCCCCAGCATATCTCAAGGTTAGGGACGCTGAGCTCCCAATCAAGAATAGAATTCGTTACCTAGGTGTGATTCTCGATCATCGACTGGATTTTACTGACCACATAAAAAGGACTGTAAAAACTATTTACTTCAAGATAAAAATCTTACGCCTCCTAAGACCCATGTTAGAATACAACGACTTCCGTTCAATATTCCAAGCAATAGTCACTCCGCATTTTGACTATGCAAATATTGTATTACATGGTCTACCTAAGAACACCATTAACCCCCTGCAACTAGTAATGAATGCTGCGGCCCGCATCCTAGTCGGAGCTTCAAAGAGTGACCATATTACGCCAATCCTAAGGGATCTACACTGGCTCCCAATAGGATGTAGAATTAACTATAAAGCTCTCCTCATCACATTCAAGGCATTAAACAAAATATCGCCTGCAACGATTTCAGACCTCATCAGTCAAACTCCTAGCACAGGATCAAGGAGACCACTCTCTGAAAACACCTTAGTCATACCGAGCGAATCCACAAATTGGTCCCAATCAACAATTAACAGGGCATTTATATCTTATGCTCCTAGATGTTGGAATAAACTCCCTCCAGACATTAGAGCAATACGAGACATGAAGCATTTCAGAAAGGCTATCAAGCACTACCTATTCACTGAGTACTTCCAGCCACCGTAATACTATTCATTATTTTCATAAGAAATACTCATGTGCATAATCATAAGTATTTCATAAGACATACTCCCGAGAATTAAGAAATCCCGAGGTATATAAAACTGTATATTCTGTTCTCTCTATTAATTGACTTTATGTAAATAGTCATTTGAGTTTGTATTGTAAATAGTTACCCTTTGTTATACAGGTTTTTGCCCTGTTATCTGTAAACTCATACTTGTTCAATTGTACTGAGTTATTTTTGTTCAATGTGAACCGCGCTGATGATGAATAGTGCGGTATATAAGAAACTTTAAATAAATAAATAAAATAAATAAATATCCATTCTATCATACTGTAAAAATGAAGTGCAGCCTATGGACGGCTTCCCACAGTTCCTTATCCAGCTTTTAATTGGAAAAAGCACACCAAGAACACCAACTGTATCTCTGTAGCCTTCTCCTTGTGAGTAACAGTGTCTGTGCTTTAGATGATGACCTTTCTCTCATCTCAATGTGCTGAGCCCTTACCCAAGTGGCTCAGCTATGTCATGGGAGGAAGGCTGAAAAAGATAGAACCTTCAGGGCAATTTGTCACATGTTTGTGGATTGTTTTCTAGGCACATGTTGCTTTATTGTAGAACTTATTGTTGAAGGTTCAAGTGGGCAGAGGTTTTGTCTGTCTGTATGCAAGCCTGTTTGCGCATGCATACGAATGCGCAAACTAACAAGCCTATGCTTTTCTTCAGCAAGAAAGGTAGAGGAAGGCTACAGCTGTCTGCCCATGTAGACCCCATCTCATGCAGGCAGAAGAGTAAGGAAGGGCTGCCAATGCAGAGAAATGGAAATAGTGATGCATTTCCCCCTTGCTCTGCAAAATATAAAAATAATGATGACAGCGGAAGTGAAAATCTGGGTTAGCCTGGATGCCCCGGCAGCTGCAGAGACTACACAGGTAGCAGCAATTTTCTATGGTACCCGCATAGCCTCTGAGCCTTAAAGATAGGCAAGGAAACACTTTGCCTATTTTTAAGGCGCAGAGGTCTACGCAGGTAGCATCAAATATTGCTGCTACCCGTGTAGTCACTTCCTCTGCCCCGCTCCGCCCTGGAATGCCCCTAATACACCACAATGCTATGCAGATAGCATCTGGGTGCATTAGGGACTTAGCCAGGAATTTCGAAGGGCACTACCCATGTAGGTGCCCTTCGAAAATCCCAGATAAGGCCTTTAAGCAGGTAACTAAGGAATTTACCCATGTAAAGGCCTTCAAATATCGGGCCCAATGGATATAAATTCAAATCACTAAAATGAAAATATGTTTTTTCTACTCCCTCTGTCTCCATTGCTGGAATCAGGGACAGGAGGCTACCAAATAGACGGGAATCAGGGACACATCTCTAAAATTAGGGACAATCCCCAAAAATCTGAGGCATCTGGTAACCTTACTATCTGAAGAGAGACAAAAAATGTATAAATAAAACCAGTTATAAAGATTTCTCATAAAGTCCCTGTTACCATAATGAAATACACTCTATCTTCTCTATTTGAACTCTTCCCTCCCTCCCCAGATATGAATGATTTTGCAGATGATGGAAAGGAAGACCTGTTTTGTGATACTGTAACATGCAGAAAACTAGTGCAGTCTTTAAGCACATATAATGGCACTTTTAGGAAAATTACCGCCATAGACAAATGCAGAAAAGAGATGGGTATGTGCATAAACAGCAAAGGAAAAGCTAGCGCACACATAATGCCATTAAATTATATTGAAATGAGCTGCACATATTAAAATAGCATGCTAATATTGTCTGCACCCAATGCAGAGAAATGCATAGAGGATTTTGTAACCAGCCTTAGCACCAATATGCCTGGTCTTGAGGTGGCTTAAACATCTAATATGTACCCCTGACAGTATTTTGATGGCCCCATGTGGTGCATCCTGGGATGCACTGGGTGAGGTCAGACTGCCATATGAGGCATTTTCTGCCTTATATGGCAGTCTGACCCTACCCAGTGAATCCCAGGATGCACTGCACGGGGCCAGGTGCCGCCATTTTTCAAGATGGGCAGTGCTCCCACTTTTTGTGAAGGCACTGGGAGGCGGGTAGGAGGTTTGGAGCTGCTGGGTTACCAGGCTTATTTTTAATTGGGCAGGTGGGGGGGATCAGGACCGCTGGGCCACTAGGTTTATTTTTAGTTAGGAGGGTGGGGGGATTAGGGCCACTGGGCTACTAGGGATTGCTTTCTGTTGGATGCATCGGCCCCCAACAGTATTTTGATGGCATCAGGGAAAGCTCCCGATGCCGTCAAAATTCTGTTGGGGCGCATATGCAAATTAGCCACACAATGCCCCTGTTTCTCTGGGAGAGCATGCCAAATTTGCACAGACCTCTGTGCACATATTTGGCTTACTCTCCCAGTTTAATGTGTGACTAATTTGTGTATGTGCCCCTTTCTGTATGCCGACGCTGAACTCGCACACTATCGGTGCACTGCAAAGAGGCATACACAGCTTTCTGCATCAGCCCATAAGTGTGGTCTTTTTACATGCAAACACAGTTCCTGATATGAAGATTCACAGCCCTACACGCTCACATGCACACAGCCCCTGACACTTCTCATGAGACACACACATGCACATGTAGTCCTCAACAATCTCCATGACACACATGCATGTAGCCCCTAACAATCCCCATGGCAAACACACACACACAAACACACACACACACGTGCATGTAGCCCCCGAAAGTCCCCAGGACACACATAATGACACAAATTAATGTACTTGTTGACACACACACAAGTGTGAACTCTCCGACACTTCCTATGAAACACATGGATGAATATCCCCCCTCCCCATGTCTGATTCTGCAAATGAGGGAAGCGCTTCTCTAGCTCAGTGGTTAACCCTGTCAGTCCTGGGTTGCAATAGCAGAGAATCCCATGTTAACAGGCAACAAACAATATTAAAATATCAGGTGAACACATCAGAACACAGCAACAATGATTAAGGCACATCTAATTCTCAAAATAGTGTAACAAAGACAGCTAAGGGTAAGGATGTGTTACCTTCTCTGGCCAAAAGACAGTGAGGTTTGTCAGTGGATCCTCATAAGTATGTATGATTTGCTTATTTACTGGAAAGGCTTTGCTTTATTTTGAGAGAAAGATCCTCAGAAAGCAAAGTTCTTAAGACCTTAATTTAAAAAGTATTTTTCTTCCTTTCTTCATCTATATGGAATATTTTTTTATACCTCATTATGTCCTTAGCCTTGTTTAGGCTTTATGTTTTGAGGAGGCATCTGTGGTAAAGAAGGAAGCATACTCCAAAAGTCATAACCAGAATGCTATCAACATCTCCACAGCATTTCTGAATAACTATAATCCATTCTTTCTGCTGCGTGTCTCCCAGCTTTCATATTACTCATCTTCACTTGATGATGCATTCCGACTATGCTGACCTCTCATTCCTTCTGCATTCCTGCCAATAACTATACAATTCCCTCTTTCCAACAAACTCTGTGCTTTTCTACGTGTCTACAACACAGTAGTGTCTGTTTTGTTTTTCAGGTTTACCATTTCATGTTACTTCAGAAGGCTTGGAATTAACTTTTGCCACCAACCATTTGGGACACTTCCTTCTCACTAATCTTCTTCTGGGTAAGAGAAAAACTGCTAGCATTAAAGCAGAATTAATTCACCTAAACATAAGAATCAATTCCTACGTTTCATGGAGGACTTTATTTCCACATAGAGCCAGGTTTGAATTGGTTCTTAAGAGATCAATTTGTAAAACATAGCACAGGGGCTGAAACCATTAATGTAAAGATTTTACCAACTTAAACCACTAGAATACCACTGCGTATAAAATTCTTCTGAGGCTAGTTGCTAAGGTACATGAATAATAATACGTATTAATTCACAGCTCACATGCATTAAGGGCCGGCCCAACCATTAAGCAACCAGGTGATTGCCTAGGGTGCCAGCTTATAGGGGATGGCAAAGAGCAATGATTCAAAGCTATCCAATAGATTCTAACAGATACCTCCCATTCTTCTCCCTCCTTTGTGTCACCTAATCTTTTGTTACAGTCTTATGGCAAATTCGCCACTTGTTGCAATTGGTGACAGGTTGCGCACCCCTGATCTAAATGAAGCTAGTCCAGTTTTTGCCAATTGCTGCCTAAAGGATTTGCTTTAGTCCAAGAGCAAATAGCACTGCCTCTGGTTTAGGTTTTATTCCAGCCAGAGAAAGAAAACTCCAGAATTTAGTAAGTTTAATACTCAGTTCCTTGTAAGCTCAGAGGACTGGAACCTTCTATTAGTGAGGCCCTTCATACCTGCAAAACATGTCTTTTCCCACTAAGTTTCCTAAACAAAGATGCTCAAGTATGTGAATGAAGAAAGAGGAAAAGTGCCATGGTGTCATACTATAAGTATGCACTTTTCAACTTTTCTCTTATTTTCAGCCATTTTTTAAGTTGCTTTTAGCGTATTTTATTCTTTATTTTGAGAGCAGAAGGGTTTGTTTGTTTTTTGGTGGGGGGGGGGGGCTGCTTTGCTTTATTGCTCTTAGGATTTACCCTGAGCAGGAGCTTGGGTGGAGAGGCTAGGCCCAGGAACAGTGCAGGAACCAGACTGGATCAGGAACCAAGAGAAGCAGTGGTGGTCAGACTAGCAGAACCAAACATGGGACACAAACTAGATCTAAAGTGGCTGTGGCAGGAGCTGGATTTGGATGAAGAGCTAGGGAATTTAATGGGGTAGAAGTGACTCTCCACTTAATAGTAAATAGTTGCTGATGACAGTAAACTTAGATCAGTACCACCGAGATTTGTTGAACCAGCAAGGTAAGTCAAGTTAGGCTTCATTATATATTGTGTCTCATACCTCTTGCTGCTCCAATTGGGGGGGGGGGGGGGGAGCAAACTTCTCCTTCTGTTGCTCATGGTCTTATTATCAGGACTTAAGCCCAGTGGCTTCAGCAGCATGATTGGCCTCTGATCCCTGAGGTTGTGGGTTCGACCCAAGTATGTCTGACAGAATATTCTCCCTCCTGCTGGCCCCTCCTGAAGCCTTAAGACTTGGCTTCTCTAGGTGTTCCCAATGAAACTGGATCAGCAGGTTGTCGTCAGGATATTGCTGGTGGGATCCCAGCTATATTCCTCCAGGTCATAGCCCCTTCAGTCCTCAGGATAATGTAAGACAGCCCCAAAGGTGTTTGAATCCCTTGTGTCCTGACCAACAAATTCTGACCCCTCAAGGCTACTGGCTGCAGAGACAGGGATTGCTGACCTGTGAATGGATTCTGCATATAGAGCTTCAAAAGAGCCACATGGAATACTGGATGGATGTGGAAGTTTGTAGAAACTGCACTCAAAATGCCACTGGGTTTAATTTATTCTTGTATTATGAAGGATAGCATAAACTTCTGCTTGAGATTTCCATTAGGTCTTTTACTAATTATTTGTATGGTGGAGACCCAGACTTTATCTCCTACTGCAAACTGAGGAGTCTCAAGGTATTTTGTCTGCGTACCTTTTCTGGGTTTCTTTTGCATTTTCTAACTCCTGTTGGGTGTGGTATTTGCTTAGAGTTTTAGTTGAGTCTACTACCACTGAAGTCTGGAATCTCAGGTTTCTCCAGAATGAAAATCATTGTTAGTATGGAATGGCAAAAGCTTGGCTGACAAATGTTCTGAATTGTTATACTGTATACAAATTCTGCCAATGGGAGTAATTGAGCCCAGTTGTTCTGGTGATAATTACAGAAGCATCATAGATATTGTTCCAAGGTCTGGTTCACATGCTCTGTTTGCCCGTTAACTTATGGATGATAGGCTAAAGACAATTGAACCTGAATATCTAGAAGTTTCTTCACTTCTCTCCAGAATCACACAGTGAATGGACTACCTTGATCCAAGACTATAAGAGAAGGCAGTCCACAAAGATGCACCACCTCCTAGCCCACAATGTCCACTATTTAATGTATAGATAAGAGGATAGCCTAATATGTCCACTATTTAGTGTATAGATAGGAGGCCAGAAACAAGAAGGAAACGGGCTATTTTGGAGAGTCTATGACTACCAAAATAATGAATTTCCCTTGCAAAAAGGTAAATCTGTAATGAATTAAACAGAAATCCATTTCCAAGGCTTAGAAGCTGTAGGCAGAAGCATTAACAGTCCTTGGGGGCTGTCCTGTGAAACCTTATTTCAGGACACAGATTTCACAGAAAGTAACATGTTCCCTTATGTCAACTCAACCCCGGTCACCAGAAGCCTCAATCCATTAATTCTGTGGTCCTATGAATGCCGGGATAGCCAGCTAGTAAGGCATCATGGCTGCTGTGAAGTACTTCCAGGCATGCCATGCCCTTATATATATAAAACTTGTGCCTCTCGTCCAGGAAACATGAAGCCATTTCCAGCCCATCTCCTCCCCAGATTTGGTCATTCCCTTTTTAGGATCTTGTGCAAAGTCTTCACTGGACAAACTCATCTTTCATGCTCTAGATTGTCCATCTTTCGAGTGCCTAGAATAATGTTCTCCATGTGTAGACTCGGTTCTAGCACCTCATCCCCTTCTCTCTGGGTGGGGTGTTAGCCTTTTATTCTGAGTAGATCAGAAGCGAGGGACCAGCAGGCTTGTCTAGAGTTCATATTTCATGAGGTCTTATGAAATTCCAGATTCTTCTGGTCCATGTAGACCTAGACTTGGTAACATATTCACTCAAGAAGGTGGTTCTACTCGTCCTTTTGTTGTAAATATGATCATTCTTTTCAGCTGCAATCAGCTTCTAGGATAATATACTAATTGCTCCTTGGGATGCATCAGCTTCCACTATGAATGGCTGTTCTAGGTCAGGATATATTAGGATATGGGCAGATGTAAATGCTATATTGGACCTATAAACACCCCCTATTGTTCTTGGTCCTATTTGAATGGGGTACCCTTCCTTAGGATTTTCAGCAGTGGAACAGTTACTCGGGAGAATTTTTATATAAAACAACCGTAAAAGTTGGAAAAGACAAAAAATCACTGGATACCATTGATATCCTTTGGGACCAGTTATTCCTTCACAGCCATATTGGGTCAGACCAAGGTCCATCAAGCCCAGTATCCTGGTTCCAGCAGTGGCCAATCCAGGTCACAAGTGCCTGGCAGGTTTCCAAAAAGGCACACAGGTTCCACAATACTTGTCCCGGGGCAAGCAGTGGATTTTCCAGGTCCTCTTTAATAATGGTTTAATGATGGACCTTTCCTCTCGAAATTTGTCCAAACCTTTTTTAAACCCAGCTACGCTAACAGCTTTCACTATATTCTCCGGTAACAAATTCCAGAGTTTGATTACGTATTGAATGGAAAAATATTTTCTCTTATTAGTCTTAAATGGGTTACATTGTAGTTTCATTGCATGTCCCCTAGTCTTTCCACTTTTTGATGGTGTAAACAACCGATCTATGTTTACCCGTTCCATTCCATTCATTAATTTATAGACCTCTATCATAGCTCCCCTCAGCCATTTCTTTTCCAAGTTGAAAAGCCCTAACCTTTTAAGCCTTTCCTCATAGGGGTATCCTTTCATCCCCTTTACCATTTTGGTGGCTCTTCTCTGTATCTTTTCTAATTCTGCTATATCCTTTTTAAGATATGGTGACCAGAATTGCATACAATATTCAAAGTGCAGTCCCACCATGGAGTGCTACAAAGGCATTATAATATTCTTGGTTTTATTTTATATTGCTTTCCTTATGATTCTTAACATTCTATTTATTTTCTTGTCCACCTCTGCACAATGAGCAGAGGCTTTCAATGTACTATGCATGATGACACCAAGATCCTTTTCCTGAGTGATTGCTAATGTGGAACCTTGCATTGTGTAACTGTAGTTTAGGTTGTTCTTCCCTAAATGCATAACTTTGCAGTTGTCCACATTAAATTTCATCTGCCATTTAGACACCCAGTCTCCCGATTTTTCAATATCCACTTGCAATTTTTCACAATTCTCTTGCATTTTAACAACATTCTATAATTTGTCTCATCTGCAAATTTGGTCATCTCACTTGTTATTCCTATTTCAAAGTCATTTATAAATATGTTAAAAAGCAGCAGATCCAGAATACTGGAGTACTCCACTATTCACCTTTCTCCATCGAGAAAGTGTAGTTACTCACCTGTAACAGGTGTTCTCCAGGAGCAGCAGGAATCAGTCCTCACATATGGGTGACGTCGGCGCCGACGGAGCCCTCGCGGAGCAATTTTCCCCAGCTTTCAAAGAAAGCCTTTGGGAATTGCAGCGCGCATGCGCGGTCCCCTTCCCGCCCAAAGGTGCCATCTTGGCCAGTCTGATGACATAGCGAAAAGACAGCAAAAAATTTGCAAAAACTAAATCATATGACTGCAACTCCACGGGGAGGAGGGAGGGTTGTGAGGACTGATTCCTGCTGCTCCTGGAGAACACCTGTTACAGGTGAGTAACTACGCTTTCTCCAGGACCAAGCAGGAAGTCAGTCCTCACATATGGGACTCCCAAGCTTAAGGCTACCGGAGACCCTAAGCACAAAAATGAGCTCCCTCTAGCTCAGCAGCACAGAAGGAAGGAATCTTCTCTGACTAATCTCCAACCGGTAGCCCAACATCCGGGATGGAGGGTAGGAGTTGCTTAAACCTCGAAGAGATTACGGAGGACTGCCTGTCCGAAAGCACTGTCCCTGCGGGACTCCCTCTCGAGGCAGTAATGGGTTGCAAAAGTCTGGCTCGAAGACCAAGTAGCGGCCCGGCAGATGTCTGCCAATGGAACAGAGCGGAGGTAAGCCACTGACACAGCCTTCGCCCTAACCCGATGAGCCGTGACTCGACTTTCCAACGAGAGGCCTGCCGCCCCATAAGTCCAAGCGATACAGTCAGCTACCCAGATGGACAGAGTACGCTTGGAGACAGGGAGCCCTAATTTATTAGGGTCGTAAGACAGGAAGAGCTGAACAGTCTTACGGTGCTCCCGCGTACAATCAAGGTAGAAGGTTAACGCCCTCCGACAGTCCAGGGTATGCAAGACCATTTCAGCTCGGCTGGAGTGTGGCCTGGGAAAGAAGGTCGGAAGCACCACCTCCTGATTGATGTGAAAAGGGGAGACCACTTTTGGAAGAAACTTAGGGTGAGTCCGCAGGACTACCCTGTTCTTGTAGAACCTAGTGTAAGGGGGATCAGACACTAGGGCCTGCAGTTCACTAACGCGTCTAGCAGAAGTGAGGGCTACCAGGAATAAGGTTTTCCAAGAAAGAAAACGGAGAGGACAGGTAGCCATGGGTTCAAAAGGCGGACAGGTGATCCGCTGTAAAACCACCTTAAGGTCCCAATCGGGGGCTGGGGGGCGCAAAGGTGGTTTAAGGAGAAGGAGACCTCAGGAGAACCGTGCCACGAGAGGGTGGCCGGAAAGAGGCCTGCCTTCCACCGGCACATGATGTGCAGAAATAGCACTGAGGTGAACCTTGACCGAGTTGGACTTTAGTCCAAGATTGGAGAGGGAAAGCAAGTACTGCAAGACCACCGACACCGAGCAGGAGAAGGGGTCTTGAGACTGTTGTACACCAGGTGGAGAAGCGACACCATTTAAGGGCGTAGGATTTCCGGGTAGAGGGTCGCCTGGAAGCTAGCACGACCTCTTCCACCTCTGGAGGCAGCAGGAGGTGAGCAAGGACTACCCTTTCAGCAGCCAGGCCATCAGATGAAGAGATCTGAGGTTGGGGTGTAGGAGAGACCCCTGATCCTGGGTCAGGAGATCGGGTTGAAACCCCAGAGGCAACGGAGTATCTACCGCCAGTTGCATCAGAAGCGGGAACCACGGTTGCCTGGGCCACCGGGGAGCTATCAGGATCATCGAAGCCTTGTCCTGGAGAACCTTGAAAAGTGTTCGAGACACCAGCGGCATGGGAGGAAAGGCATACAGAAGGCCCGTGGACCATGAGAGCAGAAAAGCATCCGCCGCTACTCGGAGGGGATGCGGTTCCCGAGAGCAGAACCGAGGAAGTTGCCTGTTCAGAGGACTGGCAAAGAGATCCAGCGTGGGGAGGCCCCACTGGAGAAAGATCCTTTGAACCACCAACGGGTCCAATCTCCACTCGTGTGGTTGGAGGATTCTGCTCAGTTTGTCTGCCAGGTAGTTTTCTTGACCTGGGAGATAGACAGCTTTGAGGAGGATTCCTCGGCTGACGGCCCAAGCGCAGAGCTTTTGTGCTTCCCGACAGAGAAGGAAGGAGCCCGTGCCCCCCTGTTTGTTCACGTAGAACATGGCCACTTGATTGTCCGTCTGGACGAGGACGGACTGGCGAGTGGTAAGGTGGGAGAAGGCCCGGAGAGCCAGGCGGATCGCTCTGAGCTCCAGGAAGTTGATCTGCTGGGCAGATTCCCACGGGGTCCAGAGACCCTGAGTACATGTCCCTTGGCAATGTGCTCCCCAACCCAGGAGAGAAGCGTCGGTCGTCAGTACCTGAACAGGCAGAGGAGACTGAAAGGGCATTCCGAGCACTAGGTTGGGCAGATGAAGCCACCACCGTAGAGAAGAGACCAGCGGGCTGGAGATTCGTATTGAGTCTGCTAGTCTCCCCGAGGCCTGACGCCATTGTGAGCGAAGGCACCATTGAGCAGGCCGCATATTCAAGCGGGCATTGGGGGGTCACATGGACCGTGGAAGCCATATGGCCGAGCAGTTTCAGAAAGTGCCTGGCCGAGACCCGGGAATGGCTGCGGAAGCGGCTGGCTAGAGCCATGAGCCGTTGTGCCCTGTCGAGCGGCAGAAAGGCTCGCGCTTGAAGCGTGTTTAACCTGGCGCCGATGAACTCGAGATCCTGAGAGGGGAGCAAAGTGGACTTTTCGAAGTTTATGACAAAGCCCAGGTACTGGAGCAGAGTCACAGTACGTTGCGTGGCGTGAGTGGCCTCCGTGGAGGACGGTGCTCTGATGAGCCAGTCGTCTAGGTAAGGGAAGACAAAGAGGCCTTGAAGCCGGAGATAAGCCGCCACCACCGCGAGACATTTTGTGAAGACTTGTGGTGCGGAGGATAGGCCAAAGGGCAGTACTCTGTACTGGTAATGATTGCCTGCCACCACAAACCTTAGGTATTGTCGGTGGCTTGGGTGGATGAGGATGTGAGTGTAGGCATCCTTTAGATCCAAGGAGCATAGCCAATCTCCCTGCCGGAGGTAGGGCAGCAGGATTCCAAGGGTAAGCATCTTGAACTTTTCCCTTTCCAGGAACTTGTTGAGGTTCCGCAAGTCCAGGATGGGTCTGAGGCCTCCAGTACGCTTTGGTATCAGGAAGTACCTGGAATAAAAGCCTTGACCTCTCAGGTGGTGGGGCACCGGTTCCACCGCCTGTTCCTGAAGAAGACTTGCCAACTCTTGAAGGAGTAAGTCCCGGTGAAGAGGGGGTCGCAGAGGCTCCCCTGGAAAGTAGGGGGGAGGTACCTGGTGGAAGTGTAGAAGATAGCCCTCTCGGACTATGTGGAGCACCCAGGTATCTGACGTGATGTTGGACCACCTGTGGGGAAAGTGGACCAGCCGGCCTCCCGTGCTGAGAGACACCAGCGGAGGGTAGAGGCTATGCTGAAAGAGTCAAAAAACCCCACCCTGCGGAGCAGGGGCCGGTGGCGCAGGCTTGGGGGCTTGCTGCCTACGGGACCCGTTACCCCGTCCCTTGGCCTGCTGACCCTGTTGGGGAGCTGCGGAGGCCTGATAATGAGGGTAGTGTTTATAGGCAGCCGCCTTCCTCGGGTAAAAGGGCTTTTTCCCCGAGCCCTTCCTCTTCTGGGAAGGGGCAGAGGTTTTCCTGGAGAGCAGAGTCCTGGTGAGAGTCTCTGTCTCGAGTTGTGCAGCCTTCTCGTCCATAGGTTTGCCAAAGAGGTTTTCACCTCTGCAGGGGACATCGACCAACTTGTCCTGCACCCAGGGCTCGAGGTCGGATGACTGAAGCCAAGCCTGTCGGCGGGCCCCGATGCCAGCTGCGGCTACCCGAGCCGATGCCTCAAAGCCATCATAGGCTGCTCGAGAGATAAACTTTGAGCACTCCCGAATACCGGTGGACAAGGCCAGGAACCTCCGCAAAGGTTCCTCGGAGAGACCAGCAGAGAATCCGGCTATTTCTTTAGCCAGGTCCCTGAGATACATGCCCATGTAGAGCTGGTAAGTCTGGACCCGACAAGCAAGCATAGAGCCCTGGAAACAATTCTTACCGATGCCATCCAGGCTGCGGGCTTCCCTGCCGGGAGGCACCGAGGAGTGCATCTTCTGGCTCTTGAGCCTATGCATGGCCGATTCCACCACCATGGAATGGTGCGGCAGCTGTGCTTTTTGGAAGCCAGGGCTCTTGCGGACTCGATATATGGCATCGACCCGCTTGCTTAATACCGGCGACGACGCCGGGCTCTCCCACATGCGGAAGAGAAGCCGTTCCAGCATCGGAGGAACCGGTACAGTAAAATGCTCCTTTGCAGGAGAGTCATACTGGAGGGCATCGAGCTCTTCGGCTCGAGGCTCCTCCTCGGGATCCGCAGGGAAGGCCAAGGCCTTGGCCATATCCCTCACGAAGTCCGAGAACCGAGCATCCTCCGGGGGGGGACTGTCTCCGAGGTTCGGACTCGGGGGAGTCCGAAGGGATACACCGAGTCCGAAAAGAATCAGGTGACTCTTCCACCTCGGATTCCCAGGCGGACTCCTCGGAGGAGGAGTCGAGCGGCTCTGGCCGGGCGGGCACAGACGCCGTCCGCCCCGATGCCGAGGGAGTCGGCGTCGACGACCTCGGCCCCGAACGGGAGGCTGAAGGGGACCTCGACCGAGGATCGACTCGAGCCCACATGGACTCGAGGATCGGCTCGGTCTCCGGGGTCGACTTAGACGTCGACGTCCCGGCAGTTAGGGCAGAAGCGCCAGCGAGGCCAGCGATCAATGCCCGCTGCTGGTCCATGAAGGCAGCCAGGCTGCTCTCCAAGGCCGTCAACCTGAGTCCGAACTCAGGAGACCCAGCAGCCCCCGACTCGGGCCCCGACGGCGTCGGGCCCGACGTCAGACCCCTCGGAGGCGAGTCCACGAGGACAACAGGACTTACGTGAGCAGACGAGTCCATCTCCAGACGAGGCTGTTTGGACGGCCGCTCCAGCTCCAAAGACCCGGGACGGCTATCGGGGCTATGCGACCTGGCCCTCGCGGAGCCAGGAGCGTCCACCGACGCCGTCCTCACGGGTTTCTTCCTCCGATGATGCTCCCTGGTAGGAGACCCCCTCTCAGAGGAGCTCCGACGGTGTTCAGAGCCAGATTCCCTGGACACCGAAGCTTCTGACGAGGTCCGGGTACAGCTGGGGTCAGAGAAGATTCTCTCCCGCTGATGCTGCCGACTCCGCAAAGATTTCATGGACATCTTGCCACAGGCTCCACAGATCATTTCTTCATGATCTGGGCCCAGGCAACGGAGGCAGCAATCATGTGTGTCAGTAAGAGACATAAGTTTCTTACACTTAACACACTTTTTAAAGCCACTGACGGCCATCGGGGGAAAAAAGGGCCCCTGCGAGGTCAAACGTTCGTGCCGCCAGGGAAAAGTGAAAAAAGCGCGAATTTGTCACGAAGGACAGAAAAACCGAAAAGAAGGGGAGGCCTCGCAACCGGCGTCGCGAGGCCGGACGGAAAAGGGACCGGCGTCGAACCGAAGAAAATACTAAAATAAAGAAAGAAAATCAACTTTTCAGCGGTGACTTGTAGACAGCGTCTGTAGGGCTCCGCGGAAAAAAGAAGACTGGCCAAGATGGCACCTTTGGGCGGGAAGGGGACCGCGCATGCGCGCTGCAATTCCCAAAGGCTTTCTTTGAAAGCTGGGCAAAATTGCTCCGCGAGGGCTCCGTCGGCGCCGACATCACCCATATGTGAGGACTGACTTCCTGCTTGGTCCTGGAGAAAGTTGGCCATTTAGCCCTACTCTGTGTTTTCTATCTTTTAACCAGTTCCTGATCCAATCCCAAGACTTTTTAATTTGGCCAGGAGCCTCTCATGAGGGACCTTGTCAAAGGCTTTCTGAAGATCCCAATACACAATCAGCCCGATTCTGTCCCGGACGTAGAACCCTCTGTACATCCAATCTGAACCAGACGTACACAGGGTGTCACGATTCTGATCCCCTGGGGCATGTCTGGCCCATCAGGATCAGAATCGCGATCAGGCCTGTACGTGCAGGCCAGGATTGTGATTCAGCCTGGCCTGCATGTATAGGCACTGCCCAACTTACTCAATCAGGGCTTTTAAATGGACTCACGGCACCATGGCATCCGGTTGCCATGGCACTGCAGTTCCATTTAAAAGCTGCAATCCCAGCCGCTGGAACAAACAGTTTATTCCCCGCAGCCTGACCCCCAATTTGGCCTCCCAGGGCTAGGGTCAGGCTGCAGGGAATGCTCTCTGCCCCCTGCCACCCTTTCCCAACCCCAGGCCGGCCGATCCCTGACATCCAGGGAAATTATTCCACCTCGGAGGTGGAATAACTTCCCAGTTCAAGTCGCCGGCTCCAGATGTGCAGAGCCAACATTAGAATCGTCCCTGTACGTCTGGGGCTGGAGACCGCCCACTGCCCACTCTAAAGCCACCCCTGATCCTCCTCTTTTCCGCCCCCATCTAGCTTCCCCGTATAACTGGTGGGGAAGCTAGATGCCAGTGGGAGGGGACACGATTAGCAGGGATGGATGTCCCGTTGGGATGTCCATTCCCGCTATTCATTGCTCGGAATGAGCCTGTATATCAACTGGCTCACCTTGGCCTATCTGTTTATTCAAACCTTCCAAAAAATATAATAGATAAGTGAGGCAAGACTTTCTTTGGCTAAATTCATGTTGGGTTTCTGCCATTAAGCCATGACTATCCACATGTTCAGTAATTTTTTTGTTTTATAATGGCTTCTACCATTTTGCCCAGTACTGATGTCAGGTTCACTGGTCTGTAGTTTCCTGGATTACCCCTGGAACCCTTTTTAAAAATTGGTGCTACATTGTCCACTATCCAATCCTCAGGTATTAGAGATGATTTTAATGATAGTTCACAGATTACTAATAGTAGGTCTGCAGACTCATATTTAAGTTCTTTCAGCACCCTGTTATCCGATCCAGGTGATTTGCTGCTCTTTAATTTATCAAATAGCTGTAATACATCTTCCCGATTTATCAAGATTTGCTTCAATTCCTCTGATACATCACCTCTGAATATGATTTCTGGCATGGCTAAGTTTCCTACATCTTCTTCAGTAAAGACTGAAGCAAAGAATTCATTTGGCTTCTCTGCAATGCTTTGCCCTTTCTTAGTGCCCCTGTTACACCTCTATCATCTAATGGTCCAACTGGCTCTCTCACAGGTGTTTTTCTACAAATGTACTTGAAAAAGGTTTTATTATGCACTTTTGCTTCCACGACAAGCTTCTTTTCAAATTCTCTCTTTGCCTGCCTTATCAGTGCCTTGCATTTAACTTTCCAGTACTTATGTTGTTTCCTGTTTTCATCATTTGGCTCTTTTTCCATTTTCTGAAGGATTTTCTCTTAGCTATAACAACCTCTTTGACCTCCCATTTAAAGCCATGTTGGCTGTCATTTCGCTTTCCTTCCACCTTTCTTAAAGTGTGGAAAACACCTGGTCTGGGCTTCCAAGATAGTATTTTTAAACCAGGGGCGGCCCAAGGGGGGTGCGGGGCCTCATTTGCATAAGGGGTCTCATTTGCATAAATATTTGCATAATGTTACCATACACTAACTTTTAGTAAACATGCCTCTTCATGAGTGTATGGATAAAGAAAGACAAAGATTTCTACAGTACTCTAATCCAGTGCCAACCGCCAGGCACATTAGGAACTACTACAAACACTGCCCATTTAGAACCCATAGCAAACCCACCGTATCCTAACAGCACTACCAGGACTCATAAAGCACCATACCCTACCTATCAAAAGGCAACACTGCAAATATTAAACCAATACATTTCAGAGAATAACAATACATGACCTACTGGGGAAAGAGAACAAGTGACAATGTCAAATAGGAATTACATAAACAGAATACCTCAGCTCAGTTACACATGCAGAACATAGACCATCACCAAACAAGGAATCACAATTTAAAAACAGGAAGACAATAATTAAACTGGGAACCCTAAAAGCCAAACTTCGAATGTACAACAACAATGTAGAAATAAAACTATAAATTAATTTCCTCTTGTACTAAACAAAGCACAGACATTAATGATGCACATTTCCCAGAGCTGACATATTCCAGTTAATAAATTCAAAATAAAGAGATATCTTTTTACCTTTTGTGCATTTTTTTTTCAGTTGCAATTGTTCCAGCCACTTTCTTCTGGTTTATTTGTGTCTTCTGCTATCTCTCCATCATCTGCTGTCCATTTGTCCTTTCTTCTCTTCTAGTTTTTTCCCATTCTCTCTCTACATCTGCTTTAACATAATAATCTTTCTCCTTTAGCTCTTTCCTCATTCCTATTTCATCCACTCAAATTTTACCCCTCCATCCTCAATCCCCACTTGGTCTCCCAATACCCGGCCAATTGTACATTTTTCTTCCCTCCCACACAAAGCACAGTTACTTACCTGTAACAGGTGATCTCTGGGAACAGCAGGAATTAGTCCTCACATATGGGTACGTCGGTACCGACGGAGCCTGCGCGGGAAAGCTCCCCAGCTTCCTAGAATGGAAGCTTTTGGGACCTCCCACTGCACATGCGCACTGCCTTCCCGCCTTCCTGAACAGCTCTCCTCAGTTTCGAGTTTATAGCTGAGTCAATAGAGAGAGGACAGGAAGATAGATAGATAAAAGATACAACTCCTAGGGGAGGTGGGTGGGTTGTGAGGACTAATTCCTGCTGTTCCCAGAGATCACCTGTTACAGGTAAGTAACTGTGCTATCTCCAGGAACAAGCAGGAATAAGTCCTCACATATGGGGACTCCCTAGCTTAGATGCGTGGGATCCCCTGTCAAGGTTCGCCATCTTCGTGTGGATCTCAGGCATCCATCCTGGGAAGGTGGGCAGGAGTTGTCTAAGAATGGAACAGGTGTTTGAGGACAGCCTGGCCAAACAAGGCATCCCGGCGGGAGTCTTTGTCCAAACAGTAATGGGCTGTGAAGGTATGAACCGAGGCCCAGGTAGCGGCTCGACAGATCTGATCAATGGAAACAGAGTGCAGATGAGCCATAGAAGTTGCCATGGCTCTCACATTGTGAGCTGTGACATGGCCTTCCAGAGAAATGTTTTTACTCTGGTAAGCAAAGGAAATACACTGAGCAATCCAATTGGAAAGTGTACGCTTGGAGACTGGAAGTCCCAAATGTGAAGGATCAAAAGCCACGAAAAGTTGAGAAGACTTTCGATGTGGCTGAGTCCTATTAAGGTAAAAGGCTAGAGCTCTTTTACAATCCAGAGTATGAAGGTTCCTCTCTGCACTGGAGGCATGAGGAGCCGGAAAAAATACAGGTAGATATACCTCTTGATTAAGATGAAAAGGCGAGACCACTTTAGGCATAAAGTGGGGATTCGTCCTAAGGACCACCTTGTCATGATGAAATCTTGTATAAGGTGGATTAGCCACTAGAGCCTGCAGTTCGCTGATGCGACGAGCGGAAGTGACTGCAATTAGGAATAATACCTTCCAGGAAAGAAATTTCAAGGAGGTAGAAAATAACGGCTCAAAAGGTGGCTTCATAAGCTGACCAAGCACTAGATTCAAATCCCATGCGACCGGGGGGGGTCTGATGGGAGGTTTAGTGAGGGTCAGGCCTCTCATGAATCTTGCAACAAGAGGATGAGAGGAGATAGGTTGTCCATTTACAGGTTTCAGGGATGCTGAAATAGCACTTAAATGGACTCTTACAGAATTCGTCTTAAGGCCTGCATTGGAAAGATGCAGGAGATAGTCTAAGAGGGAATTCAAAGGAAGTGCCAGAGGGTCAAGGCCCTGCTGAGCACACCAAATGGAAAAACGTTTCCATTTGAAAGCATAAGACCGCCTCGTGGAAGGTTTCCTAGAGGCATGAAGGATATCTTTCACAGGTTGAGAAAGATTAAAGTCTTGAAGACTTAAGCCTTCAGTAACCAAGCTCGGAGATGTAGGGATCTGGGGTTTGGGTGCCACAAAGTCCCGTCCTCCTGAGACAGAAGGTCTGGTGCAGCTCCTAAGTCCAGGGAGGATCCCTGGGAGAGCTGTAGAAGCAGAGGGAACCACACTTGGCGTGGCCAGCGTGGAGCTATGAGGATCATAGAGCCGTGATCTCTCTGGAGTTTGAACAGAGTCTTGGGAATCAGTGGAATGGGTGGAAAGGCATATAGGAACGCCTGACCCCAATGGAGGAGAAAGGCGTCCGTGGCCTGAGCTTCCTGACATGGAGTCCTGGAACAGAACCGGGGAAGTTTGGCATTCCACGGACTTGCAAAGAGGTCTATGTCCGGGGTCCCCCATTCCTGAAAGATTCTGGTTATCTGGTCCACGTGTAGGGACCACTCGTGTGGCAGCAGAACTCGACTGAGCCTGTCTGCTCGAGAGTTTTGAACTCCTGGAAGGTACACTGCTAGCAGATGAATTTGGTGCTCTCTGGCGAAGGCCCATAATCTGAGAGCTTCGTTGCAAAGCGACAGAGAGCCCGTTCCTCCTTGTTTGTTTATGTAAAACATGGCCACCTGATTGTCTGTCTGAACCAGGACAGTCAGGTTGGCAAGGAGGGTATGGAAGACCTTGAGGGCAAGGTAAATTGCTCGCAGTTCCAGGAGGTTGATATGAAGGGTGGCCTCCTGTGGAGACCAAGTGCCCTGAGTGGAGAGAGTTAGCAGATGGGCTCCCCACCCCAATTGGGAGGCATCTGTTGTGAGGGTTGCTTGGGGTAGCAAGGGCTGAAAGGGAGCCCCCAACAACAGATTCTTGGTGGATATCCACCAATGGAGGGACCAAGACAGACGGTTTGAGGTTTGTATTTGGTCTGAGAGTGCTCCGGACGCCTGAGTCCACTGGGTGGCCAGGGTCCATTGAGCTGCTCTCATATGAAGACGAGCATAGGGCACCACATGTACTGTGGAGGCCATATGGCCCAGGAGGCGTAGCATTTCCCTGGCTGTCAAGTGAGTACTGGACTGGGCTTGGGAGGCCAAGCTCAGCAGACGCTGACCCCGAACCAGTGGAAGGTAGGCTCTTGCAGTGGTGGTGTCCAACCGGGCCCCTATGAATTCTAGAGACTGAGTAGGGCTGAGTTGAGACTTGGGAAGGTTTACCACCAGTCCCAGATACTGCAGAAGGTTCCTTGTGCGGTCTAGGGAAATCTGGGCCTGCGACTGAGTTGGAGCTCGAATGAGCCAGTCGTCCAGATATGGGAATACGAAAATCCCCATGCTTCTGAGAAATGCGGCTACGACTGCCATGCATTTGGTAAAGATTCTTGGGGCAGAGGCGAGACCGAAGGGAAGTACTCTGTATTGGTAATGACTTCCCCTGAACAGAAAGCGAAGATATTTTCTGTGGGAGGGATGGATGAGTAGATGTGTATACGCATCCTGCAGGTCTAGAGAACAAAGCCAGTCCTGACTCTGAAGGTATGGAAGGAGAATGCCCAAAGAGAGCATTTTGAATTTCTCCTTGTACAGAAATTTGTTCAATTCTCTCAGATCTAGGATTGGTCTGAATCCCCCTGTCTTCTTTGGAATGAGAAAATAGGGGGAGTAGAAACCTGACCCCTGTTGATGAAGAGGAACCTCTTCTATGGCCCCTTGGGCAAGCAGAGAAGAGATCTCCTGATCCAACAGGGCTAGGAGAGGAGATGGAGAATTGAAGGGTCTCACCATGTGATGAGGAGGAAGGCTGGAGAAATGAAGTTTGTAACCCTCTCGGATGATAGAGAGGGTCCATTGCTCTGTTGTGATCTGTTCCCATCTGGGAGCAAAGTGAGCTAACCTTCCAGGTATGGTGAGAGGTTCTGGTTGGTCCAGAACCAGGAATGGCAAGTTCTCTAGGGGCAAGTCAAAACCCCTGAGGGGGTGGAGCCTGTTGAGCTGCAGTAGCTGCTGCAGGCTTTGCTCTTGCTTGTTTCGTTTGCTGACGTTTAGCCGCAAAACGAGGTTGAGAAGATTGCTGGCCAGTATTGGAAGCATATCTGGCCTTCTTATAATAAGGCCTCTTGAAAGACTTCTTCTTAGTGGGAGTAGAAGTGGACTTAGAAAGTCTCTCTAAGGTGGCATTTTCAGCGTCCATTTGAGTGGCCTTAACCTGCCACTCTGCACCGAATAAGTTCTCACCTGTACAGGGCAGATTCCGTAAGCCATCTAGAACCCAGGGTTCCAGATCAGAAGCCTGGAGCCAGGCCAGACGTCTGGCTGCGATAGCAATGCCAGAAGCTCTGCTGGCTCCTTCGAAGGAATCAAAGGCAGCTCTGTTGGAGAACTTAGAAACATCTAAAAGTTGTTTCACAACAGAAAGGAAGTCCTCCTGTTTATCCTCAGGGATAAGGAGGCAAAATGCCGTACTTTCTTGGCAAGTTCCCCTAGGAACATGCCCATATAGAGGCTGTAGGAATTAATCCTGGCTATAAGCATACTAGCCTGGAAGATTTTCCTACCAAAAGAGTCTAGTGTCTTACATTCCCTTCCTGGAGGTGTAGAAGAGTGCCTTTTAGTACTCTTGATCTTTTTCATTGCAGACTTTACCACAATGGAGTGGTGAGGCAATTGAGTTTTCTGAAAACCAGGAGAAGGAGGGACCCGATACATGGTGTCCAACCTACGGGAATAAGGAGACAGAGTTAAAGGGTTCTCCCAGAAATCCATCAATTGTTCCTGAAGGATTTCATGGATAGGCAGACTAACTGCTTCTTTAGGAGACTTAGGGGCATGTTTACTAAAGTCCGCAAATTTGCGCGCCGCAAAATAGCGCACGGCAACGCGCCACTGAAACGTGCATAAACGCGTTTAAACGCCCCGCACACGTGCGTGTCACCCCCGCACAGGTACGCGACACACCAACGGGCCCCGTACAAGTGCGGGCCCGCAAATGTCCGATAGAGGCGTGGAACGGCTAAAGGAGGGTGGAGGAAGGCTCCGGAGGGGCGGAGGGACGGGGTCAATGGGTGGAGAGTGGGAGGGGAGAGGGTCCCCGCACAGTACCGGGCCCGAATTTGCATGTAAAAACTACCGCGAGTGAAACACTCGCGGTAGAAAGCATTTAAAGGGAAGAGAAACCATTTCCGTCATCAATGTACAGCAAAACCGGGGAAACCTGCAAAACGTCAGCAGTGTGATACATGTGCACAGAACAAAAGTGCAAATAAAAAGCGAAAATGACCACAAACAACATCTAAAACATTAAAAGTCTGCGGGGGAACAGTGCTAGCAATGGGCACAAATAAGAAACACACCCAGGAAAGTTTACAAAAAAATGAATGAACCATGGAAAGGTGTATGGAGGGGAGACTCAACCAAAAAAAAACCAACCCCACTTTTGTAGCTGTCCTGGGAGTGTCCCCCATGTATGTTCATGAAAATCTCTGTAGGCCATGTTGGTTATATCTTATCGCCCCTTTCCGTGGTCATGTCTGGGTATGATTTGTACGTTTGTCACCGGACAGGGTGAAGGAGCCCATAGTAAAATTGTGCAGAGCAGGGTGTGTGACCCCATCCTGCCAGTTTTATCATCCCCAGGTACTGCACCATCTCTGTGGCAACAGTGTAGTGCAGTGGACAGAGCCAGTACCTATAAGACCATAGGGTCACAGGTTCAAATCCCATCTGGGGCTCATGGCAATATGTTCTCCACCACTAATCAGAGATATGGAAGACACCCCTTGTTTTGCAGAGAACATTAGCATGTTGCAAACATCCTTCTTATACTCCACACCGCACACACATCAGAACAATGGGCATCAGCCACATCCGAGTTGCCCAAATGCAGTCCTGGAGTGGCTCCACTCAATTAGGACATATGCTTATGCTAAGATAAGGACATGCTAGTATGTTGGTGGGACTGTACAGATGGTGGAGAGGGAAGTGGCTGCCAGCCACAGCATACATTTGACTAGCGAGGTGCAGGCTGCCACCGTCCACTAGTGACAGACAGCCCCTGTTGGATGTACAGTCATGGACGTCCCAGGGAACTCCGCCAAGCTGTAGATACACAGTGGTGCAGTGTACACAGAAAGTGTATGAAACAACAGAAGGTCACAGGTTCAAAGTTCGGCTGGGGATATTGCCAATCATGAGCACATATTTTACTCACAAATAAACCATGGTAGTAAGCAAAACCTTTAAGGCAGAGGACAGTGGCCTCAGTAAAACCCCCAACATTTACCATCACAACCACACACACCATGAACAGGGCGATCACCTAGAGCAGAGTATCCCAAATACAGTTGTGGACGACCACACAACAGTCAGGTTCCATGCTGCCTCTAATACAAATGACTGTGCTGCATATCTATGTACCACCCTCATGTCATGCAGATGTAGCACATGCATATCCAGGAGGGACAGCATAAAACTACAACAGTGTCAGCCACACCATGAGATGATGTGGGAATGCCTGATGAAAAGCACCAGCCAACAGGCCCTGACACACCCACGCCCACAGGCTGCATTGGACAATGCATCCTGGAAAGGCAGGACATTGGGCCCTGCCTGTAACCGCCAATAGTAGCAGTTGCAGATGTCACCAATGCCACCCCACACCTGGGGACATGGTACACAGCTATCTAATGTCATCATTGAACACAGTGAAATATGGATGTATATGTTCAGCACATTTTGCCCATTGAGCACCACATGACAATCATGCAGATGTGGGTCATGTGTGCAGCAGGTCTGTTGTATGACAGTGTGTACATCCTGGGTGGGTGACCCCCACCAGCTATGTGTAACATATCCATGCCTGTACTGTTCCCAGGACTGTTGTGTCGCATAGGGCTGTTAAACCACTTGATTGTACCACACAAGACGACCAACCCTGGTAATGGTCACAGCAATGTGAAACATCAACATACACTCACAAGAAAGGCAGGGCTAAAAGATAGGCATGTTGGAAGGGTTTCTGGCTCATGCAGCATAACATGTGCATGAGTCAACATTGCTGAAGGAGAGAGCATGTGTCCCCACACCAATGGATATTTTCCCCTAGGTAGTCACCCAATACCCATTATGAACAGCATAGGTTGTTGCATACTTGGTAAGTGGATGTTCAACAACTGAGTGGCACCAGCACTAACAGGGCCTGCAGCATGTTAGCCGAGGTGTACTGGTATCAGTGGGGTCAGTGGCAGGTGGCCAGAGAAGATGGAGCCAGAGACCCTGACACGTGGGTGCACTGGCCCATAACAGAAAGGGCCGCTAGGACAAACAGACATGCTATTTGCAGGGTCTACATTGACTCAGTGTCCGCATGGTGGTGCAGGGGACACAGGCAGTGTGTTGTGGAGACAAAGATAACAAGTTCAACTCCCAGCTGGGGCCATCGGCAACACAGTGCACATATTTTATCCACCAGTAAACCGTTATTGGGAATAAAACCCACACCTGCAGAGAAGAAAAGTTCTTTCTGAGGATTGTTATTTTACCATAAGTAGCTCATAGCCCTCAGAAATGTCCAACACCTACAGCAGAGTACACACAATGCAGTACCGGAGGGCCACATGTCAGTTAGCTGTGATGCTGTCCCCAATATAACGCCTCTTTATCATGGTGGTGTACGCCTACTGCTGGCAGAGGGGGCAGTGGCTGCTGCACCACAGCAGATGCTGGCCTAGCTACCCTCATGTGGCTGCAGTCCAATCCACCAGACAGGCACTGTGTGACAAACAGCCATGGACTCCCCCGGGAATGAGCTGTTGCTGTGCTAAGACGGTGGTGCAGTACACATAGCAAGTGCCCCAAGAGCAGAAGGCCCTAGGTTCAAATCTCAGCTGGGGCACCTGCCATCCCACCCCCCATTTTCTTTCACATGCACAAAACCTGCTATTAAAGACTGCAATTCCCCTGCTGATGAGAGAAGCGTTGGAAAAGACAACTTATTTTACAATAAACAGCACACCACATAAACATATGCCTCGCCCACAGTACAGTCCCCCAAATGCAGCCATGCAGGCACAAAGAACACCCATGTTCGCTGATGTATCCAATAAAGATGCGTGTGCTGCAAGTTAATTGAACACCACCATGGTATGAATCTGTCTGAGAGGCATATTCATCACGGACATCATGAAAACCTGACCAGTGTGTGTGCCATATTGCCTGGGTTTTCTGAAAATATGGCCTACAGCAGTGGGCAACAGGGCCAGAAACAGCTGCACCTGCAGGCCCCAATATCTGATGACCAATGCAGTGGCAGGATGTTGGGCCCTGTGTGCCCCTCCAATAACTAGCATGTGCAGACATTACCAATCACACACTACACATGGCGATACCTCACACGCATATCAGAAGCCTGGTATGAGCAGTGACTGTTAGAAATGTCTATGCGAAGCACAAGCAGATCATCGAGCTGTAACATACCAACGTCTCAGATGTATGTACAATGTGTGTCAGGTCAGGTGCCCTCCAGAGATTGTCAGCCTGGAACATATCACAACAAATGTACCCCAACGTTGCCATACCCCCAGTGTGCCCATTACTGTTGCGTTGGTCTCTGCTCCTAAATAACCGTACATCGTCTCACTGCTGTCCTAGGTGTAGGGAGTGTGTGTCTGTTGATCCAGTGTGTGCTGGCTGCCAACACCTCCCACAGCCCACAATGATAGCACCGTTGCCAGTATTGGTCTGCAAATACTGATTTTTCCCCAATCTGTAATCTGTAAATATGTATTTAAATGTTAAATGTAAATGTGAATGTAAATAAGTTTACCCCCAAAACAGTAACCATGTGTGCCGTGACCTCCCATTCCTCTATGTATATACTCCCCCACTGTCCTGATCGACTTATCACCAAAGAAGAATCAAACCGCTACTGATCGCTGGAAGCAGCGGTATATAAATGTGTTCAAAATAAATAAAATAAAAATAAAAATGTGCATAATGAGGAGCAAAGTACTCTGGGTATAGAACACACAGGGTGGCAGGAGCAGGATGCAGCTACACAGGGCAAATGTGCATGCCTAGGACCATGTTGTGCCTTGCTATCACCTCCACAAACATGGTGCCCATAGCATGTACGGTGAGGAGGCAACCCTCACCACGAATGATCAGTGATCACGCCATGGCTAGGTTACAACATATTGCCATACAGTAGTTCTCCTCTGTGATTTTTATGGGTTGTGTGTATATATAGGGGGCCCAATCACTGAGTCAACTGCATGGGGGTTGTGCAAACATCCCAGTAATGGGTGCACAGAGTGTCCCTGGTAGCATGCAGTATGGACCGTCAAGCGGCCTGAAAGCAGTTACCATGTGTTTGGCTGGAACACCTTGCAGGGTCAGTAGCTGGCCACACACTGTGGCCTCTGCTGCAAAATGTCAGATGGTGTTGGTTGAGCTGGGTGGCTCTGGCTCAGCTGTTTGTCTGCCTGATCTAGACATATGGATATGTTCAAAATTGCAGAGAGTGACCTGTAGGTACTGGGTACGACAGGCAGAATGAGGTTGCTGGCAACTGCTAGCACTGTAGTTGGGCTACAGAATGTGCATATTGTAATATTGTGCAAAGTGTGTTTGACAGGAAAGTGCAGGTGGTCAGACACATATAGCCAATGTGGCCAGAAATCTCCCTTACCCCTTCACATATATTATGAAGAGCAGGGCTCTCACAAAGGAGATGCACCCTTGGGTGAGCATTGTAGCCCACAAGGCCCAGATGGGTCAGGGAAATACAGATGCCTGAAGGAGGACTGTATACATCAACCTATCAGACATCGTCTGACAAGCTGATCTGATGTTCTTGGCCCTCTCAGCCAGGACAGGTGCTGTGTGTCTCACCTCACACTCAGGGTGATTAAAAGCCACACACACTGTGAGGTTCTGTACCCACTCTGTACCTGCAACACAGAAGGTCTGTCCACAAAACTATGTCCAGGTGCTGTGTGGTTGCACACCCTATCGTTGGAACATTAGTAGACTGCTGCTTTGCATGTGCAGTGCATCATGGGGGTGAGTGGACTGACGTTACCCTGTTAACTGCAGCACAAAGTCTGCCTAGGTCATATTGCAGACAGCCAGATAGTCTCATCACAACCCCAGAGCTGTAGTCCAGTGGTGACTGCAATGCCTCAGGAGCAAAAGGTTGTTAGTTCAAATTCTAAATGTGGTTCTACAAGGAAAGTATTTTATATATCCTGACTTTGGCCCATAGACTCCACCAGTCAGCAGTAGTGTGGGGAAACGTTCTGAAAATAAACATACATTGAACAAGGCAGTGTCACATTAGTTAAATTTGTTTTTACAAGGTCCATGGGGGCTCTCAGGTGTGGAACGTGGGTAATGTCCTCAAGTACTGGCAACTTAAACACCATCACAGTGCATTAACCCAGGTAGACCCTATAAGGTGGTCTGTGGGGTACCTGCTGCTGACAGCACTGTGAGGATCTCACAACAACCACCAGTACTCCACAGTCATGGACATGTCATTGGCTGCACCCACCAATAACCTCACTGTATATGGACGTATGCAACCTCTGGCTCCCCATGCAGCAAGGTTAGGTGTGGGCCACAGCTAGATTGATAAGAACAGATGCCTGGCTGGCCAAAGAGGCAATCATGCAGACAGTGTGTTGTTGTTACCAGGGTTGTGGTGCTCCATCAGTGAGAATGGTGTATGACATATGATGTCTGCAGCAGTGAGTGTGAGTGTCTTGCCACCAGCAGCACCTCTGTAATGTAGAAAGGGCTCTGGGGCAAGTAATAATGTTGCAAAGTATGAAAATATATGTTGTGCACAGCATAGATGTAGATGGAAAGCACCATGGCCAATGGTGTTACAACGTATGATAATGTGAGCTGCCTGAGACAGGCACTCCAGAGCGCAAAAGGAAGATGTAAGCCATGATGCCTCGTTAAGCAGCCAATGTATCCACCATTGCGCTATATCTCAGCCCCCAGGACTGTATGCCAGCAGATCTACCAAATTGTAATGTGGATTGTGGTGACATGCTGTCCACATTGCCCCCTAATGTCTAACACGCAACCTATTTTTCCTGTGTAATGCACACATATGAACCCCCGCAAACACCTATGGCAACCACCAAATCATTGATGTCTGTACATGGTGAGTCAACACAGAACAGAGCCAACTAACACACATCATGCCATATCACCAGGTTGCTTGACCCCTGACGCTGATGGTTTGTTTGCACCCATTGCTATCAGTGGCAGAGCACTATCTGCTATGTGACACACATAGCACACCTCATCTGACAATGGCCTTGGAATCAGTGCATATGTGTCCAGAGGTTCAAGACCACATTGTGTGAACAAGTAATATTCAGAATCATTAAATTATGTTATAGGGAGATGAGAGATACCTTGTAGCTATGTGAGCATGCAAACAACATGAAACCTATTTGTATTAATAAATGTAAAACATGTGTATGAATGATGCGTGCCGCTAATATTTGCACTTTTCAGGAGCGCAGCAATGCGGAACGCATGGGCAAGCAGTTATGAGGGCCGCAGCCATGCGGCGCGCACGTGCTTTCTCCGATACGCGCAAATGCGGAAGTGGCGTCGTTAGCGTTCGCGCGTCTACACGCCCACAAAAAAAATGGCGTCAAGGAGCAGGAAGCCCGCCTTCAGCTACAGGGAGCTGTGCCTCCTGGCCTCCCTTATTGGCCCGAAACAAACAATCCTTTCCCAGGGCCCTCCAGGAGGATAAACATGGGGAAGGTGCTGAGGGCCTGGGAGAGGGTGACCAGGCGCTTTAACCGTGAGGCAGACCACCCACGTGAGGTAAGTGAATGGCCACAGGTCACAAAACCATATACACAGACAGGGTTGATGTCAGCTGTCCATGCTGTTGTGTGTAAGTAGCCTAGATAAATTACGTGTAGTAGGGAAACCACATGCCAGATGCATTGTGTACCACATCTGAGTGTGTGCCCATGTAGCCATGTTCAGATCCATGTGCCCACAGAGGGCATGATGACCCCATGGCGTCATGACAGCTGCTGGCATTGATGTACTACAGACCACTGTAACACAGCTAGGCCAACCATCAGCCTAAGGAGTGTCTAGAATCACCATGTGCTGATGGAGGTATCTGCATCTGGAGGGTAACACATAGGGGCAACCATCAGGGGTCGTGGAACCTTCAGCACAAAGGCCCTGACGCACACAGGTGGCCAGGGGTTGTTAACAAATGTGGTATAATACATTCCCCTCCCCTCAGGGCTACAGAGAGCCACTCAAAGTGTGCCCTGGCAACCTGGAGATATAGATCTGCGCCCTCATGTACTATGAAACATAACCCATATCTCCAGGAGGTCAGAGAGGCCATCCAAGTGGGTCCCCTATCACCCTGGGCCTATGGTTGTGTGTCCCAATGTAGTTTGAACCCTCCTCCCTAACTCCAGGAGTGCAGAGAGGCCATCCAAGTGGGCTCTCTATCACCCTGGAGCTATGGATCTGTGTCCTAATGTAGTTTGAACCCTCCTCCCTAACTCCAGGAGTGCAGAGAGGCCATCCAAGTGGGGTCCCCTATCACCCTGGAGCTATGGATCTGTGTCCTAATGTAGTTTGAACCCACCTCCCTAACTCCAGGAGTGCAGAGAGGCCATCCAAGTGGGCTCTCTATCACCCTGGAGCTATGGATCTGTGTCCTAATGTAGTTTGAACCCTCCTCCCTAACCCCAGGAGTGCAGAGAGGCCATCCAAGTGGGCTCTCTATCACCCTGGAGCTATGGATCTGTGTCCTAATGTAGTTTGAACCCTCCTCCCTAACTCCAGGAGTGCAGAGAGGCCATCCAAGTGGGGACACTATCACCCTGGGCCTATGGTTGTGTTTCCTAATGTAGTTTGAACCCTCCTCCCTAACTCCAGGAGTGCAGAGAGGCCATCCAAGTGGGCTCTCTATCACCCTGGAGCTATGGATCTGTGTCCTAATGTAGTTTGAACCCTCCTCCCTAACTCCAGGAGTGCAGAGAGGCCATCCAAGTGGGGTCCCCTATCACCCTGGAGCTATGGATCTGTGTCCTAATGTAGTTTGAACCCACCTCCCTAACTCCAGGAGTGCAGAGAGGCCATCCAAGTGGGCTCTCTATCACCCTGGAGCTATGGATCTGTGTCCTAATGTAGTTTGAACCCTCCTCCCTAACCCCAGGAGTGCAGAGAGGCCATCCAAGTGGGCTCTCTATCACCCTGGAGCTATGGATCTGTGTCCTAATGTAGTTTGAACCCTCCTCCCTAACTCCAGGAGTGCAGAGAGGCCATCCAAGTGGGGTCCCCTATCACCCTGGGCCTATGGTTGTGTGTCCTAATGTAGTTTGAACCCTCCTCCCTAACTCCAGGAGTGCAGAGAGGCCATCCAAGTGGGCTCTCTATCACCCTGGAGCTATGGATCTGTGTCCTAATGTAGTTTGAACCCTCCTCCCTAACTCCAGGAGTGCAGAGAGGCCATCCAAGTGGGGTCCCCTATCACCCTGGAGCTATGGATCTGTGTCCTAATGTAGTTTGAACCCTCCTCCCTAACTCCAGGAGTGCAGAGAGGCCATCCAAGTGGGTCCCCTATCACCCTGGAGCTATGGATCTGTGTCCTAATGTAGTTTGAACCCTCCTCCCTAACTCCAGGAGTGCAGAGAGGCCATCCAAGTGGGCTCTCTATCACCCTGGAGCTATGGATCTGTGTCCTAATGTAGTTTGAACCCTCCACCCTAACTCCAGGAGTGCAGAGAGGCCATCCAAGTGGGTCCCCCATCACCCTGGGCCTATGGTTGTGTGTCCTAATGTAGTTTGAACCCTCCTCCCTAACCCCAGGAGTGCAGAGAGGCCATCCACGTGGGCTCTCTATCACCCTGGAGCTATGGATCTGTGTCCTAATGTAGCTTGAACCCCCCTCCCTAACTCCAGGAGTGCAGAGAGGCCATCCAAGTGGGCTCTCTATCACCCTGGAGCTATGGATCTGTGTCCTAATGTAGTTTGAACCCTCCTCCCTAACTCCAGGAGTGCAGAGAGGCCATCCAAGTGGGCTCTCTATCACCCTGGAGCTATGGATCTGTGTCCTAATGTAGTTTGAACCCTCCTCCCTAACTCCAGGAGTGCAGAGAGGCAATCCAACTTGGTCCACCATCACCCTGGTCCTATGGTTGTGTGTCCCAATGTAGTATGAACCCTCCTCCCTAACTCCAGGAGTGCAGAGAGGCCATCCAAGTGGGCTCTCTATCACCCTGGAGCTATGGATCTGTGTCCTAATGTAGTTTGAACCCTCCTCCCTAACTCCAGGAGTGCAGAGAGGCCATCCAAGTGGGCTCTCTATCACCCTGGAGCTATGGATCTGTGTCCTAATGTAGTTTGAACCCTCCTCCCTAACCCCAGGAGTGCAGAGAGGCCATCCAAGTGGGCTCTCTATCACCCTGGAGCTATGGATCTGTGTCCTAATGTAGTTTGAACCCTCCTCCCTAACTCCAGGAGTGCAGAGAGGCCATCCAAGTGGGGTCCCCTATCACCCTGGCCTATGGTTGTGTGTCCTAATGTAGTTTGAACCCTCCTCCCTAACTCCAGGAGTGCAGAGAGGCCATCCAAGTGGGCTCTCTATCACCCTGGAGCTATGGATCTGTGTCCTAATGTAGTTTGAACCCTCCTCCCTAACTCCAGGAGTGCAGAGAGGCCATCCAAGTGGGTCCCCTATCACCCTGGAGCTATGGATCTGTGTCCTAATGTAGTTTGAACCCACCTCCCTAACTCCAGGAGTGCAGAGAGGCCATCCAAGTGGGCTCTCTATCACCCTGGAGCTATGGATCTGTGTCCTAATGTAGTTTGAACCCTCCTCCCTAACTCCAGGAGTGCAGAGAGGCCATCCAAGTGGGCTCTCTATCACCCTGGAGCTATGGATCTGTGTCCTAATGTAGCGTGACCCCCCCTCCCCAACTCCAGGAGTGCAGAGAGGCCATCCAAGTGGGCTCTCTATCACCCTGGAGCTATGGATCTGTGTCCTAATGTAGTTTGAACCCTCCTCCCTAACTCCAGGAGTGCAGAGAGGCCATCCAAGTGGGCTCTCTATCACCCTGGAGCTATGGATCTGTGTCCTAATGTAGTTTGAACCCACCCTAACTCCAGGAGTGCAGAGAGGCCATCCAAGTGGGTCCCCCATCACCCTGGGCCTATGGTTGTGTGTCCCAATGTAGTTTGAACCCTCCTCCCTAACTCCAGGGGTGCAGAGAGGCCATCCACGTGGGCTCTCTATCACCCTGGAGCTATGGATCTGTGTCCTAATGTAGTTTGAACCCTCCTCCCTAACTCCAGGAGTGCAGAGAGGCCATCCAAGTGGGCTCTCTATCACCCTGGAGCTATGGATCTGTGTCCTAATGTAGTTTGAACCCTCCTCCCTAACCCCAGGAGTGCAGAGAGGCCATCCAAGTGGGCTCTCTATCACCCTGGAGCTATGGATCTGTGTCCTAATGTAGTTTGAACCCTCCTCCCTAACTCCAGGAGTGCAGAGAGGCCATCCAAGTGGGGTCCCCTATCACCCTGGGGCTATGTTGTGTCCTAATGTAGTTTGAACCCTCCTCCCTAACTCCAGGAGTGCAGAGAGGCCATCCAAGTGGGCTCTCTATCACCCTGGAGCTATGGATCTGTGTCCTAATGTAGTTTGAACCCTCCTCCCTAACTCCAGGAGTGCAGAGAGGCCATCCAAGTGGGGTCCCCTATCACCCTGGAGCTATGGATCTGTGTCCTAATGTAGTTTGAACCCTCCTCCCTAACTCCAGGAGTGCAGAGAGGCCATCCAAGTGGGTCCCCTATCACCCTGGAGCTATGGATCTGTGTCCTAATGTAGTTTGAACCCTCCTCCCTAACTCCAGGAGTGCAGAGAGGCCATCCAAGTGGGTCCCCCATCACCCTGGTGCCTATGGTTGGGTGTCGCAATGTAGTATGAAACCCTCCTCCCTAACTCCAGGAGTGCAGAGAGGCCATCCAAGTGGGCTCTCTATCACCCTGGAGCTATGGATCTGTGTCCTAATGTAGTTTGAACCCTCTCCCTCACTCCAGGAGTGCAGAGAGGCCATCCAAGTGGGCTCTCTATCACCCTGGAGCTATGGATCTGTGTCCTAATGTAGTTTGAACCCTCCTCCCTAACCCCAGGAGTGCAGAGAGGCCATCCAAGTGGGCTCTCTATCACCCTGGAGCTATGGATCTGTGTCCTAATGTAGTTTTGAACCCTCTCTCCCTAACTCCAGGAGTGCAGAGAGGCCATCCAAGTGGGGTCCCCAATCACCCTGGGCCTATGGTTGTGTGTCCTAATGTAGTTTGAACCCTCCTCCCTAACTCCAGGAGTGCAGAGAGGCCATCCAAGTGGGCTCTCTATCACCCTGGAGCTATGGATCTGTGTCCTAATGTAGTTTGAACCCTCCTCCCTAACTCCAGGAGTGCAGAGAGGCCATCCAAGTGGGGTCCCCTATCACCCTGGAGCTATGGATCTGTGTCCTAATGTAGTTTGAACCCACCTCCCTAACTCCAGGAGTGCAGAGAGGCCATCCAAGTGGGCTCTCTATCACCCTGGAGCTATGGATCTGTGTCCTAATGTAGTTTGAACCCTCCTCCCTAACTCCAGGAGTGCAGAGAGGCCATCCAAGTGGGCTCTCTATCACCCTGGAGCTATGGATCTGTGTCCTAAGGTAGGTTGAACCCTCCTCCCTAACCCCAGGAGTGCAGAGAGGCCATCCAAGTGGGTCCCCCATCACCCTGGTCCCTTGGTTGTGTGTCCAATTGTTGTATGACCCCTCCTCCCTAACTCCAGGAGTGCAGAGAGGCCATCCAAGTGGGCTCTCTATCACCCTGGAGCTATGGATATGTGTCCTAATGTAGTATGAACCTCCTCCCTAACTCCAGGAGTGCAGAGAGGCATCCAAGTGGGCTCTCTCTCACCCTGGAGCTACTGGATCTGTGTCCTAATGTAGTTTGAACCCTCCTCCCTAACTCCAGGAGTGCAGAGAGGCCATCCAAGTGGGCTCTCTATAACCCTGGAGCTATGGATCTGTGTCCTAATGTAGTTTGAACCCTCCTCCCTAACTCCAGGAGTGCAGAGATGCCATCCAAGTGGGTCCCCCATCACCCTGGGCCTATGGTTGTGTGTCCCAATGTAGTATGAACCCTCCTCCCTAACTCCAGGAGTGCAGAGAGGCCATCCAAGTGGGCTCTCTATCACCCTGGAGCTATGGATCTGTGTCCTAATGTAGTTTGAACCCTCCTCCCTAACTCCAGGAGTGCAGAGAGGCCATCCAAGTGGGTTGTCTGCCACCATGGAGATAGGTATGCATGTGACAGTGTTGGCTAACACATCCACCAATCCCCAGTTGTCTGTCCAGCCCATCACAGTATGCCACAGTCACCCTGGTGATATGGTGCAGTGTGAGGTTGGTGTTCAGTCAATTATCTGTACCACATGCAGGCCTGATACATGCATCTGGCGTCCAGGGTGTCACCATGTTGCAATGCTGTATCTTGCTGATGATATGCCGTAGGACACCCAATACCGTGGTGGCTATAGCTTATTGTAACGGAGGTTATCTCAGTCCCATATGTCACCTAGGGTATAGTGGTCTGGTTGCAACTCACACCTGCCCTATGTGGCACATAGTCCAACACACGCACTGTACATGTATGGACATGTTATGGTAGATGCTGATATGGTTGGTGAGTTCACAAAAGCTATCACACAGTAGCCTCGAGATGGAAGCCCAAACCCTTGCGAGAGGGACATGAGCACAGCTATGTATGCAGAATTGATGTTTACCTACACAAATGCCTACAGGCACAATGACCCTTTGTGTACATGTACCTCACAGCTGCCTCTGGGGGGTTCCAGACACACATCCAGGTTGCACACTACAGCCTATCATCCACAAATGTACAGGGGCCGAAACAGCACATATCCGTGTAATGTGTCATTGTCCGTAGTGTGTGCACGCACATCTCATAGACACCCTCAGGGACACAGGTCAGAGGAACATGAAACCACCCGAGAAGCTGGAAGGTGACAGATGCATGTCCACCATCGCCAGTATGCTGTGTCTCACAGTCGTCAAGGTACGTCTGATGTAGCTATCAGTAGCCCTATGACATACAGTACCAAAGACTCATGTGTTGGGTCAGGTAATTACATCCATGGCCATCTAGATATCCATGTGTCATGGACCTGCCCCCTGCCACGGTGCTTAGGGCAAACCACTCAATGTCACATGTATGTGAACACAAACATGTTTACCGTTACATCTGGGTGCCATTGCGTTTGGATTGCATGACATGTACAGTTAATGTGACCCCACATGTATCTAATGTAATACCTACTGGGCTAAAGGCCTCCCCATGGACATCCACATTGGCCAAACAAATGTGCCATGCCAATGCCATGTCTGTCAAGGGTGCCAAAGGGAGACGTCCCCATGCATTTAGGGAGACATGGACATTGCTCATAGGTGTCGCTGCACACATGTCCACACCCACATTGAGGCATGTATGTGGCACTTGTGACAGATATTCACCTGGAATAGGCATGAGGGCACTGACCCATATCTGTCTGTGATGCAGTGAGCAAGACAGTATGCGACTGCTCCCCCCCATCCACCATAAAAGCCTATGGGAGTACCCCACAGCTCATGTGGCCTGCCCTGTTGAAAAGCCCAATTGCTGCTCCCCAGTGCATAATGTCACGGAAAAATGTCATCTCTGTGTCCGTCTAAGTGCAAATACACCTGTATGGGAAAGCAACCCCTGTGTGTGTCACTGCTGAGGGCCCCACTAACTGTGACACTGGTGTATCTGATATCCCAGCACTAGTTAGCTGTGTTGACATGATTCAAAGACAACACCAGGGGAACACTGAGAATTACCCAAATACGTTGCTCTTCTATGTATGCATAGGCCCAAACCATGCCATTAGCATGGAGAACACACCATGTGCGGGAGGACATGCTCCAGGAGTGCCAAACACTCATTGGTCACTGTCAGCCATGCCTAGTGTGCTGACTGCCAAGGGCCCCACATGTGACCTGTCACCATGATTGACCAGTGGATGGCATCCAGGGGTGTGGTTTGGCCGAGACGTCCAGCCATGCGCAAACACCCCCCACAATGTGGCTGTGTTGGTAGCCATTTCCCCAGTGTTTCACCATGTGTCGTGTGGATCACATCTAGACCAACATATTGTGGCATGTTCCCAGAGGGACATAAACCCCACAACATAGGGATGCCCTGGCAGTGGCACTGACAAATGCAGTTGGTGACAACAGCTCTGGTGTTACCACCAGGCCCAACAAAGGGAGTCAATAACCACTATACCAGTGGGGAGTCGGCACATGCGTCATAACACCACGTGTTTAGCATTGGGGCATGGGATGTGTCCATGACAACTGCAAAGGCATAGCAGGTGTCACCACTAGCACACAGATTGATGTGGCAAAGACACGGGCCTGCAGCCATCCCTAGTACACCAGGGTACCAGACAACCCCCCAGGACACACATATTGTGTCATTGGCACACACAATGTTTTGGCGCACAGCATGGGCATATGGACCCTCAATGCAGATGTCTATTGTGTGGGACACATTGGTACCATGTAAATGCAGACACTACGCGCCTGTGTTCCAACACTGCATGCTCCCAAAAACCACAGGGACAACATATGTGCAATCCCCCTAGGTGCCTAGAGAATGGGACGGCTCAGAGTCCAGTAATGTGAATTGCAAGGGGGTGCCAGCATGTCCAAAATGGAAAGTAGTCACACCCTAAGTTCAGACCCACTGGGGGCTGGCCTGGCCTGTGGACATGTTCCACTCAGTTGCAGTCGAAAATGAGATGCAACACAGGGGACATGAGGCTGATATCCATCCATAGCCACATACGCCAGGGGGAGGGTCCCACCCTGGCTGGACATCAAGACATACAGGATAACACCCTGAACAGGAGGGGATATCCCCCCCCAAACCCTAACCACATGGCACAGTTTGTGAGAATAACTAGGCAGCGTTAGACGTTAGCAGTGGTGCAAAATGGAAAGCCCCCTGTGCACCCCATTGTGGTGTAGTCGGTTATGTTCACAACACAATGTCACAGATGACATGTTGTCAGACACTCTGTTACTGGTGTATGAACACAGCTTGTGTGGCTGCTGTGTGTGCCATGGATCCCTGCCCTCACACAGGATACTGTCCCAAACAAGGTTGCAGGGGATGTATTGGAATGGCGTCTCATGAACATGTAGAGCACCTAGATGTGGCCCTCCCATATGACATGGGGAAGGTATGGTACGTGCCTGACAGTCATGGTGGTAGCGAGGGCAAATGATGGCAAAAGGTCATCATTGGGCTGGTGTGGACACATGGGGTGAGTCCCTGCCCCTGACATTGTGGCATATGCCTCCAAAAGTGACATGTCTGTCACACGATAATGTCTGATACACCCACGGTATGTGTGTCTGACTTTAATTGACAATTATACTGCAAGGATCTAAGATGTGGATGCTGACAGTCTGGCTTGTGCAGGGTGGTCAAACAGTACTACACAGCAAATGCAAGGACAACAATGACTACACACTGTGCCATGTCTAAATGTAGCCCATCGGTCATATGGCCATCATGGACCACACCCAGCTCTACATGACAGAAATGTACATGTTCCCACACCAAACATATCTGGGAAACAACCAGGCGTAACGTGTACAGTCGCAATACCAAATAGAGGACATCCCACCACCTGGTCAGGTCCATCCCCACCGCCCTGCAACCCAATGACAGAGATATGGGACAGCTCATGATCACCATGTACCCCCATGCATGTGTGTTGCTACACACCATAGGGGGACTGGACACTGTCAACCATGGGAGGTGGCCCATGCAAAACACCCAAACACACCCACCCTCCCAACACAATGTGAGGACATATCTCCATACTATCACCCCTGCATGCCGTGTGGGAGCTGGCCACACTAGCTTACAAGGGGTACAAGTAGGGGCATCGCAGCAGGCGGGTTGTGTATGGACACATCCCCACTATGCGCCTAAGCAACACTACATGAGGGCACACACACATAGGGATGCGATGTGTTATGGTGCTGCTGTGACAGACCAGGTACACAACATGTCTGTCCATGAGGCAACACCCATAGAGGGGGACACAGAAGCCAACTGTGTATGTGAGCTGCCCCACATGGGAAACACACTATGGGAATCATACAGTGGCAAAATCTCATAGTTGGACACATCAATCGTTCACCATGTCCTGCACCTTCCGGGAAAAATCAAACACACAAACCTTTGAAAGCTTCTGTCATTGCACATCATGGATGTGACCAACCATGAACACCATGTTCCCTTGGTGATCTACCCTACCTCATCCCCTCTGTTCTCTGTGACGTCCCACCTATGGCCACTCGTCTACACCCCTGTCTCTCACAGTCACCCATCCACCAGTCCACCGTTCTGACAGGTTGTTGTGGGGATATGGGTGAGGAGCAGCATGCAGTCACTTTGTGATGCTGATGTGTGATGCCCTACATGACAGTGCAGGTGGATGTAAGCTTATGCTCATGTTCATACGGCAGTGCCACCTATGTGCTAACCTATTTGCACATGTGGAGGGACTGACTGCTGGAGGTCGGTTACTATGCTCTATATGCCCCAAACAGCAGGGGTGGGGGAGAAGCTGGTGTGGGCCAGACCAAGTCAACGTATGTTCACCCATAGCCCCAGTGACAGGTGGTATGTGTTGACACCTGACAACCTTTGCATATCCACAGGTGGAGGACCTGAGGAAGAAGGGGCGCGAACTTCGCAAATTCCACCCGGAGTTCCTCACACGTGCCTGCAGGGAGCGCCAGCACCACCACGATGGTGAGTATTGGAATGGGCAACTCACAGGTTCAGGTGTGCCATAGGGCCACCAGCCTGTCTCCCACCTGCAATCTGCATATTTGGTATGTAACACACATGGACATCACCTGATGTATGTCATCCTTCACAGACAGTGATGCCAGCGCCGCCTCGCCACACACCTCTGCCCACAGTCTCCGGAGGCCACCTACGCCCGGCACACAACCGAGGAGGAGGAGGAGGAGGTGGAGGAGGAGGACGACCAGCCCCTGGTGGGATGGAGCCGTCCCACCCACCCCCCCCACCGCAGCCAACATTCTGGACCATGAGAGGGCAGATGTGGTGGTGGTTTCCTCCAGTGATCGTGGGAGAGGACGAGGAAGATGGCAGCAGGCACACCCCTAACCAGTGCAGCATGGGGATGGGACAGAGGGGGGTGCAGGACAGAGGGGCAACGGTGAGGCAGGGGTTGCAGGCAGGGAGGGGGGAGTTTGGGGTGATTGTGTGGGCAGGGAGCGTGGGGGGGGGGTGGGTATGGAAGGAAGCCGGGGAGGGTGTTGGGGTTGTGTTGGGGGGAAACACAGCCCACGCAGAGGGCCACCGGTGCACCAGTCCGGCATTGCAGGCGTCTGCACCAGGGGGGGGCTAACGACGGTGAGCACGATCGTATGGCTTCACCCAGGGGCCACTGGGACACCGCATTCTCATGGCAATCAAAACACACGACCACATGACCAATTTTGTGATCTGTTGGTTGCTGGGGCAGGTTGTATCGCACGATGTGTTGTCATGGCCCTGGATGACGCTACGATCACGATCATCCGTGTCGGGTTCCAACGCCCTGCAGTGTCTTTGACTGGGGCTGTTTTCGGCAGGTTGGCCAGTGATGTGGTGCATCTGGCATCCGATGGCCACCTGCCTACACAGCATTACAAGGTACCACTGGGGGCTGGCACCTGTGAGTTTATTTCCCCTATGTGCGTCCTGCTGCCTGCGCTGGTAGTTTCCACCCGCCCCCACCTCATGCGTGTGTTTATGGTGTGGTCGGCATGTTGGCCATTGTGTGACCAGTTTTGTTATAATAAACATGTTTTGAACCTGCCCTCACTGAGATCATCGTGTGGGTACATTCACCACACAACATGTAGGCAAGCATGAGGAAGGTCCATTACACCTGGGTTTTGGACATGTAGCGTGGCCATGGCCATCATTAATGTTACCTGCACCACATGCGTAGGCTGTTTTTGGTGATGAACATCTGTGGCATAGGAATCCCTGGGACATGGGTACAAGCCACAGGCTCCATGTATTTGCCTGTTAATAGTCTCCCAGCCTCCACCAACCAAGTCATGTCACAGGCATGTGTCTGCTTCCCCACAACAATTGCTGTGGTGCAGAGCAGCATCGCACACACAGCATGACACCCATGTGTCCCTTCTGAACACATGATGTGCCATGGAGCGGGCGGGACACGCCTGATCACCCCTGGCCAAATTGAAAGGGCCAATGTCCTAACAGAGCCTCACCTCAATGTGCTACAGTATCAGGGGGGTGTTTGGTGACCGTGGAATGGCCCACGATCGCTGTTGTTGTAACCCCTGCAGCTGCCCACTACCATGTGGCACATTGGGCCTCCTTTGTGAACATTGGTGTAGTCTGCAGCCAAGGGGCCAATGCCCAGATTCGTATGCAGTTATGAAATTTATTTATGTTTAGTTATTTTATTTATTTAACATTTGCTTCTATTAACCGCGCTATTAAATAATCAGGCGCGGTGTAAAAAAAAAAAGTACATCAAACAGGCATACGATGTGCAATGCCATGTGTGCAGGTAATACACGGACAGTTATGGACACCCCGGCAATGACCGGGCCAGATCGAACCCCTCAGGTAATGGTCAGGGCATGCCATGTGCAACACACAACTATTGCTATAAAAAGGATATGAAACAATTGGATGGAGAACTATCTATATGTATGCACATGTGTACAGTAATAGGTATTGCACTATTGGCGACGGCGCTGCCTCTGCACGTCCTGGCACGCTGCAAAACCGTTCCCCTGCAGCTGGCACAAAACGGTCATCTTGTGCCCTGTGGCGGGGGTGATGGGTGGTGCGTGGCTCCGTGGGTGGGCGGTGTGGGCGGTGCAGGGGCCATCTGGAAGGTGGGGCCAATCCCCTTTCCAGGGCAGCTTGGATGAACTCCATGGCCACACACATCCTCCCATAAGGCATATCTTGGATGTGTTTGGCGCAGAAGCACCCACCTCCTGTAGAGGCTTTCTCCATTGTGCCGTATAGCTTCAAGTTCCTGACGAATGCCTGTGTGGGGGAAGAGATGGTGGTCATTGAGTTACCTGTGGCGGGTACACTTGTCAGGCAGATCCTAGGCAAAACATATCACACAAACTACCCTTTGCCATGGATACAAACGGGTTTCTGTACTTCACCCCCCTTTTGAGATGCATATTTTTTGATGTATAGAACACTTTACACAACCCCAAGTGGGATAACCCAGAGTAACACCATGTACGTTTGGCTAAGGAATCCTATCATGCTTCAGGTAGGAGTTCTATAGAAAGGGTGATGTGACGTCTGAACAAGACTCCTGGTCAGTCCTGGTACAAGAGTAATAACACATATGCTCACACATACAAAGACTACCAGTCCCAGAAATTGCAACCAGGCTGTCCAGCATACCATGAGGGGGGCTGCAAGTGAAGAATACATGTGTCAATCAAGGAGAGCCTATGAGGTAAATCCCTAGGCACTCATCTCAAAGGGCAGGGCCTTGATTTCAGCACAGCTGCGCTGTTATAGG
>CM066032.1:1243656541-1243862277 GCA_033557465.1 Ichthyophis bannanicus
TTAGTCACCACTGCTTGAATGTTGCTCGGTGTCACCAATGAACCAGAGAGCAAAGGCTGCCACTACATGAGAGGATGTCACAACAAAAACAGTGCATATATGCATCATGACATTATATTTAACGGGCACTACTCACCCAGCAATATGCAGTCACCATACTGTCATCCTCAAATTCCTGAATTAGGCCTGAGGCGATGCAGGATATAGGAGTCATGGGTGGGACCCTGGAAACCTTGGGACCACATTAAGAATATGCAGATTAGCATCACATACAACCTGAACATTCAGGGCATGGTAGTTGTTTGCGGTTGCGAAACACCACCCCCTGTCTCTTGGCGGGGACCATGGCAACATGTGTGCAATCCATAGCTCCCATCACGTGTGGTATCCCAGCTAATGCCTCAAAGGCCTGGTTCAGGGTCCCCCAATGTTTGCCTACTGTGGGAAGGCCTATGTAATTCCCCACCCGGATGACCATAGCATGCAGTACGATGGTTGGAGACAGCGTGAGAAGGTGGCGGGGCGGGCGGCTCATGCCACCCACTGCGGCCACAGAGGTCTGGAAACAGCCAGAGGCGAAGAAATGTAACGCAGCAAGGGAGCTTGACTAACACCTGGTATGGCATGAGGACCGGTCAGTCCAGGGGTCGAGGTCAGCGTCTCAGATCCTCATTCGAGCCCCACTAATAGCCCTTGTGCTCAGTCGGTAAAGGGAGAGTACCTGGTCCTCACGCATGCCCTGGAGCTGGGCCCTGGGCCTGTAGAGGCGCGGCTGCCGAGCCTGCACCTCAGCACGCCGTCTGCGCCCTCCACACAGGCCTCTCTGGACGGCCTCCACAGCTGCAGGTCTGAGTTGCTGCGGGTCTACACCATGTCCTGTGCCTCAGCCCCAGGGCATCATCTCCCCTGTCCGGCAACCGCATCATCTGCCCACGTCTCCGGGCACATGCAACAAATATATGTAGGACATAAACACCCCTGTGTGGCTACCAAGCAAACAGACACACAGACACAGACAAACCGACACACACAGAGACACACACCCCCACACGGCACACACGCGCGACACACACACACACGTTCCCAAACACTGGGACACCGTACAAACCACGAAAGAAACACAGTCAAAAACAAAACTCCACAAACAGACTGTCATACACCTGCTCTCAGTTTCAAACACACCAACACTCGCCGCGTCTACGAAAACACCCTCAATGTCTCCAAATCTGCAGAAGCAATTTAAACAGGGATGGTATGTCCGTACTGTGCGCATGCGCTGTTGTGTGGATTGCGACGCTTGTGCGAGGCGAACATGTTGCATTATCCTGCGCATCTGCATGACGTTACGCATGGGCGACTGGCTGTGGGTGGGCCGCCAATGTGCAACTGTTGGACAACGCGTGAGTGTGTGTGAATAGCGAGACGCGCATGTGCCAACGGAGTCGCATGACGTCTGCGTGTGCGCGGAGCCCGTTAAGCAGGCGTAAGCATTGCCCTGACGTCATGATGCTCCTAGAAATGCACATGCGCTAAGAGTATCATTTGCGGTCGCGCACAAACACGACAGCCTAACGCATGCCCATGCGCAATTGGATATCGGGCCCGCCCACAAGCAGCGCCGTCAACAGTTGCACATGCGCAACGTGCGCGCCGCAAAAAAAAAGGTACAAAGGGGACCGGGAAACACAAGGTAAAGGTTGAGGGTTGACTGAGGAGTGGGCGGGAGGTGTAGTAAGAGGCTGTGTATTGAGAGGTGTCTTAGTGATAGGTAGGTTTCTGTTATCTGTGTCATCATTGTATCCTGTGGTCATATCTGTTGTCATATCCGTAGTCCCCTGTTTATTGTGGAACGTCTCTGTGTACTGTGCTGTTTACTGTTACAGTTCATGTGGTTGTGTGACGTGTGAGGAGGTCATAGTTGTGGTGTCTGTTCAGTGGGTGTTGTAGGGGAGGCGAGGGGGTGAGGTGAGTTGGGAGGGGACAGGTGTGCAGAGAGAGGGTGGGTGGAGGGGGATGGAGAGGCGGAGTCAGAGCCAGAGGGGGAGGGGAGAGAGAGGGGTACACAGAGCGATCGAGAGAGGGAACGGTACGAGGGTTAGGAGAGGGGAGAGGAGGAAGGGACAGAGAGAGAGAGAACATAAGAACATAAGAACATAAGATATGCCATACTGGGTCAGACCAAGGTCATCAAGCCCAGTATTCTGTTTCCAACAGTGGCCAATCTAGGTCATACGTACCTAGCAGTTTCCCCAAGGGACACAGGTTCCACAATGCTTGTATTGGTTCAAGCATTGATATCCTGGGTCCCTTCTTAATAATGGTTATGGACCTTTCCTCCAGGAACTTGTCCAAACCTTTTTTAAACCCAGCTACACTAACAGCCTTTACTACATCCTCCGGTAACAAATTCCAGAGTTTGATTACACGTTGAGTGAAAAAATATTTTCTTTATAGTCTTAAATAGTTTACCCTGTAGCTTCATTGCATGTCCCCTAGTCTTTCTATATTCTGATAAGGTAAACAATCGATCTACGTTTACCCGTTCCACTCCGTTCATTAATTTATAGACTTCTATCATATCTCCCCTCAGCCGTCTCTTTTCCAGGTTAAAGAGCCCCAACCTTTTTAGCCTTTCTTCATAGGAGTAGCCTTCCATCCCCTTTACCATTTTGAGAGAGGGAGGGTGTGAGGCTGAGGGTGCGGGAGGGTGTGTGTGCGGGGCGTGCAGGTGAGGTGGCCCCACCAGTGCCACTGGAGGCAGGGCCTGTGGGTCCTGAGGGCCCTGAGGAGCCAGTGGCAGCACCAGGATATCAGCACCTGCACAGCTGGCTCCCAGCAGGCACACTGGGAAGAGGAAGAGGGTACCAGTGCCTGAGAAACCTGCGGAGGAGGGCAATAAGATTTACGGATGCTGAGAACCACACCCTCCTCTCCATGGTCCTGGAGAACTACGAGGTGCTATTTGGCCGTCTTAGCTCACGGACCAGCACAGCAGGACGGCAGGCGGTCTGGGAGGAGGTCAGGCATGGAGTTGCTGAGGTAGGGGGCCCCCCTGCGGGACATAGACAGCCTAAAGAAAAGATATTCAGATATCAAGAGAGGTGTGCGTCAGCACATGTGTGCCGAGAAACACCATGCCAGGGGCACAGGTGGCGGGGGCCCCCTACCAGCAATGCTCAGCCCCCTGGAGCAGCAGCTGGCGGAACGCCTGGGACCTGTATACACCTATGGGCTGCCTGAGATGCTTGACACTGCAGATCCACATGCAGGTATGTCTGTTACGCATAACCATCACATCTCATCACCTCCCTGATAGTAACATTGTGTAACCAGCTCACCTTTGCAAATGCACACCCATATCTATCTCCACAGCCCCATAATGGACCTACGCAGGGATCAGAGGTTGTGTGCACTGCCCCATCATACCCTATGTTGTCATACAAATACACACAGTGCTACCACTGGCTCCATGGCCTTGAGGGTCTGAGGTGGGGTGGGCCCTGGATTTGGGTTTGTATGTGTGAAGGTGCAATGCTAATGTAGGACAGGGACTGTCATGGACATGCTGATGTATGCCTCCCACCTCTCGGTGTGATGCAACAAGCACAAAGGAATGTAGCTCAGACAGAGTAGTGGCAAAGGGGAACATTACCCCAAAATGCAGTAAACAGACATCCCCATCAAAACTGTCCCTGACATTACGTTGTGTGACACACATGTAGACATCAAGTTATGACTGGAGCATGAACCACAATGTGTCTGTACTGTAACCCAGTCATGCTAAAGCCTATCTCTCTACTGTCATATGCTCTGCAGGCCATTATCTACACACCATACATATTAGGATGGCCATGAACAGTCATGCCATGCCTCACCAATCTCCGTTGATCAGACAGGCTCTGCTGTTCGTTGTTGCCGCAATACAATCATTGTCCAAGGGGGATCCAAGGGTACATCATCCTCATCACATCCCCCTGAGTGCACCCATCTCTGTGTAGGGATTAACCGTCATCTAAGAGATATGTGATCTGTCTAAGGAGTAACTATGCCTGCAGTACAGCTGGACTGTCTAAAGGTGCATCAAACGTATTGGGGAGGTCAGGCTTGCCAGACGACACATCATGGAACCAGATGGTCACAGCTCTGTTTGCACATCTATGACATACACTGTTGTAACCCCTCCCCCACCTGTCTGTGTAAGCAAGTGGTGGGTGACACATGTCACCTGTATGTGGAGTGTCACTGAACCGTGTCTCAAATGTACGAGCCGCTAAGTCCTCCTGGATAATAACTCCCCAAATAGATCAGGTGTGTCCCACGCACCGGCCTACGGGGCAAATCCTCAAGTTATCTGTTGTGAATAGCTCTGTTTGGGAAAACACATGACATACAGCAGATAGCTGCCTTCATAATGCCTGACTCAGGCCCGCTGCTGATAATAGCATTCACACTACCTGTCTGCATTTTGATGTGACACAGCAAATACAAACAACCATGTACCTTGTACTGGGGTATATCTTGTTACATATGTGGCCACTCTGCTCTCCTTCTCACGGGTTAGCTATGCCCTCCATAGGCATAGCCATCAACCCTGTGTCTCCCAGTGCCCCACACCTCACCTGTTCTCAGATGGTTATGTTAGGCCCTGAATATCCCAGGCAAATGCTGTGTTGTGGTGAATCACCTCCACTACGAATGCTGCTCGGCATTGTTTCCCCCTCTATGTCATAGGTGTCAGCAGCAGAGGCAAGGTCATGGCCCCCAGGTTGTTTTCCTCCCCCTCCTCTGCTCTCACCTCCTCTGTGTCCCCCTGTCCCGCTCTGTGTGAGCAGCTGGCTCTGCATAGCGCAGTGTGCCCCCTGCTGTGCCGTGTCTGATATTTGGGCCAGCCGTCCCCCACCCCGAGGTGAGGTGTTCTAGCTGATTGGCCATGTGTTCTGTGTGTTGAGTACATAGGTGGCTGCATCCACCTGCATGAGACACACCTGCCAACATAGCCCCATCTGGGTACATGGTGTCTGTGTGTGTGTGAGCATGGCACGCCCCCCCCCCTCTAAGGCCACAGCATGACATCAACACCAGATGGAATACACCGAGCAACACAGGACTAGCTGTGCGTGACACAGCTGTCACATTGCCAACATAGGCCAGGGTCTGATGTCAGCCGCATGGTCAATGAGATGCCCTTGAAGGAGATGCCCCCACCCCCACCTTTGAGGTGACCTCCACCTCTCACACACCAGTCCAGCATCGACTGAAAGGGTTGGTTCCCTGAAACTATGCATCATATGGAGCCAGCAGATATGCCATGTGTGTATGTGATGCCCATCCGCAAACGCACACAATCTGTGACTGTGCTACCACAACCCTCAAAACCACAGTAGCACATGTGCACGGTCAATCACATGTGAACAAATGCGACAATTGGTTGACGGTGAGAGTACGGTGTATGTCTCTAGTTGCGCTATGAGTAGCATCACAGCAGGCACCACGGAATGCATGGCGTAAACAGAGATTACCTGTCACATGTTGCACACACTGCATTGGCCAGGTGTGGTCATACACGTCTTCCCAGGGCATAAGGGCAGATGTGTCAACCATTCCCTGACCCTGTGTTTGCAGCAATACACGGCCTGTGTTGGTATGGTGACATATGTTCCCACTGGGATATGTCGTGGACACTCACAGCTGCAGATATCTTTGTAGTGGCGTGTGGTCCCCATGGTCCACTGTCAGGTTGCAGGGACACATACAACATGTGTCACACATCCCATCACTTCCCGAAACATTCCAGACAGGTGATGTTACTGGTAACCCTGACCCACACCCCTGACACTGCCGCACCTCACCTCTACTGTCATGGAGTATCTGCCCATGACGTGTTATGTTGCATCTGACATACTCTACGCACAGTGCTGCATGTGCCTGTCAATGGTCCCACTATCATGTACAGTTCGAGTTCCACACATTGTCGGAATGTGGCATACACATGTAACACTGCATATACAGTATGTCCCATGGGGATATGCACTACGCAATGGCATGCACACTCAAACAGGGGCTGCCAATGAAGGTGTACCTGTTGGTGATGTGCAGCCCTGTGTGCACCTGCCACTGCCAGATGGGGTGGGAGATGGACTGCGTGTGAAATGCACATGGGAGCATATATTGGAACACGGAGGACACACAGGTGTGCAGGGCTCTGACACACACCAGATCCCCTGGAACAGGTCCATGTTGTGGTGAGACAGGTATAGGGGTATGTAGGGGGCCCTGTTGCAGCACACATGCAGGGTAACCACAACATGACATATCCCTTCCCCTGAACACACACATAAATGTAGCTGTACAGCACACACATATGTGTTTGATCTGTGTCTGTCTACAATACAGGTGACTACAGCACAGTCCGGCCACGTGAGGAGGAGGAGGAGGAGGAGGAGGAGTTGGAGGTGTGGGAGGCATCTGACATGGAGGGGCATGAAAATGCTGCGGCTGCAGAGGTGCTGCTGCAGGGGGTGAGTCCTTGTCCCCAGGAGGGGCACACTGAGCCTCCAACAAGCCTCACCACACAACGTTTGGCTGAAGGAACAGCTGACGCAGCACCACCAGCACAACAGGATACTGGGGAGGATGTTCTGAGAGCTGAGCTGCGGGCCCATGCCACCTCGTCACATCGGGACAGTGAAGGTGGGTGGGCAAAAATGTTCACGCAGATAACCCTTATGTTCTTTGTACATACACTAACAGGTGTGCACACTCTACCAGGACTGTAAATGTGTGTGACTACACAAACACACACTCGGTGTGCACAATACCGAACAGTGTGAGACACATCAGCGTACAGTATGTGCAACACACTGTGTGCAAGGCGACCAAAGGGTATGCCACACATGCCCATTAACCTACATATCGCGTCACATCATTGTTTGATTTGGCCAGACACACCTATGGACTGTTCTGTCTCTGCTCATACAGTAGGTACCAGCAGCAGGCACGTACCACATGCAATACAGGGCCCAGGGAAAACGTGGACAGCAATAGGATGAACCACCTTTAGCACCACACGTATTATCCAGAAACTATGCGCCTATGGCCCGACTCAGGCCGTGGTCCGTGTCCTTCTTCAGGGGCAGGCTTATTAGGCAAACCACACCTTCACAGTGTATTGAGAATGACCTATTCAACCACAGGGACGCACCGGGGCCCTTCACCTCTCAATGCAGTCACACACCTTCTGCTATCCGAATATAATTAACCAGTCGTGCATCCGTGCAAGGGGAGGCCTTCCTGTAACACATTTCCACTTTCACATTGTTACAACAAGGCTTCCCCTTGCGTGGATGCACTGCTGGTTAATTATATTTGGATGGCAGAATGCGTTTGTCTACATTGAGAGGTGAGGGGCTCCGGTGCGTCCCTTTGGTTGATCAGGTCCTGTCCAACACACTGTGGACGTGTGTTTAACCTGATAAACCTGCCCCTGCAGAGGAAAAAGGAATACGGCCTGTGTCGGGCCATAGGCCTCTACTGTCTGTATAATACGTGTTGTGATAAAGGTGGTTTGTCCTATTGCTTGACACGTTCGTAATGGGCTAAAACATGTTATCAACTATTATGTCGACATCTTTTTCCTGGGTTGTGTTTCCCAATGTGGAACCTTGCATCATGTACCCATACGTCGAGTTTTATGTTCTTTGGTGCATACCTTTGCACCTCTCCACATTACATTTCATCTTCCTTTTGGATACCCCATCTTCCAATATATCTAGATCCCCTTGCAATTTAACACAATCCGCTTGGATTCTGACAACCTTATAAAAGTGTTTTTCCCATGTGCAAATTGATTGCCTCACTCGTAGGTCCCTTTTGCAGGTAAGTTATGAATATGTCATAGAGCAACAGACCCAACACTGATCCCTGCCTCACTCCATGTATTACCTCTCTCCATTGGGGAAATTGGCCACCTAGCCCTACCCTCTCTGCCTTCTGCTGCCATCCCTGCTACCATGCACATTCAGGGCTACCTTCCCCGCCCCCCCCCCTTTGTGTGACTCTGAAATCATCCCGATGGCCTGCCACCAGCAGTTTGCATGCATAGCATACACCTGTCTAGGCAAATGTGCAGCTTGTACCCCTGTGATGCAACATCCTGTCATCAACATACGCATTGTGAGCCCTGCACATGCCTCATAGGGTCTACATGCACTGTTTATCTGACCACTTGAGTCTCCCCCTGGGGGGATGTGACACCCTTATCTGACAGATGCATGGTGCAGTTGTGGACGGGCCCATGTCCTGGGTGTGAATCTGCTGCTCACACCCCATCCCTCATAGTCATGAGCAATGCACCTATCACCTGCCCATGCCGTGTGTATCCCCTAACTCTGCATCCCACATGTTATGTTTGTTAGCATTTGAACTCCCCTACAAAATGTGTATCCCGAGGTGTCATTGCAATTACCTGCGCACCCTCCAGCCACACACACAATGTACATATTGTTGCTCTGTGTCCCAGGGAATATTGTACATGTGCTGGACAGTGTTGTGCCTGCTGAGATGGGGTATCCCTGTGCCTGTCACACACATCATTTACATTGGGCACGTCCTGTGTGTGGCCTAACATACACCTTTGAGGTATGTCCCCATTCAGTTAAATATGCACCTGACCACTACAGTTCGTAACATGCAGGGGAAAAGCATGTGTGACATGTCCCACCCTGTTGTGTATTACTGTCATACCTGGCAGGGGTAGCTCTCACACGGCCATTTTCTCCCCCACACAGGCATTCGTCAGGAACTCATAGCTCTGCGGCAATCCTCTGAATGTCTCATCCAGGAGATGGTCCCATCTGCGCCAGAGCATATGTGACCGGCCATACCAGAGGATGTGTGTGGCCATGGAGGGCATCGAGGCTGCGCTGGTGAGGATGGCACCACCGCCACCACAGACACCACCACCACCACCACCGCCGCCAACACCACCTCCGCTACAGGCACCAGAGGATTGGGTGGCGCCAGGGGAACGGGGACCTCCATTGCCAGGTGCCATACCTGTGAGGCGACGGCGTCGCAAATAGAGCAGACCAAACATGGGTACCCTAGCATACATTAAAGAGTTACACTCCAATGTGTGTTCCCCTTTATTGCTCAGGTTGTGTGCACATGAATGCTCTGCCCATGGACAGATGATCTGAGACCAGGCCCGTTGTTGCAGGGATTGTCACACTGTCAGGTATTAAATGCACACATGCCATTACCTGGCATTCCAAGACATGCACATGCTGTGGTCACTGACCCTTGGCTACAACTCACAGGTGTACACATGGGCCCACTTGCATATGTCGGCATGCCCCAGGGGTTTACAGCACCAATTTCCTGCACAGTCACCATTTACATCCCCATCAGCCGTGCACAATGGGGGCATACGTGTGCCCATTGGGTGTGTCCTTGGCAATGCTGACAGGCCTGTCCCGCACCTACATGGCATACATGTGTCTGCGACACACATGTGTGCCATGCATATTTACATTGCTGCTGTCCAACACCAACTGCTGTCCCACCAGACCTATCCCTGTGACATTACTGTGTCTCGGGAACATATGCAGGGCAACATCCTCTGGGCCTACACCTGTCCCATGGCCATGCCCACATAGATATCACACAGCTCCTCATGTGTTGCTGTTACCGTTATGGTGTCCATGCCAATGTTTGATCCCCAAGAAGGTGGATAGACATATCCCATCCTTGCATACATGGTGTGCGTGTGAGGCAATCACAAGGCCATTGATGCAAAGTACAAACTAAAACCATTTATTTACACAACATATGTAAACGGGCAACATGCCCAACATCAAATGCCAAAAGGGGGGGGGGGGAACACTGCGCAACACAGGGCACATGGGGACGTCACAGGTGACATTGCTGGTGCCTGTGACGCTGTTCGGCAGGTGGCCATCGGGATGCCAGCTGCAACACATCGGTGTCCACCTGCCGAACAGCCCCGGTCATGCACTGCAGGGCATGGAACACCACATGGATGTCGCGCCGTGTGTCATCCATGGCCACTAAGATATCATGCATACACCTGCCAGCACACAGACACACATTGCCTGTTGTCTGTGTGCTGGCATGTGCATGAGCCGTGACAGTGGCCCTGGATGGCACAGGAATGTGCTGCCGCCCGTGCTGTGCCCACCCCTGCAGTGGCTGACTGGTGCCCCCATGGCCCTGTGGTGGGCTGTGTTCCCACACACCCCCTCCCCCCTCCTCCCCTCCCTGCAGATACTCCCTCCACCCTCCCAGGCCAGACAGAGGCCCCCCCTCCCCCCACCCTGTCAGCACCCCTTCCCCCTGTGGCCCTCTCCCCTGCACCCCCCAATGTCCCATCCTCTCCATCCCCTTCATTTGGGGTAGGGTGGGTGACATCCTCATCCTCCTCCGCAATGTCGTCGTCCGACACCACCACCACCACATCCGTCCCCTCCTCCTCGGATCCCTGCTGGTCGGGCTGCAGGTTCTCCTCCAAGGGCTCATCCTCCCCCCTTGTGCGGCGTGTGCTGGGCCTGCGGAAGCTGTATGTGGAGGTGTGTGGTTCCTCGTCACTGGCATCCCCACCTGTGAAGGGTGACAGACATCAGGGCACATCCATGTGTGGCACAGAACATATGTACAGATAAGGCAGGCCAGAGGCAGTTGGTTCAATGGCACACTTTAACCTGTGGCATAGCCCTCCAATACTCACCATCGTGGTGGTGCTCTCCCTCTGTGCTGAGCTGTTCCAAATACCGCATGTGGAATTGTCGTAGTTCACGAGCCTTCTTCCTCAGTTCCTCCACCTGTGGACATGCAAATGTTGTCTTCTGTCTGTCAGCACCTGCCACCTGTCACTGTGTCTGTCACGCAGACGCCTATGTCCTGGGTGGGCCACATCTTGCTGCTCCCACCCTCCTGCTACCTGTGGCATATCCATCATGGTAACGCACCACCAGCAGTCAGTCCCACACATATGTGGGAAATAGGTTTTGCACATAGGTGTCACGGCAGTATCAACAGAGCCTAGCTGGCATCCACATGCATTGACAGATAGGGCAGCAATCAGCAGCCTTACTGTGTGGCTGCAGTCTGCCCACACCCATCTCACCACCACCCCACAACACAACAGTGGGATGGTGGGAGGGACAGTGAGAGACAGAGGGTGTGTGTGAGGGGGGAGATGTAGGGCGTGACACAGACACTGAGGGTGAGGGTGGGCGACAGAACACCCATGGGACATGGTGTTGCTTGCGGGACATATCCCTGCTGCTTATTGACAGCAGCTGTCCAAGGTGTGTGTGTCTGATGCCCCCAGATGCAGGTGATGCAACGTCACCATTGCTGTGGACCCACTCGACACCATTGCCAGTGTATGCACCCCATAGTGGGTGTCCCCTGTGGGGCAGCACACCTACAAGGTAGGCATCTGTGTTCTCCCCTATGGGTGTTGCTTCAGGGAAGGGTATGCGTGTGATATGTGATTCACAGCATCCTTAGCACACATGGCATCCCTCTGTGGTCCTGACGTTGAGTGTCATTGGCCCGTGCTGGGCCCCTGCAGCCCACATGTGGCGCCTCATAGGATGCCCTACACACAGACAAAATGGCAGGGGGCACGGGAGGCTTCATGTGCCCCCCATGCTGGTGCATATCTCTGTAACAGAGGTGGGTTATTTGCAGTGCCCATGTTCACATTTGCACACTGCAAGGGTAGCAAGGCTGCAGCTGATGGGTTGTTGTCAGTCTGCAACCTTGTCCTGATCATGTGAACATGAGCAAATGGGTGATGCTGTGGGGGGACTCACATGATATCCATGAGACAGCACACACCCTGGCATGCACCCGGTGTGTGGGAGGGGGATCGGACTGAACCTCTGTCGTGAGTTGTGACCAGTTGGACCGCACGTCTAGGTGTGCTTAGACACATGTCCCCCTGGCACGCCCATATGCAGCTCACCCAGCCATGCACCCTGTGCATACTGTGTGTGTTGTGTCGGGGCCCAGGGTGTGTGATGTGTGTTGAGATGGCCTCACCATGCTAGCAGATACAATGGGGACGTACAGGCTGTTTGGTGGCTGGCAAGATGTCTGTGGCCATCCTTGTGATGGGGGGGTGGGTATATAGTGAGGCCTGTGGGGATATGGGTCGGCGTTGCCCTGTTGTGTCATATGTATATCCCTCAGGGGTATAGTCCTGCCCAGTTGTGTGCACACACAGATGTGTCTGTGCCCTCCTGTAGTCTCAGTTATGCGCATGTAGGGGCTGTGTAACACACAACCCAGCTGTGGAGGCGCCCCCACCTGTGCCCCTGCATAGCTCGGTTACCCATGTTCCATAGGGGCTGCTGGGGTCACATTCAGGGACATGTCCCTCCATTGTGTTGCGAGGGGTGGGGTTTGGTGGGGTTCGGACTGTGCCACCTACTATGGTGTGCAGGGTCCAGCCCTCCTATGATATCTCACATCCCACATACATGCAGGGACATGGATCGCATGAGATGTTCCACATATGTTTCCATGTTTGGCTGTGGGGGGGGGATTACATCACAGGGTACTTTAAGGTCCTGTGGATGCTGTCGATGCTGGACCAGCTACGGCTGCCTGTCTCCCAGATGTGGTGTTATGTGTGATGTTGACAGTTCAGTCAGCTTGCAGTGTTGGTTGTCCCTGATGGGCATATGACAGATAGCATCCCTTTGTGGTGCACAGTGCGTAGTCCTTGCCGTGCATCCGCTTGCAGTATCGTAGTCATCTGACCTAATGGCCAGTGTGGACCTGTCAGCATCCACCTTGTGGATCTCTGCTGGCACCTTTTCCCTGCCAGTTGGGCAAGGGTTCAGTGGGTGTCTCACACCATACCGTGTGACAGCCTGGTCCATGTAGGTTGCTGTTGCCGCACATGTGACCATGACACAATGGCGGGTTCAGACACTCAGCCTATGCACCCACACCGGTCCAATGCTACCCTGTTAGCATCATTTGCTCTCGCAATGAGCATACCTGTCAGACAACACCTCATCCACCCCATGTCATGTGGGAGGTGCACATCTCGATGTTGTAGATATTCTGAACACTCCATCCACCTCATCCCCAGAGGACAGGGGTATTTGACACCCTCCTGGGTTACAGACAAACTGCATGGCACACACGGCAACAGCGGCATCAGTGTTCCAACGCCACTCCCAGAGTGTGTGACGCCATGTCATCCGTGAGATTGTGCTCACAGCATAGGTGCCGCCAACAGAATGGGGTGCTCAGGGGCCTTTCCATTTGGGGACACAGGCAACATCCAACACAGCAACGTTATCATCTATCTATTCGGCATGTGGGGGATGTTAGGAGGTGTCTCTCATCCCATTCAGGAGGGTGTCGTGTCATATGGTATGTCCAGGCAGGGTGCCATACACCCTTGGCATCTGTGGATATTGCTGTTTCTCAGACTCATGTGTCCTGTGCTTTACCTCAGTTGTGGCAAAAACTGTGTGGAGCCTGGCCACAGTTATGGAAGCCCCTGTGGGGTCTGATCCTGGGGCGCGACGTGTTCCATCTTGGGACATGCACGCACCCCCTTGCAATTTCCATTAATGTACACGTAGGTATCACATTCACTAGGCACCTCACAGGGTTGTACGTATATTGTCCGTGTGGGTTGTTGCTGAGTGCGGTTCTGATTCACTGGTGCAGAGTCCCAGAGGTGATCAGTTACAAATGAGTCCCACACGCTACACATCTGCACTGCTGGCCCATATGCCCCTGCTGTGCCCCTGAGCTTTGTGGGTGGCAATCAGATGATGAGTGTGGTGTAGGGTGGTGTCAGGTGCCCTGTGGGGCCAGACATAGTTGAAGGACAGTGTGTTTTGGACAGCATACTGTGTGTTAGTGACAAATGCTATGGCTGTGTAGTTTTGACGGCTACAGCCCATACACCATTGCACGGCACTAGGGGCTCAGACGCATGTGCTGACTCCATACCTTGCTGTGGTCATTGACATGCCGTTTGGGCCTGATGATACCACCAGGGCTGTTTGGGCAGAGTGCATTCATCAGTGCCACTGCTGGTGCATCCCGATTTTGTATTTATTTATTTATTTAAAGTCTCTTATATACCGCACTATTCGGCATCAGCGCGGTTTACATGGAACAGAAATGCTCAGTACAGATTAACACGTATGAGTTCACAGGTAACAAGGCAAATAACTTGGATAACAAGGGTAACTATTTACAAACTTGGTTTGTGGCCCCTTTGTGACCATGCCACAGTATGTTGGTGTGGATGTAATCCACAGGATACATTGTGCTCCACAGGTGACATGGCTACCACCACACACAGGTTGGGGGGGGGCGGGGGGCTCTTGGCATGGCTGCCGGGTTCAGCCCAGCACCCCTGGATGCCATCTCACTGGCCAGTCATGGTGACATGGCACATGTGTATCCTTGCCATTCAGCACACTAGGCATGTCTGACAGTGACCAGCGAGTGATTGGCACTCTTGTGTCCTGTCCTCTGGCACATGGTGTGTCGTCTATGTTTTTGGTGTGTTTTGTGCCTATGCATTCATAGTGGTGGGTCGTGATAGGGCATTCTCACGTTTCCCATGGTATTGTGTTTGGTTGATGTCAACACAGCTACTAGTGATGGGGGTTCACATACAACAGTTTTACTGGTAGTGTGACCTCGGCAGGCACACACACAGGTGTGGCTCTGACATGGAGGTGTTCTGCACCTACAATAACACAGAGATGGGGGTTTAGCTTCAACAGCTGAACTGTGGGGCAGCATTTGTGGGGAGCATCATGGAGGACCACAGGAACTGTGTGATACCCCCATATGCTTCTCTACTGGCTGGTGGGGAGCAATGACATGCTGGCTTACACAGGGCATCAGGGAACACAATGGTTCAACCCATTCTTGTTTTTCACAGGTGATGATCTGTTCCCAGTGCCACATACATGCCTAACTGTGGGTGTGGCCATTTGTGCTTTGACACCTATGTGCATTGTACGTGTCTCCCTTGACGCACGTGACCCATTCCCTGTGGCACCCTTGACAGACATGGCAGTGCCATGCCACATTTGTTAGGGTGATGATGATGTTCCTGATGAGCCCTATAACCCTGTAGGTGGTACTGTGGATACATGTGTGGTCATATTACCTACACATGTCATGCAATACAAACACACTGGCAACATGATAATCCAGCACACATGGGCTGATGGAGAAACAAATGTGACATTGGGTGGGTTGCCCTATCCACCTTGGCAGTGGATAGGTCCATTACACGTGTATGTCTACCAGGCCATGGTCGACAGTGTTTGACCCACTACAAGAGCTGTGTGTCCTGTATTTTCTTTGCGATACTGCTAGATATAGCAGACCTACTTCAAGGGTGACACAGAGCCCACTTTGAATGGACTCCCTGGACCCCTGGAGGTAGGGGGATGATTCCAACTACATTAGGCAACACACCAATATCCCCAGGGTGACAGTGAAAACATTTGGGTTGGTCTCTCTGGACTCCTGGAGGTAGGGGGATGCTTAACACTACATTAGGCCACAGAGCCATATCTCCAGGGGGACAAGGAGCCCACTTTGAATGGGCTCCCTGGACCCCTGGAGGTAGGGGGATGCTTAACACTACATTAGGCCACACAGCCATATCTCCAGGGGGACAAGGAGCCCACTTTGAATGGACTCCCTGGACCCCTGGAGGTAGGGGGATGCTTAACACTACATTAGTACACAGAGCCATATCTCAAGGGTGACACAGAGCCCACTTTGAATGGACTCCCTGGACCCCTGGAGGTAGGGGGATGCTTAACACTACATTATTACACACAGCCATATCTCCAGGGTGAAACAGAGCCCACTTTGAATGGACTCCCTGGACCCCTGGAGGTAGGGGGATGCTTAACACTACATTAGGCCACACAGCCATATCTCCAGGGGGACAAGGAGCCCACTTTGAATGGACTCCCTGGACCCCTGGAGGTAGGGGGATGCTTAACACTACATTAGGCCACACAGCCATATCTCCAGGGGGACAAGGAGCCCACTTTGAATGGGCTCCCTGGACTCCTGGAGGTAGGGGGATGCTTAACACTACATTAGTACACACAGCCATATCTCCAGGGTGAAACAGAGCCCACTTTGAATGGACTCCCTGGACACCTGGAGGTAGGGGGATGCTTAACACTACATTAGTACACACAGCCATATCTCCAGGGTGAAACAGAGCCCACTTTGAATGGACTCCCTGGACCCCTGGAGGTAGGGGGATGCTTAACACTACATTAGGCCACACAGCCATATCTCCAGGGGGACAAGGAGCCCACTTTGAATGGACTCCCTGGACCCCTGGAGGTAGGGGGATGCTTAACACTACATTAGGCCATACAGCCATATCTCCAGGGGGACAAGGAGCCCACTTTGAATGGACTCCCTGGACCCCTGGAGGTAGGGGATGCTTAACACTACATTAGTACACACAGCCATATCTCCAGGGTGACACAGCGCCCACTTTGAATGGACTCCCTGGACCCCTGGAGGTAGGGGGATGCTTAACACTACATTAGTACACACAGCCATATCTCCAGGGTGAAACAGAGCCCACTTTGAATGGACTCCCTGGACCCCTGGAGGTAGGGGGATGCTTAACACTACATTAGTACACACAGCCATATCTCCAGCGTGAAACAGAGCCCACTTTGAATGGACTCCCTGGACCCCTGGAGGTAGGGGGATGCTTAACACTACATTAGGCCACACAGCCATATCTCCAGGGGGACACAGAGCCCACTTTGAATGGGCTCCCTGGACCCCTGGAGGTAGGGGGATGCTTAACACTACATTAGGCCACACAGCCATATCTCCAGGGGGACAAGGAGCCCACTTTGAATGGACTCCCTGGACCCCTGGAGGTAGGGGGATGCTTAACACTACATTAGTACACAGAGCCATATCTCCAGGGTGACACAGAGCCCACTTTGAATGGACTCCCTGGACCCCTGGAGGTAGGGGGATGCTTAACACTACATTAGTACACACAGCCATATCTCCAGGGTGAAACAGAGCCCACTTTGAATGGACTCCCTGGACCCCTGGAGGTAGGGGGATGCTTAAAACTACATTAGGCCACACAGCCATATCTCCAGGGGGACAAGGAGCCCACTTTGAATGGGCTCCCTGGACTCCTGGAGGTAGGGGGATGCTTAACACTAAATTAGTACACACAGCCATATCTCCAGGGTGAAACAGAGCCCACTTTGAATGGACTCCCTGGACCCCTGGAGGTAGGGGGATGCTTAACACTACATTAGGCCACACAGCCATATCTCCAGGGTGACACAGAGCCCACTTTGAATGGACTCCATGGACCCCTGGAGGTAGGGGGATGCTTAACACTACATTAGGCCACACAGCCATATCTCCAGGGGGACACAGAGCCCACTTTGAATGGGCTCCCTGGACCCCTGGAGGTAGGGGGATGCTTAACACTACATTAGGCCACACAGCCATATCTCCAGGGGGACAAGGAGCCCACTTTGAATGGACTCCCTGGAGCCCTGGAGGTAGGGGGATGCTTAACACTACATTAGTACACAGAGCCATATCTCCAGGGTGACACAGAGCCCACTTTGAATGGACTCCCTGGACCCCTGGAGGTAGGGGGATGCTTAACACTACATTAGTACACACAGCCATATCTCCCAGGTGAAACAGAGCCCACTTTGAATGGACTCCCTGGACCCCTGGAGGGAGGGGGATGCTTAACACTACATTAGGCCACACAGCCATATCTCCAGGGGGACAAGGAGCCCACTTTGAATGGACTCCCTGGACCCCTGGAGGTAGAGGGATGCTTAACACTACATTAGGCCACACAGCCATATCTCCAGGGGGACAATGAGCCCACTTTGAATGGGCTCCCTGGACTCCTGGAGGTAGGGGGATGCTTAACACTACATTAGTACACACAGCCATATCTCCAGGGTGACACAGAGCCCACTTTGAATGGACTCCCTGGACCCCTGGAGGTAGGGGGATGCTTAACACTACATTAGTACACACAGCCATATCTCCAGGGTGACACAGAGCCCACTTTGAATGGACTCCCTGGACCCCTGGAGGTAGGGGGATGCTTAACACTACATTAGTACACACAGCCATATCTCCAGGGTGACACAGAGCCCACTTTGAATGGACTCCCTGGACCCCTGGAGGTAGGGGGATGATTCCAACTACATTAGGCAACACACCAATATCCCCAGGGTGACAGTGAAAACAATTGGGTTGGTCTCTCTGGACTCCTGGAGGTAGAGGGATGCTTAACACTACATTAGGCCACAGAGCCATATCTCCAGGGGGACAAGGAGCCCACTTTGAATGGGCTCCCTGGACTCCTGGAGGTAGGGGGATGCTTAACACTACATTAGTACACACAGCCATATCTCCAGGGTGAAACAGAGCCCACTTTGAATGGACTCCCTGGACCCCTGGAGGTAGGGGGATGCTTAACACTACATTAGGCCACACAGCCATATCTCCAGGGGGACACAGAGCCCACTTTGAATGGACTCCCTGGACCCCTGGAGGTAGGGGGATGCTTAACACTACATTAGGCCACACAGCCATATCTCCAGGGTGACACAGAGCCCACTTTGAATGGACTCCCTGGACCCCTGGAGGTAGGGGGATGCTTAACACTACATTAGGCCACACAGCCATATCTCCAGGGGGACAAGGAGCCCACTTTGAATGGGCTCCCTGGACCCCTGGAGGTAGGTGATAGCTAAACACTAGATTAGGGAACACAGCCATATCTCCAGGGGGACAAGGAGCCCACTTTGAATGGACTCCCTGGACCCCTGGAGGTAGGGGGATGCTTAACACTACATTAGTACACAGAGCCATATCTCCAGGGTGACACAGAGCCCACTTTGAATGGACTCCCTGGACCCCTGGAGGTAGGGGGATGCTTAACACTACATTAGTACACAGAGCCATGTCTCCAGGGTGACACAGAGCCCACTTTGAATGGACTCCCTGGACCCCTGGAGGTAGGGGGATGCTTAACACTACATTAGTACACACAGCCATATCTCCAGGGGGACAAGGAGCCCACTTTGAATGGGCTCCCTGGACCCCTGGAGGTAGGGGGATGCTTAACGCTACATTAGTACACAGAGCCATATCTCCAGGGTGACACAGAGCCCACTTTGAATGGACTCCCTGGACCCCTGGAGGTAGGGGGATGCTTAACACTACATTAGTACACAGAGCCATATCTCCAGGGTGACACAGAGCCCACTTTGAATGGACTCCCTGGACCCCTGGAGGTAGGGGGATGCTTCACACTACATTAGTACACAGAGCCATATCTCCAGGGTGACACAGAGCCCACTTTGAATGGACTCCCTGGACCCCTGGAGGTAGGGGGATGCTTAACACTACATTAGTACACACAGCCATATCTCCAGGGTGACACAGAGCCCACTTTGAATGGACTCCCTGGACCCCTGGAGGTAGGGGGATGCTTAACACTACATTAGTACACACAGCCATATCTCCAGGGTGACACAGAGCCCACTTTGAATGGACTCCCTGGACCCCTGGAGGTAGGGGGATGATTCCAACTACATTAGGCAACACACCAATATCCCCAGGGTGACAGTGAAAACAATTGGGTTGGTCTCTCTGGACTCCTGGAGGTAGGGGGATGCTTAACACTACATTAGGCCACACAGCCATATCTCCAGGGTGACACGGAGCCCACTTTGAATGGACTCCCTGGACCCCTGGGGGTAGGGGGATGCTTAACACTACATTAGGCCACACACCCATATCCCCAGGTTGGCTGGGTCCCACTTTGTGGGTCTCTCTGGACCCATGGGGATAGGGGGGTTGTATTTTAGAATAGTTTAACACCACCCCAGGGCACATGTGTGGCTGAGGGCCCATGTGCTCAACGTTGCACAACCCATGGTGGTCGCCCCTATGTGTTACCCTGCAGATGCAGATACCGCCATCACCACAAGATGTTTCCTGTGGCTATTTAGCCAGATGCATGGCCTAGCTGTGTTGCTGTGTGCTGTGCGACATCAACACCACCAGCTGTCATAAGGCCAGGGGGCATCATGTCCTCTGTGGACACATCCGTCACCACCTGGCTAAATGGCCAACCACCCAGATGTGATACACAGTGCATATGGAATGTGTTTCACCTGCTACACTTGACCTCTCTAGACTAATAACACACAACAGCATGGACATCTGTCATCAACCCTGTCTGTGTATATGTTTGTTGTGCCGTGTGTCCATTCACTTACGTCACGTTGGTGGTCTGCCTGACGATTGAATCGCCTGGTCAGCCTCTCCCATGCCCTCTGGACCTTTGCCATGTTTTTGCTCCTGGAGGGCCCTGGGAAGAGCCTCTTCTGTTTCCTGGCAATCAGGGTGGACAGGTGGCACAGCTCTCGTTGGCTGAACGCCGGTTTCCTTAATCGGGACGCCATTTTGTTTCAGGGTGTGTACACGCGCGACCGCTAACGACGCAACTTCCGCATTTGCGCGTAGCGGTTCGCGCTGGTGCACGGCGCATGGCTGCGCGAATAATCGAGGCGCGCACGTGCGATCGGTATTGCTGTGTGGCAAGATGTTGCGGTTATTACCGGTACGCAGTATTCATAATAATAGTTTATAATTTTAATAACAATATGTGTCATGTGCTCAGCATACTCACATAACTACGAGGTGCCTCTCCTGTCCATTTAAATATGCGATAAATATTATGTATTACACTTGTTCACACACTCTGGTCCTGAACCTATGGACACATATCCACTGATTTCTGGGCCATTGTCAGATGAGGTGTGCTATGTGTGTCACATAGCAGGTAGTGCTCTGACACTGATAGCAATGGGTGCAGCCAGAACATCAGCACCAGGTGTCAATCAGACTGGTGATATGGGGTTCTGTATGTTGGTGGACCATGTTCTGTGGTGTATCAGCTTGTACAGACACCAATGCTGTATTGTTTGCTGTAGGGGTCTTTATGAGATTCATATATGAGCATTGCACACACACATTATGTTGCGTGTTGGACATTATGAGGTGATGTGGTCAGCATGTCAGCACACTGCACAATAACCTTTGGTATGTGTGCCGGCATACAGTCCTGGTGGCTGTGATCTTGCACAATGTTTGCTACATGGACTGCTTCACCAGGCGTCATGGGTTACATCCTCCAGTTGGGCTCTAGTGTGCCCTCTCAGTAAGCTCACATTATCATACTTTGTTACACCATTGGCCATGGTGCTTTCCATGTACATCTATGCTTTTGCCAGCATATATTTTCTGACATTGCAACATTATTACCTGCCACAGACCCCTTTCAGGATTACAGAGGTGATGCTAGTGGCAAGACCCTCACACTGCTGCCTACATCATGTGCGGTACACCATTCTCAAAAATGGATCACCGCACCCCTGGTAACCACAGCACACAGTCTGCAGGATTGCCTCTTTAGCCAGCCAGGCATCTGTTCTTATCAATCTAGTTGTGGCCCACACCTGACCTTGCTGCATGTGGAGCCAGGGGTTCCGTGATTCCATACACAGTGGGGTGTTTGGTGAGTGCAGCCATTGACAGGTCCCTGAGTGTGAACTAGTGGTGGATGTTCGGAGATCCTCACAGTGCTGTCAGCATCAGGTGCTCCCCACGCCACCATATAGTGTGGACCTGGCTTACTGCACTGTCATGGTGTTGGGGTTGCCAGTAATACATGATATTACACACATTCCATGCATGACAGCCCCCATGAACCTTGGAAATGATTGTTTAAATGTTACAATGGCTTGTTCTATGTATGTTAATTTCCTGCAATGTAACCAGCACTGCTGCTGACTGGTGGATTATATGGGACAATGTGAGGATCAAAAAACATTGCTTGTACAAACACACCTCGGATTTGAATGTTTATGTTTATGTTTATTTATTTGATAAAAACCGCCTTTCTGAAATAACCAAGGCGGTGTACAATTAAAACAATTTTAGTAAAAGAAGGCCAAAGGCCAACGAGAAGGAAAAGAAATGTACAATTTTTTTTTAAAAAGGATAGTAGAAGAGAGGAGGCAGGACGAGACAGAACAACATGGGGGAGCGTCAGAAGGAAGGAGGAGAGAGGATAGTAGAGTCACACAAAAGGAGAGGGAAGATTAAACGCTAGGGAAAACAGGTGGGTCTTGAGGTTTTGCTTAAAGACATTGTATTGGGGTTCTAAACGGAGGGAGGAAGGGAGAGAATTCCAAAGGGCGGGGCCAGCAAAAAAAAAGGCAGAGGAACGAGTGGATTGTAGATGAGCACGGGAGGGGGAAGGCAAAGTGAGACGGTTGAGGTGAAAAGAGCGAGGGGTGTATCTGTGAGAGTGAAAGTAGAGGAGATCTGATAGGTACTGGGGGGTGCTGTCATGGAAGGCTTTATGGACCAGAGTTAATAGTTTGAAAGTGGTGCGGAAGGGGACAGGCAACCAATGAAGATGAAATAGCTGAGGTGTAATATGGTCGCGGAGAGAGGTGTGCGTAAGGAGGCGTGCTGCAGTATTTTGGATGCGTTGCAAGCGATTCAGTTGGGATTTGGGGAGACCAATGAAAAGTGAGTTGGAAAAATCCACACGGGACATAACCAGGGAAAGCACCAGGGTAGTGAGTGCAGAGGGGGAGAGAAAGGGACGAACAGAGCGGAGCTGACGAAGGAAGAAAAAGGATGTTTTAGTAATGTGAGAAATGTGTGTATGATAGGACAGATCGGAGTCGAAGTGTACACCAAGGTACCGGAAAGTGGAGACCAGAGGCACAGAGGAGCCAGAAAAAGAGGGGGCCAGTGAAGGGGAAGGAGCACCGTGAGTGAACCAAATAGCGATAGTCTTAGTCAAGTTTAGATGAAGACAATTAAGTGTTAGCCAGTTTTCCACGGCTGAGAGACAGGAATCCAGTGCAGAGAGATCAGGACTAGAAGGTGAAGTGTGGTGAAGTAGCAGAATGTCATCAGCGTAGAAGAAAGAGGAGATACCAAACTGTTGTATTAGAGAGGCAAGAGGGGCTAGGAAGAGATTGAAAAGAAGTGGTGCAAGGACAGAACCTTGAGGGACCCCACAGAGGAGGGGGTGGGGATCAGAAGGGGGAATAGAAGAAGAGAAAGGAAGAACCGAGCAGGACCGAGAGGAGAGAAAAGAGTGGAACCAATGGTGGACTGTGCTGCAAAGACCCGCGTCCCGTAGGCGTTGTAGAAGTAGGGAGTGATCGACCAAGTCAAAAGCTGCAGAGAGATCTAGAGCAACTGCCACCGAGATATCACCACGATCTTGTGCTACATGTAAAGCATTTGTGAAAGCCAAATGAACCGTTTCAACACTGTGACCCTTACGGAACCCAGACTGGCGAGGGTGAAGGAAATTAATGGATGCAAGGTGGTGAGAGAGTAAGGCAAAGACGTATTTCTCCAGTAGCTTAGAGAGAAAAGGGAGATTAGAGACAGGACGGTAGTGAGCAGGGAGTAGAGGATCCAGAGAGGGGTTTTTCAGAATGGGGCGTATAAGAGCGTGTTTCCAGGGAGAGGGAAAAATTCCGGTGGACAGGCTAGAATTAAACATATTAAGGATAAAGGGAAGGAGCCCAAGGGAGGGGGTGAGAAGCCATGAAGAGGGAATAGGATCAAGGGCACAGGAGGTCTTCTTAGATGAGGAAATAAGGTGATGGAGTTCTGGAGCTGTGATTGGGTCAAAGGAAGCCGAGGTATTGCAGGCACCAGTGGACTACAGCTCTGTGGCTGTGATGAGAGGTATGGCTGCCTGCAATATGACCTCTGCAGACTTTGTGCTGCAGTAAACAGGGTGGTGTCAATCCACTCACACCCATGATGCACTGCATATGCACAGCAGCGGTCTCATGATGGCCGGACGGGAGGGTTTACAACCCCACAGCACCTAGGCCTAGTGTTGGGCACTAACCTTCAGTGTTGCAGCTACAGAGTGGGTGCACACCATCACAGTGTGTGTGGTGTGTGCTCACCCTGAGGGTGATGTGAGACACACAGCACCTATCCTGTCTGAACTGGCTTATACATCATGACAGCTTGTCTGCCAATGTCTGATAGGTTGGCACATCAGACACACCTACACTCCACCTTGCAGCATCTGTGCCTCCCAGAGCCTTCTGGGCTGCAATGCTCCCCAAAGGGTGCATATCCTGTGTGGGTGCCCTGCCTTTCATGATATATGTGCAGGGTGTGTGTGGGAAATGGAGATTTCCATACACATAGGCAGAGTGTGTCTGACCACCAAACCTTCCGTGTGGAACACAGTTTCCCCAAAATGATGATATGTACATTCTATATACCATCTAGGGTGCTAGCAGCTGCCAGCAACAGCAGACGCAGTCCCGCTGTGTTAAGGACGACCTGCAGGTCACTCTGTGCAATCTGGGACAAATCCATAATTCAGGATCAGGCAGACAAACAGTGGGGCTAGGGACCCCCTACTAACCCATCACCATCTGACATTCTCCAGCAAAAGGCACAGTGTGTGCCCAGCTAATGACCCTGCAAGGTGTTGCTGCCAGACACATGCAAAATGCAGACAGGCCACTAGCCAGTCCAAAGTGCATGCGCTCAGGTAAACTCTGTGCACCCTTAATTGGGATGTGAGCACACCCACCACGCAGTTGATTCAGTGATTGGGCACCATATACACAGAACCCATACACATCACATGGGTGAACTACTCTGTTGTGACCTAGCCATCCCATGGTCACTGATCATTCAAGGTGAGAGTGACCTCCACACAGAGCATGCTATGGACAACATGTCTGTGGAGGTGATGGCAAGGCACAACATGGTCCTGGCATGCACATTTGCCCTGTGTAGCTGCATCCTGCTCCTGCCGCCCTGTCTGTTCTGTACCCACAGTACTTTGCTCCTCATTATGCACATTGTCAGGCCAATACTGCCAACAGTGCTATCATTGTGGGCTGTGGGGGTTGTTCACAGCCAACACACACTGGATAGACAGACACACACTCCCCACACCTAGGACAGCATGTAGCTGATGCAATATTATTTGGGAGCCCTGACCAACGCAACACTAATGGGCGAGGTGCAGGCATGGCAACATTGGGGTGTACATTTAGAGATCTTTCCCAGGGTGCTAGTCTCTGCGGCAGACATGACCTGACACGCATTGCACATACATCAGAGACGTTTGTATGTTACAGATGGATGATGTGGTTGTGCTTAGCATAGGCGTTTCTATCAGTCACTGCTCATCACAGGCTTTCAATATGTGTGTGACATCTCCACATCTGTATTGTGTGATTGATCATGTATGCACATGCTAGTTTTTAGAGGGGCACACTAGGCCCAACATCCTGCCACTGCATTTGTCTTAAGATAGTGGGGCCTGCAGGTGGATGTGTTTCTGCCTCTGTTGGCCAGTGTTCTATGGCAGATGTTTACAACTCCAGTCAATGTTGTGCAGACACAGGTTGGTTTTTCATTTTGTCTGTCATGATTATGGCTCTGATACAGCTGCATACCATGGTGGTGTTTATGTGACTTGCAGCACACCCATATTTGTTGGATACATCAGCAGAGCTGAGTGATTTGTGACCCTCCATGGCTGCATTTGGGATACTCTGCTCTGGGTGATGCCCTTGTTCATGGTGTGTGGGTGCCTGGGATGTAAAATAAAAGGCAGGTTTACCTATCCTATGCCTGTGTCATCAGCCTTAATGGATTGTGCTCAGTATCCCTGTTTATTTCTATGAAAAATATGTGTTCAGGATTGGGAATAGCCCCAGCTGAGCTTTGAGCCTGTGACCTTCTGGTTTTGCATACACTGTCTGAGTGCACTGCACTACTGTGTAGCCACAGATTGGCTGAGTTCCCTGGGACATTCATGACTGTCCATCCAACAGGGCCTGTCTGTTGCATTGTACAGTGCCATCCTGCACATGGCTAGCCAACTGCATGCTGTGGCTAGCAAACACTGGCCCCACCACCACTTGTACCCGTCCGACACCATGCTGACATGTCCCTATCTTTTAAAACATGTGAACATATAGAGTTGTGCCACGCCAGAACTGCACTTGGGCGACTCGGCTGTCACTTATGCCCATTGTAATGGGGCGGGGGGGAGGGTAAATTATGGGGTGTTGAGACACGCTTATGTTCTCTGCAATAAAGGGGTGTCCTCACTATCTGTGTTTGATGGTGGTTAAAATATGTGTTCAGGATTGGGAATAGCCACAGCTGAGCTTTGAACCTGTGACCTTCTGGTTTTGCATACACTGTCTGAGTGCACTGCACCACTGTGTAGCCACAGATTGGCTGAGTTCCCTGGGACATTCATGACTGTCCATCCAACAGGGCCTGTCTGTTGCAGTGTACAGTGCCATCCTGCACATGGCTAGCCAACTGCATGCTGTGGCTAGCAAACACTGGCCCCACCACCACTTGTACCCGTCCGACACCATGCTGACATGTCCCTATCTTTTAAAACATGTGAACATATAGAGTTGTGCCACGCCAGAACTGCACTTGGGCGACTCGGCTGTCACTTATGCCCATTGTAATGGGGCGGGGGGGAGGGTAAATTATGGGGTGTTGAGACACGCTTATGTTCTCTGCAATGAAGGGGTGTCCTCACTATCTATGTTTGATGGTGGTTAAAACATGTGTTTAGGATTGGGAATAGCCACAGCTGAGCTTTGAACCTGTGACCTTCTGGTTTTAGCATACACTGTCTGAGTGCACTGCACCACTGTGTAGCCACAGATTAGCTGGGTTCCCTGGGACATTCATGACTGTCCATCCAACAGGGCCTGTCTGTTGCAGTGGACAGTGCCATCCTGCACATGGCTAGCCAACTGTATGCTGTGGCTAGCAAACACTGGCCCCACCACCACTTGTACCCTTCTGACACCATGCTGGCATGTCCCTATCTTTTCAAACATGTGAACTTATGGAGTTGTGCCATTCCAGGACTGCATTTGTGCAAATCAGCTGTCAGATATGACCATTGTAATGGGGTATGTGTATATTATAAATGGGGTGTGTACATGGGGTGTGTACTGGGGTGTGTGTCAATTATAACTGTGGTGTGTAAATGGGGGATGGGGTGGGGTAAATTATGGGGTTTGGGGACACGCTTATGTTCTCTGTAATAAAGGGGTGTCCTCACTATCTGTGTCTGATGGAGGATAAAATATGTGGACTGGGTTGACAGGGGCACCAGCTGAGCTTTGCACCTGTGACCTTCTGCTCTTGCATACACTGTCTGTGTGCACTGCACCACCATGTTGCCACGGATTGGTTGTGTTCCCTGGGAGGTCCATGACTGTACATCCATCAGGGCCTGTCTGTTGCAGTGGACGGGACCAGCCTGCACATGGCTTGACCACTGTCTTCTGTGGCTAGCAGGCACTTCCCCCTCCACCATCTGTATTGTTTTGCCACCATGCTGGCATGTCCTTATCTTGGCAAAGGCATATGGCAAGATTGAGTTGAGATACTCCAGGGCTGCATTTGGGTGAATCGGCTGTGGGTGATGCCCATTGTTCTGGTGTGTGTGCGGTGCAGAGTAAAATATAGGTGTTTGCTACATGCTTATGTTCTCTGTAATAAAGGGGTGTCTTTACTATCTCTGCTTGGTGGTGGGTAAAATATTCTGACTGGGCTGGCATGAGCCCCAGATGGGATTTGAACCTGTGTCTCTCTGGGCTTTGCATTCATGGCTCTGTCCACTGCACCACACTGTTGACACAGAGATTGTGCAGTACCTGGAGATGGTAAACCTGGCAGGATGGGGTCCCAAACCCTGCTCTGCACATTTTTACTGTGGGCTGCTTCACCCTGTCTGGTGACAGACGTGAAAATAAACCCCAGACATGACCATGGAAAAGGGGGATAATATATGACCAAGATGGGCAACAGTGATATTGATGGCCAAACATGGGGGACACTCCCAGGAAAGCTCCATAAGGGGGAAATGCTTTTTAGAGGTGTCTCCGCTCCATACACATTTCCACGCTGCATTTTTTTTTGTGACTTTCCTGCGTGTGGTTTTTCATTTGGCCCATTACTGGACCTGTTCCCGAGCTGAGCTACTATTAGTCATTTTTTCCTGTGGTCATTTTATACTTCTAATTGCATTTTTGTGCTGTGCACGGGTCTCACACTGCTCACGTTTTGCAGGTTTCCCCCGTTTTGCTGTACATTGCTGACGGAAATGGTTTCTCTTCCCTTTAAATGCCCTCTACCGCGAGTGTTTCACTCGCGCTATTTTTCCATTGTAAATTCGGGCCCGATAATGTGCGGGGAGCCTCTCCCCTCCCACTCTCCACCCATTGACCCCGTCCCTCCGCCCCTCCAGAGCCTTCCTCCGCCCTCCGTTAGCCGTTCCACGCCTCTATCGGACATTTGCGGGCCCGCACTTGTAAGGGGCCCGTTAGTGTGCCGTGCACCTCTGCGGGGGTGACACGCAAGATTGCGGGGCGTTTAAGCGCTCTTAAGTACCGCTTTTAGTGCGCTATTTTGCGGCGCGCAAATTAGCGGTTTTTAGTAAACATGCCCCTTAGCTAACTGTCAGCAGTCAGCACATGGAAAGTGCATTAATGCATTGCAAAGTTAGAATGCTTGAAACGGTAAATTTCCAATTCGATTGTTAAGTGTTTGACAGGCTGACAGCTGTTTGTGAATTGTGATGTGGACATATGATTGTCGGCTTTGTCGGTCAGTTTGTCAGTAATTGATTAAAGTTGATTTCAATGATTTGTAATGAAATGATGTCACGAGTGACTTTAGTGAGGAGTCCATGACATGGGCAGCTGGGCTCATCATGTGGGATCCGGCCCATCTGGGGCCCCTGCAGGCCGCCAGGTGCCAGGGGCCTCAAACTACAAAGTAACTAAGATTGTCAGCTCCACTATCTAACCTCAAGATTATGTTATTTCTTTTTTTAAATGAACCAAACTTTCAACAATCACTTTTCAGGTTTGCAACAAGGTCTCAGACTAAAATTGGGCAATTGTTTATACTTTACTTAGTTTTAGACTTTTTGCTCCTTTTGCATCAATGACCCTATGATGTTGCCTGAAAGGATTCTTTATAAGACAATGTTTCATGTGATAAATCAAAAACGTAGCTTATCCGTCTCTATACTCCTCCTATAAGACAGTACTTATATGGTACACTTGAATTTTTCATGGAAATCAAAAACTTACCTTTTCTGTTTTTGCTCCTCCCATACTTTTGAATTCTTCACGGAAATAAAAAACTTAGCTTTTCTGTTTTCGCTTCCTCTGCACTCCTCCCTGCACTCCTCCCTATGCCAGAAAGCAGGCTTGGTATGTACATTATGACCGCATTTAAAACCCCTGACGAAACATTTATTCTGTGAAATGCAACGGCATCGAAGTCTGGCGTAGGGAGGAGTGCAGAGGAAGCAATTGTGTATTGTGTAACCATAGATTGGGTTGTTCTTCCCTAAGGGGATTATTCTGACCCATGAATAGCGAGAGTGGACATCCGGGTCGGACGTCCAACCAGAGCATGATTCCGGACACTGCGCTCCCCGTATGTACTGTGATAAGGAAGCTTATCATAGTTCAGGAAGGAGCTATAATAGAGGTGAATTGGCACTGAACAAGCAACCTGTCTTTGCTGGTAGAAATACTAAAACAGAATGTTTTCATAAAAGACTACCAGTCCCAGAATGCACCAGGTTTCAAACAGCCTCTAGAAGAGCTGAAGTGGGGAAATGTGTGTTCAATCAGGAGAGCTATGAGGTAATCCCCAATCACTCATCTCCAAGGGCAGGGCTTGATTCAGCACAGCTGAGCTGTGCTAGGGTGGAGTATCCCTCTAAACAAGTTAAAAGTAAAACATCTTCTACACAGAATCAGATGGAGATCAGGAAGCAGCAGCAGCAACGTGGAAGAAAGAAGAGAAAGACATCTTGGAGGTCTAAAGAAGGAGCCCACAGCAGTACGTGTGTTGGGAGTCATTCCAGAGGCAAGCATACTCCATTGGACTGGAGGAAGCCAGAGGAGTGGGGTTACAGAGCCAGGAATTCCCAAGCGGCACCTGTGAAGGAGACTGCTGCATTTGGAAGGGGCCCTAAGACCAGTGCAAGAAGGTATGTGAAGAGAGACCCAGTGTCCAGGGATCTTGATTGGAAGGCTGGACATAAAAGCTGGACTACTTACTGGCCAGGATATCTGGAGAGGAAACATAACAGCAAAGGAAGCTCAGGTATGAACACTGATCTATGCCCTAGCTCTTCACTTTATTTATTTATTATTTATTTATTACAGTTTCTTATATACCGTGCTATTTCGTACCAGTGCGGTTTACATCATAACATAACGACCATAACGACAAGCTGTCAGGTTTTACATCGAACAGGAGTACAAACTTGGATAACAGGGTTAACTATATACATAAGCTATTTACACTGCAAGGATAGGTAAAAGTCAGATAATGCATGTAAGGGCCTTTCTAGAGTGGGTCATTTCTTGAGAGGGATCTCTAGGTTCAATTGCTGGCTGGGAAGTATTGGAGGAAAAGGTGGGTTTTGAGAGCCTTCCTGAACTGATATAGATTGGCAATGGTCCTAATGTCAGGGGGTAGAGCATTCCAGCATTTGGGGACATAAAAACTGAACGCCCTGTTTGTGGTTGTCATGTTGGACTTTGTCGATGCCTTTGGTGTTGTTAGCAAGTTTACAGCTGTTGCTCTTCTGGATCTGTTGGGGGGGACAATGTGGATAAGATGCGTGAGTGAGGAGGATGAAATACCTTTGATTGCCTTAAATGCTAATATAAGGGTTTTGAAGGTGATCCTCCCATGGATCGGTAGCCAGTGCAGCTGTTTGAGAATGGGGGTCACGTGGTCGCTTCTGGATGCTCCGTAAAGGACCCTAGCTGCGGCATTCATGGCCAACTGTAAGGGGGTTAGTGTGGATTGTGGGAGACCTTGTAAGATGGCATTTGCAAAGTCAAAATGTGGCAGGATCAGCGCTTGATATATGGTTCGGAAATCATCTGGGTCCAACAGGGAGCGTAGATGCTTGAGTGAACGGATTTTGAAGTAGACGGCTTTGACTATGTTGCTTATGTGGCGTTTCATATCTAGACGTTGGTCCAAAGTAACTCCCAGGTATTTTATTGCATCTTTAGTTTGTAAGTCAGCTTCCTTGACACTGACGTGGGATGGGGGAGTAAAGTTGGAGTCTCTGGTGATGAATAGCACCTCTGTTTTTTTATGTTGAATGCGTAGGTTCTGTGTCTGGAGCCATGTTGAAACTGCATTGAAGCAATCTGTGAGTGGGGCCAGGTCCATGTGAGTTGTGGAGAAAGGCATGTATAAGAGAATGTCATCTGCATATATCTTATTTATTTTATTTATTTAGCTGTATTTATATCCCGCTTTTCACCGGGTCAAAGCGGTCAATTGGGGGATACATTTAACACGAGGGGATATGAGACACATACGCTAATACTTACAGGGAACATGGGCAATGGAGGGTTAAGTGGCTTGCCCAAGACCACAAGGAGTGCCTATAGGACTAGAAATCCCAGTCCCTCCGGCCTGAGATTGCTGTCCCCAGGTGGGACTTGAACCCCCGGCCCTCCGGCCTGAAGTACCTTGTCCTAACCACTAGACCACTCCTCCCTTATATCAAGCAGTTCACATTGAATGATCTTATGATATTGCAGATGGGCTGCATGTAAATATTGAAAAGTAAGGAGGATAACGAGGAGCCTTGAGGTACCCCTTGCTTTTGATGGAAATGTATTGACTCTTCTGATCCAGACTTCACATATTGCCATCTACCGTCCAGATAAGATTTACACCATCCTAGTGCACTGTTGCAGACACCCTTCTCTTTCAGTCTTCCGAGGAGAATTTCGTGACTCACGGAGTCGAACGCCGCGGCGATGTCTAGGAAGATGAGCACAAAACCTTGACGAATGTTGTCAATTCCTGTGATGATATCATTGAATAGACCAGTGAGTAGTGTCTCGACCCCATGATGTTCTCTGAACCCATGTTGGCAGCTGTCTAAGGGAGCAGAGGCATCTATGTGATCTTGAATTTGCCGTTTTGCCTCTTTCTCAATTATTTTGGCCAAGAGGGGGATACTGGCTATTGGCCGGTAGGAGTCAACTCTTTGGGGGTCATGTTTGGGGTTTTTCAATAGTGGCCTAATGGAAGTCTGCTTGAGTGAAGTGGGAAAATATCCTGTTGTGAAGGAGAGCTTCATTATATTTGCGATGACAAGGCTGAACACATCACGTAGCTCCTTGATCCAAAAAGCTGGACATGGGTCAGTCTGTGCAGTGGAGGTGTTGAGAGATGCTATGGTGTCCTCGATACATTTAGTGGATGGTGTGGAAAATGTGTTCAGTGGGGATAGGCCCGTTGGTTCATGATATGGGACTGCTGAAACCTTGTTGGTTTGCACAATCTTGGATTGCAGGTAATCAGCGAATTCTTGCGGGTGAATCTCGCTGTGTTGTTCGGGAGATGGTTCCTTTGAGAGGGATTTGACTAAGTTGAAGAGGTCACGTGGATTATTCAGAGACCTCTTTAGGGTGTCAGTGTGATATTGTCTCATTTTGGTAGTGATTGTTTCTCGGTGTATTGCAAGGTGGGTTCGGTAAGCGGTCTGATCTTCAGTTGAGCGCGATCGGCGCCACCGGCGTTCAAGTCTACGTAGTTGCATAAGAGAAGATCGTAGCTCAGGGGAGAACCATGGAGCGGAGCTTCTTTTTGACCTTGTTGTATTCTTAGGGTTCGAGTGTTGTGAGATGGCAAGCAGGCTGGAGTTCCAGTAAGAGATTAGTTCAGCAAGGTCCGGCGTGGTTTTGTTGATGGAAGTCAGCAGGGAAACAAATGTTGTCCTGAGAGTGGTCCATTAAGGAATTCCTCTGAGCCAGCCCATGATATTGATTCTATGATATTTGAAGAAGAAGGAGATATTTTAAATGAGCAGAATGAATACATGGATTGCTCTCTGACTAGGCTGCTGTGGTAAAATACTTTCACAAATATAACAACCATCAAAAGGAACTATAACTTGTTCTTTTATCTATCCAGAAAAGCCTACAAGAAAGCTTTAGGGTAGGATTTGAGCCATGTAGAGAAAGTAAACCAGCAAAGGGGTTTGCAGCTGGCTAATTATTGGTAATTAAGCCATGCACAGTTGCACGTGAGCTCTGAAAGGAAACTACTGTTTGTATGTGAAACTAGAAGAAAGTTATCCTTGAAAAAGAACAGTTTTTGGTTACTTTTGGGTTTTGTTTTTGCTTTTGGAGCACTGCTAAAAGTTATTAGCAGGAGCCCTCAAAAAGACCTTTTCTGTTTCCCATCAAGGTCTTTATTGTTTGATTGTTTAAGAAGTTCAGTTGCTGATATCATGATTTCTTTTTCCTAAGTACAATACTGAAAGCAAGTGTCCTTTTGTGTTACCAAGTAAATCTGTGTGGGAGAATTAACCCCATGAATAAAATATATTTTTCTTTGCTTACACTCGAGCAACACAACTCATTATTTTGTGAACGGCTGATTCTGGTATGAATGGACTACATTCCCCACAATCCTTTGCAAGTCATAATAGTATTTTGCCTTTGCCAAGACTGTGGACATTCACGCCCAGCGCCCCCGTTTACAGTTGGCGTAGTTTTTCGGATTGCTTTTGCGCAAAGGATTTACATGATATAAGTATTACAACTGAAATCTGAAAGAAAAAAAGTTCAAGTTAAAAGCTGGAAAAAGGATTTTTCCCTTAACAACACTTTGGAGAAAAAAAGAGGTAGCTGTTCCAGGAGCTGTCCCAGGAGGAAAAGACCCTGTGTGAGCTGGATTCATCACTGGCATAAGGTAATAAGTACCTGGGCATGTCTAGTTGTGGATGGGAGTAAGACACAGGGGTAATTGAAAAAAAAAAATAGGAGGAAAACACCTGTTTGGAGGGTGCTGCTCTGTGTTTTTTTTTCTTTTGTTTTCTTGCAGGGAGACAAGATGGATCCAAGGGAACTGGCCAGCTGGATGGCAGCCCAGTTTAGCAGGCAACAGGAGCTAGCGCAGCAGGCTCAGGACACTGCAATTAAAGCATTAAGGGACCAGCAGAAGCCAGTGCTTGATCTGGTGGAAGCCTTAGTTGCTCTTCATAACCAAAGTGGACCGGATGCAAGACCAGCAGTAACAACTGGTATACCACATGTGGACAATGTGGGACTCAATCAGGGAATTGGGGCATTTAGTTTTGGGAAGTTGACTCCAGATGATAATGTTGATGATTTCCTTGAATCTTTTGAGAGAGTGGCACAAGCATTAGCATGGCCAGAGACCCAGTGGGCAGTAAGGCTGGCAGCCTCATTAACTGGGAGGCGCTTGCAGCTTATAGGGCAATGCCAGCAGCTCAAGCTTTGAATTATAGAGATGTAAAAGCTGCTATAAGAGATCGCCTAGGGTTGTCTATTTCAGAGTATAGGCGAATGTTTAGAGCTACTGCATTAAGAGTGGGTGAAACAGCCAGGGCTCTGAGTCAGAGAATCAGAGGATTGACTATAAAATGGTTGGAGCCTGAGGGAAAGACTGTGGAAATGTTATTAGACATTATTATGCTTGAACAATTTATGTCTGCTGTGCCTAAAGATCTGCACACTTTCCTTATACAGCAAAATTGCCAGAATCTTGGAGAGGCAACCATGCTAGCAGAGAGATTCTTGGAAGCCACGCAGGCTTGCCATAGAATGGGTGGCCCTCTGAAGGTTGGTGCTGAGGCAAGCTGTGCTGTATCAGAAAAGAAAATGGTTAAAAATGTTTCTGAGAATAAATGTACTGTGCCAAACCAGATTACAAAGTGGAGTGAAAAGAAATGTTTCAAATGGGGAAAATGGGGACATTTGGAAAGGGGATGCCAGATATACACTAGCTTGATGGGTGTTGATTTAAAACAGCCCAAAGAAGGATTCCTTTTGGTGGTTGATGTGCAGGGAATTACCACAAATGCTCTGTTAGACTCTGGGGCAGACCAGAGTATGCTGTCAAAGAGGCTTTGGAAGAGGATAGAGGCCCAAGAAGGATTTGTGCCTAGAACCCCTGAAAGCCAAGTTCACATCAGATGCATTCATGGTGCTGCAACATCATATCCCACCTATAGGCTAGTGGTTAAGTGCCTGGGGGAACAAGAGGAAGTTCTTTTAGCAGTGGTGCCTAGGCTTCCATTTGATTTGGTTCTAGGAAGGGACTGGCCAAGATTTAAGCAGGGACTAGTGAAAGGACTAGGAAAGAAGGAGGGAGAAGGAATGATGGTAATATCTCCCGGGCCTTTGTTTGGAAGTCCTCAGACCCCAGCTAAAAAGATGGTTAAGCTTCCAGAAGACCAAACTACCCAGAAGCAGATATTTGTCTTGAAGTACCATAGGGTCACGGAGAAGGCCCAAGCTCCTAAGCGGGCAACCCCTCAAGCTGCTGGGTTTGACCTGTGCAGTGTGGAAAATGTGACTGTACCTAGCCAAGGGAGAGCCCTGGTTGACACTGGACTCCAAGTTGAAATACCCATTGGGTGCTATGGGCGAGTAGCCCCAAGATCCGGATTAGCCCTTAAGTATTTCATCGATGTGGGAGCGGGAGTGATTGATCCCGATTACAGGGGCAATCTTAAAGTTCTGTTATTTAATTTTGGACAGAACGATTACCATGTGAAGACAGGAGACAGAATCACTCAATTGATATGTGAGAGACTGGGTTTCCCACCTGTGGAGGAAGTCACATCCCTGTCAAATTCTGAGCGTGGAACCAAAGGCTTTGGTTCTACTGAAGACAAAGGGGTTAAGAGCCTAGCTGCCACCTGTGCCCGAGAAAGGGAGGTGCATGAAGAGGAGGATTTGGGACCCCAGGTATCTGACTGTAAAGAAAAGTCAGAACCCCAAATAGGTGAGGACCTGACAGGGGTACAGCAGGAAGAAATAAGGAAATTGCTTAAAGAATTCCCAGATGTTTTGACTCCCATACCTGGGGAGACACATTTGGTTGCCCATGAGATAATAACTCCACCTGGGAAATTAATTCGTCAAAGGCCATACCGCTTGCCTGAAGCAAAGAGACAGGAAGTAGTGGCACAAGTTCAGGAAATGTTGGACATGGGAGTAATAGAGGAGTCGAAGAGTCCCTGGAATAGCCCCATAGTCTTGGTGCCAAAGCCTGATGGCTCTTTAAGATTCTGTATTGACTTCCGGCAGGTAAACGCAATATCAGTTTTTGATGCATATCCAATGCCAAGAATTGAAGAGCTGTTGGACCAGCTTGGACAAGCTCAATATTTAACCACCCTTGATATGACAAAAGGCTATTGGCAAATCCCTCTAACCAGGGAGTCGAAGCCGAAGACTGCGTTCAGCACCCCCGTTGGCCTTTTCCAGTTCAAAAGGATGCCTTTCGGACTGCATGGAGCGGCAGCTACCTGCCAAAGGTTAGTGGACCAGGTACTTCGACCACACCAAAATTATGCCTTTGCCTATATGGATGATGTCATAATCCATAGTAACACTTGGGCGGAACATCTAAAGAGAATCAGGGCAGTCTTATGCTCCATGAAGCAAGCGGGAATCACTTTGAACCCAAAGAAGTGTGCCTTTGCTAATAGAGAGGTAAAATACCTAGGCCACCTGGTGGGAAGAGGGAAAATTAAACCTCTAATGAGCAAGGTGGATAGCATCAGGAATTTTCCTCCTCCAACAACAAAGAAACAACTGAGAAGTTTCTTGGGACTTATTGGATACTACCGCAGATTTATACCACAATTTGCAGAGAAAAGTGCAATTTTTACTGATATGCTGTGGAAGAATTGCCCAAACCAGCTGAAGTGGACTCCTGAAGCTGAAAAAGCATTTTCAGTCCTAAAAGGGAAGTTGTGTACAGGACCAGTACTGAAAGGGGTGGATTTCAGGAAACCCTTCTTGGTTCAAACAGATGCATCGGATGTAGGGCTAGGAGCTGTTTTATCCCAATGTCATGAAGGGGAGGAGCATCCTGTGATGTACCTGAGCAGGAAATTGTCACCGGCTGAACAGAGGTATTCCACAATAGAAAAGGAATGTTTAGCTATAAAGTGGTCAGTGGAGGCATTATGGTTTTACCTCACAGGGAGGAAGTTCCAATTGGTCACAGACCATGCCCCACTTAAGTGGTTGCAACAAATGAAGAACCACAATGCCAGGTTGACACGCTGGTACATGGCCTTACAGGCATTTGATTTTCAAGTGGAACATCGTGCTGGGAAGTTACACAAAAATGCGGATGCCCTTTCCCGTATTACGGACTGTAAAGAAGAAGTTTCACCAGTTGCACCAGTCCGTAATAACATAAGCAGGGGGGTATGTGATAAGGAAGCTTATCATAGTTCAGGAAGGAGCTATAATAGAGGTGAATTGGCACTGAACAAGCAACCTGTCTTTGCTGGTAGAAATACTAAAACAGAATGTTTTCATAAAAGACTACCAGTCCCAGAATGCACCAGGTTTCAAACAGCCTCTAGAAGAGCTAAAGTGGGGAAACGTGTGTTCAATCAGGAGAGCTATGAGGTAATCCCCAATCACTCATCTCCAAGGGCAGGGCTTGATTCAGCACAGCTGAGCTGTGCTAGGGTGGAGTATCCCTCTAAACAAGTTAAAAGTAAAACATCTTCTACACAGAATCAGATGGAGATCAGGAAGCAGCAGCAGTAACGTGGAAGAAAGAAGAGAAAGACATCTTGGAGGTCTAAAGAAGGAGCCCACAGCAGTACGTGTGTTGGGAGTCATTCCAGAGGCAAGCATACTCCATTGGACTGGAGGAAGCCAGAGGAGTGGGGTTACAGAGCCAGGAATTCCCAGGCGGCACCTGTGAAGGAGACGGCTGCATTTGGAAGGGGCCCTAAGACCAGTGCAAGAAGGTATGTGAAGAGAGACCCAGTGTCCAGGGATCTTGATTGGAAGGCTGGACATAAAAGCTGGACTACTTACTGGCCAGGATATCTGGAGAGGAAAGCTAACAGCAAAGGAAGCTCAGGTATGAACACTGATCTATGCCCTAGCTCTTCACTTGGAAGTCAGCAGGGAAACAAATGTTGTCCTGAGAGTGGTCCATTAAGGAATTCCTCTGAGCCAGCCCATGATATTGATTCTATGATATTTGAAGAAGAAGGAGATATTTTAAATGAGCAGAATGAATACATGGATTGCTCTCTGACTAGGCTGCTGTGGTAAAATACTTTCACAAATACAACAACCATCAAAAGGAACTATAACTTGTTCTTTTATCTACCCATAAAAGCCTGCAAGAAAGCTTTAGGGTAGGATTTGAGCCACGTAGAGAAAGTAAACCAACAAAGGGGTTTGCAGCTGGCTAATTATTGGTAATTAAGCCATGCACAGTTGCACGTGAGCTCTGAAAGGAAACTACTGTTTGTATGTGAAACTAGAAGAAAGTTATCCTTGAAAAAGAACAGTTTTTGGCTACTTTTGGGTTTTGTTTTTGCTTTTGGAGCACTGCTAAAAGTTATTAGCAGGAGCCCTCAAAAAGACCTTTTCTGTTTCCCATCAAGGTCTTTATTGTTTGATTGTTTAAGAAGTTCAGTTGCTGATATCATGATTTGTTTTTCCTAAGTACAATACTGAAAGCAAGTGTCCTTTTGTGTTACCAAGTAAATCTGTGTGGGAGAATTAACCCCATGAATAAAATATATTTTTCTTTGCTTACACTCGAGCAACACAACTCATTATTTTGTGAACGGCTGATTCTGGTATGAATGGACTACATTCCCCACAATCCTTTGCAAGTCATAATAGTATTTTGCCTTTGCCAAGACTGTGGACATTCACGCCCAGCGCCCCCGTTTACAGTACACAGAGGATGTGCGGGGAGCACTGGATGAGGAAGGAGGGGGCAGGATTGGGGCAGAGCATGGGCAGGGTGGGGGAGTGTCCAGATGGCGGGACAATTCAGGTCATGCCTCGGTACGTCCCCAGCCAGCACATTAGACGCCCAACCTATTCTATCCTGAAGGTGGAATAAATTCCCGGCGATGTGTTGTGCGCGACCTGCAGCCCCCTACCCCATCCTGACACTGTGGGAGGGCCCCAACTGCCCGATCCCAGCCGTAGGGGCCTATACTGAGGATCAGACGGTGGGGTGATGGGGCTGCTAGACTTTGGGGCAGATGTATGCTCTAGCTGGATGTGCCGGTGCCATGGCAACGAGATGCCGCTGCACTAGCACACCAGCCAGAGCATTGGGAGGGCTGACTGGGTGCATCACAGGATGTCTCCCTCCTCAGTGTTTACATGCTGAACCATCTAAGTGCCCTGATTCTGCAACCATGTAATGTATAGCTCCCACAGTTGTGGAATCAGGTACTGTGGTGAAGAGCGCCCTCCTGAGGCAATGGAAACCGAGGAAAATCCTGAAGGGCAACAGGATTTACACCAGATTGACAATACTGGAAGGAAAGAAAAACTCCTTTCTGATGAGCTAAGAATGGATACCAGCCCAGGGGAGGAGTTGAGTAGTCCTGATTGGGCACACCCAGTGGTTGGAAGGGGCGTGCCTGGAAGAGAACCTCGTTTTAAACCTGAGAATGACCCTGCTAAAGGGAGCAAAGGGAGCGAAGAGGGCAAAGGGAGCAGAGAGTGCAGGAGGAGCAAAGAGAACAGCCAAGGACTGAGCCGAAGTAGGCAGAGCAGTGCACAGAGCTGCACAAGGAACTCTGAGCAGAGGACCTCAGAGCAAAGGACCTGTGAGAGGACGAGCTGTGGAAAGACGTTTGGTACGTCAGCTGAGAGTGAGTCAGAGAGTGAATGGAAGACCAGGAAGCAGTGTGGCAGTACGTTTGACCCTGGTAATAAAAGAAGACCTGCAAGGATCTTTTCAAGGGCTGTGAATGAAAGTCCTGAGGAAAGTGGACGTAACCCTGGATTAGACTCCTGGAAGAAGGCAGAGCCCTGGAAGAGGAAGCCTCCACGGCAGGCAAGTGAGAAAGAAAACTCATTCTTTGGAGTACAGTTGGGACCAGAGAGACACAGGAACCCTCACAGCTGGAAGACGTCTGAGCTACCTAGGACGAGAGGGGCTTGGCAAAAAGTAAGCAGTTTTCCTAGGAGTTACAAGAGTGAAGGTAAACTCAATTCTCCTATGTTTGAAGCCTTACTAAGAGAGCCTAAATGTTACCCTGACTTATTTAGCCCGAGAGGGGAGAAGGGAAACATTACTGACCAAGAGAGAAGCTTAATACCTGCTGACAATTGCTTATCTAGCAACCAACAGGCTGAATTGCTTCTCCAAAGCTTTAAAGAGTTTCTAGATCTAAAAGCAGGCAGACAACCAGTATTGAATGAAGATACTAATTCTATACAGTCTGAAGAATTAATGCAAACTGATTCTGACTTACCTGACTGTAATAGTATGGATTGTTCATTGTGTTGTATGGAAATACCAGAGTAAAGAAGCTTGCTGTGCCGTGTATGAGTAAAATACAACGGAGCTGTTTCTACTGCCATGCTTTGGAAACCTTAATTACTTGCACCTGAATTAAGCTCCCACTGTGAACGTAACAGTGCATGTAAAGAGGCTGCATTAAATGGGAATCACCTCTTGGGGCAGAGCTGAGTCAAACTCCCTAGAAGTAAAGCTGAAGTTAAAGCTGAATTCTACTTTAGTTGACTTTATTCCTAAGTTTATTCTGTTCATGTTAAAGCACCAGTTTTTGTTCATGTGTATGAATTTTGTGATGCGCTGGAAGAATCTCCCCAACAACAATAAAATACTTGCAAACAAGCCTTACCGTCTCTGGCGCACAACTACACTTATTTCGGAGTGAAAGGAGCACAAGAACTACATTACCCAGCATTACCAGGGAACAGTTTTTAACTCCATTCCTCACGAGGCAATAGGCCGCTCCTGTCTTTTAGCCCTAAGGCGGGGCAGGGGCGTCGCAGTACATATTGGCCCCGTACATTTATTGGGCATCCAGACGGGTCCAGCTGTGCACATTTCAGAATCTGCCTCCATGTGTATAACTTTGCACTTGTCGACATTAAATTTCATCTGCCATTTGGATGCCCAGTTTCCCGATTTTTCAAGGTCCTCTTTCCCCTTGTGATCCATGTGGGAATAGAAAAAGTGCTTCTCCGCCTCTTATTGTTGATTGGTTCTGGCCAGCACAATAAGCCAATTAAAAGTTGGAATTGGGGAAGTAGCTGCAGCAGCAAGCACAGAGCTTTCTCCCTTTCTGCATTAGCCTCTGTCCTAGTGTCCAGCCAATGCTGAGTCTACATGGAGAAAAGAAGAATGGGTGATGATTTTTAGAGTCTGGAAAACTCGCAAGTATGGTCCTAGGTGTCTTCTCTAGCCAGTGTCCATTCCCGATCTCCCGCAGCCGATGCCTCAGTTCTGCCGTGTAGATGATGGGTTGATGCTAGAGATCTATAAGACATCCCTAATACTACACCATAGATTTTTCCTTGATGTACTCATAAAAACTATTGGCAATATATAGAATATAACAAGAGAATAAAAAATGTAATACAAGCAGAGAGAGCCAGGAATATATTTCTGTATTGATTTTCTCCCTCTCTGCTTGTATATTTTTTCATACCTAAAAGAGAAGGTGAAAACAGCATTATTGACTGACTCGTTGGGGAACATGGAGATAAAATGCTCTCAACCTTTCATATCACTCATTGCCTAGTCTGGGCTCCTGCTAAGAGCATAATAGCTCATTGCCAAACTCCAGTTCTTGCTGTAAGCTAGCAGCCTACGAGCACAGGGAAGGCATAAGCTCCTCTTGAGAGCCCGCAACTCACTGGATGACTGTGGGTTGCACAAGGAGTAGAGAGCATCTTGTATGCAAGAGAAAAGGTCAGTGAGAGCAAGGTTTGTCAGAAACTCTATCCCTCCTTCCCCCACCTCCAAGCCTTCCCTGAAGTTTTTAACTGCCTCTTTAATTCCATTTTCTTCCAGTCTTCATCATAACTTCTGTCCAAGTTCTGCATGGTGCACTTTTGATCATTTTAGTCCTGTGTCACTATTGTACAATACTGCTACATATTTACAGTTCAAAGAACTCAAAAGAAATGATAAAGGAAAGTGCTATTTTAAAGGACTTAAATCGAAGTAAGATGTAATTGGCAACCATAGCTGCAGGACTGATAATTAAAGTGCTGTAGCACTTCTGGAAAGCAGAAACATTTTGACTTTGATTGTATAGCTGCACATGCTCTAGTTGACCTTGAACTAACATTTTGCAGGAATGGGATGCTGGATTGCTTCCTCTCTACTACTGGATGGTTCAGAAAAACTGAAGCTAAGCAAACAAGAAGGGTTTGCATGAAATTGGAAACTTATACCTGACAACACAACCATGGAAGAACCCCTTCTGATACTCAAAACTCACAAAAGGATTTTCTGAGCATAAAATTTTGTAGTATACAATCAGTTTGTTTGTGCACCTGAAGATTTTAAGTGTGTGCAAACTGCTTGTCCATGCATATACCTACGAATTAATGTTGTACAATAGATTTGAGTGCAAAACAAGCCCTAGCATGCCTACAAGGCAGGCATTTAAAATGATTGCATGAAAAAAATGGAGAACACATACAAAAATAGGGAAAAAATTTGGAAAATTTGCAAAGTAACCAAACATTTTTCTGGCTATGCATTCACTAATATTTTGTTCCCAGCAGCTTGAAGCTGAAGACTGAGGTGTATGGCACAAGTTTTCAATTCATTTTGGTCTTTTTCCGCAATTTTCATTGATTTATTTGGTTTCATTTACATTTTAATGTGCATATATTTTAAATCACTCCCTCCATCGAAAATTTGTTCATGACAACATCCGAGCTGCTATACATTTGATACAGATATATTGATGATACTATTATTTTATAGAAGGGCAGCATGAAAGATTTTGAGTTTTTTTCATTTGGCTGAATACTTGTAATAACTGTATTAAATGTATTCCTCAGTACAATAAAGAGAAAATCAATTTTCTAGAAGTAACACCATCTGATAAAGGGTTTACTACAACAGTTTTTTCCAAAGCAACTGATTGAAGCTCTTTGTTAAATTATGATGGTATACATTCAGTTGCTTTAAAAAATAATTTCTCAGTTTCTCAATTTCTTAGATTCAGAAGGACTGGCTCAGATAAAGAAGAATTTAAAATCAAGAATGAGGGGCCCTTTTACTAAAGTATGTGAAGCGGTTAATGCACATTTTCATTCGCAGTAACGTAATGCATGGACCCACAGCAACTGTTACCATGCAGGCAAAACAGTCACCGCACACTACTTTGCAGACTAACTGCCAGGCGTGCTGGATGGACAGGGTAAGGGTGGAGTGGGGGCATGGAGAGCATATTGCAGTTAGTGCAGGGGAATATATCACACACCATCAGTCTTGCCATTAATATGGCTGCACCTAATACCATTGCAACAGGTGAAGCTAGGTGCACCCATGGAAGTTGCGCTATGCGTGAGGGTATGTATCTGTGCGCTAACTGACAGAAACATACTAGTCATGCCCCCCAACAGTTACTGCGAGGCTTTGTACTAAAGTACATTAGTTTTTGTGCTAAACATGTTTTAGGTGTAAAAATGTAACAAACTTTAGAAAAAGGGCCTCTAAGGGGTATGTTTACTAAACAGCGCTAACGTCACAGCGGTGACGTTATCGCGCGATAAGTAATGTTATCGCATGATAACGGCAAAATTACCCTGCGATAACATTACTTATCACACGATAACGTCTCCAGCGGCGTTAAGGCGCACAGAGGGTGGAGTAAGTCTCTCCAGAAAGTGGAGAGAAGGGGTCAATGGGCGGAGAGTGGGTGGGGAGAGGCTCCAGGCACACTAACACTGTGAAATGAAGGTCTGAAAATTAACGCCAGTGAAAACCTCGCGTTAGAGGCACATTTGCAGGAGAGAAAAACCATTTCAGTCAGCAATGTACAGCAAAAGCAGGGAAAACAAGAAAAGTGATATTAGTGATACATGTGCAGCAACAGCATAGTGCCGAAGTACGAAAGGACACGACGGTGAGGCTGCAAATGGGGTACAGGGGGCTGCAGGTGGGACATGCAGTGGGGCAGCTGGGGCACAGGGTGGACTAGGCATATGCCTAGGTGGCACATAGGAATGCAGAACTAAAAATCAGCAAGACAGCAACTGACCAAGGTCAAACATGCCCACGAGTGTGTGTCTCACAGTGTCCCAGGGGACAGTACCCAGCAGGTACCCCAAAGGGCACATAACATGGACAGGCGGTGTCAGGGGGAAGCGCAGATGTCTATGTAGGCACCCCTACACCAGATCCCACACCATAGGCATCCGCCTACAGGCACATTGGATGGCCTGGGACTGCGCACCACCAGCACCACCAGCATAAGGGCATGTCAGCATGGTGGTGGAGGGGTGCTGGAGGTGGAGTGGCCAGTGGCACCTGCCCACAGCACACCAAGGCCAAGCCCTGTTCAGGTGGGTGCAACAGACAAGGGCTGTCTGATGAACAGTAATGGTATCCCCAGGGAATAACCTGCCTCTGTGACAACAGTTTGGTGCAGTACACACAGCCAGTGTGTTCAGGGGCAGAAGATCATAGGTTCAAGTTCCAGCTGTGGCTCCCACAGGCCATGTCCCTATATTTTACCCTACAGCACACATACACCATAAACATGTGCAGTCCCTAGAGCAGAGGTTCCCAACTGCAGTCCTGGAGGGGCAAACACCATTCAGGAGTTCATGCTGTCCCTAATAAATATGCATGAGATGCATTGCTATGCAATGCCCCCATTGAATGCAAATGTATCTCATGCATATTCATTAGGGACAGCCTGAAAACCTGAATGGTGTTTGGCACTCCAGCACCAGAGTTGGGAACCACTGCCCTAGAGTATCGGCCAACAGAGACACAAAAAACCACACCCACAGGCTCCACTATCCAAAGCCTCATGGAGAGTCAGGCTGTTGGGCCCTGGGCTGAGCAGCAGCTACCAATACTAGCACCTGCATACCTTAGCAGTGCCTGCACTGTGCCCAGGACTGGTGTGGTGGCCAGGGCTGCCAACCACCGCTATCTTTGCACAATGCTGAAATAGGTGTGGGAGTGTGTGTATGTCTATCCAGTGTTTTGTAGCTGCCTTCACCTTACTGAGCCCCCAATGCTTGCACTGTTTCCAGGGTTAGCCTGCCAATGTGCATAATGAGGAGCAAAGTATTGTGGGTATGGCCCGGACCTGGTGGTCTGGGCAGGATGCATCTGCACAGGGCATAGGGCAATGGCTGGGACATTGTAGTGCCCAACCACCACCTGCACGGACAGGGTGGCCACAGCATGTCATGCTGGGAGGTCATACTCACCCTGACTGAGCAGTGACCATGGCATGGCTAGGTTCACCCATAGTGCTATGCAGTGTTTTTCTTGAGTGATATCTATGAGTCTTTTTTGGGGGCCCCCCCCCCAAAAGTGGGATGTAAGCACACTTGCTTGGTGTGTGTGCTTGCATCCCACTTTTGGGGGCACACAGTTCCTTCAGGAACATGCACTCTGTACTAGCTAGCAGACTGTTTGCTGTTAGTATGTGTATGGCTGGAACACTGTGCAGTGGGTGGAGACTGACTGTGCTCTCTGCTGGTGACTGTCAGATTTTGGTGGGGAGCAGTTGAGCTTTTCCAGGCCTACTGCCAGTGCCCTATGAAATATGTACAGATCTACATTGACTGCCCTGGAGAGTGCCTATTCCCGAGCAGGACTAGGGTAGTGATCCCCTCTACTATCTCTGATGTAGAGTGTGGTTCTGTTGGTGGGAGATCCTGTCCCCTACCGTGACCCAGAGAGGGCGGGTTGGGTAGTGCTACATAATCTGCTTTTGGGTCCACACAACACCCTTCTCCTATAGAATGTGACCCTTGGCAATCATACAGGTTATGCACTATTCTGGGTGCATCATAGTCCACAAGGGCTAAACGTGACTGGGAAATACAGATGGACACAGGTGCATTATAGGTAGGTGCGTGCGTGCGTGCATGCATGCATGTGTAAGGACTCCTGTCACACACTGGCACTGATGGGGACCTGCAGCACAGTCTATCTTTGTCAAGCCAGGTGCTGCGGACCTGATGCTGGGCACCCCATCTCACTCTCAGGGTGAGCACAGGAACCGCACAATGTCACGGTCTGTAGCTACCTTGTGCCAGTAACACACACGGTCAGTTACCCCTACCAGGCTGAGGTGCTGTGGAGGTGCACACCCCATCTTGTGATCAGATGTAGACTGCTGATCTGCATGTGCAGTGCATCATGGGTATGGGTGAGTATACCCTATCCTGGTAACCACAGCAGACAGGTTGTGCGGTGACCTGCAGTCTTTCTGTAGCCAGCCAGAGGTGTGATGAAAGCTATATAGCTGTAGCCCACTGGTTGTTACAATGACTATAGATGCAGAGGTCATGGGTTCAATCCTGCAGTGGTGTTCTTTATTAAGGCTCTCTGAGGGGTTTCCTTTTAATTTACATCAGTGCTGCCAGCAAAACCACCCTCACAGTGCCGTAACCTTAGGGTGCCTCATAAGGCACCCTATAAAGTGCCCTATAGGGCACATTATAAGGTGCCTTGGCAGACAGGGCACTTTATAATGTGCCCTATGGGGCACCTTATAGGGTGCCCTATAGGGCGCCTTATGAGCCACCTTAGGTTACGGCACTGTGAGGGTGTTTTTGCTGGCAGCACTGATTCAAATTAAAAGGAAACCCCTCAGACATCCTTATTAAACACCACCACCATGGGATTGAACTCATGACCTTGGCCTCCACAGTCATTGTCATAACCAGTGAGCTACATCTCTATAACTTCTAGCATACTACTGGCATGGACTTAAGGTTACCGCGCGTTAATGAGCCAAGGCCCCTCAATCGCATGATACAGATTCTTGCTACCTTGCCGCCGGAACACCCACTACCTTATATGGCATTCTTCATATTAACGCTGCAACTAGCGCAGGTAACATTAAGATGGTTTAGTAAACATACCCCTAAGAATCTTTCTCATGAATTTCTTCAAAGGGACTATCCTTATGATAGTGAAACAAGTTGAAAAGTGCACACTGAGGTGCCAGTATTCAGAAGCTCTTATCTAGATAATCATAGAGGTTATCAGGATAAGGGTGCCAAAAGAGATATTCAGCAGCATTATCTGGATAGTGCCACTAAATATCTCCACAGACTGCCTTGCAACTATCCAGTTAGGGTCCGATTCCCATCAGGACCCGTCCAACCTGTCCGGACATCCAAAATCTAGATGGGCGAAATTGGTTCCTTATTCTGAACCTGTGGGAGCTAAATGGGTACAGAGAGCCTGGATGAGCAGGACGTGCCCCAATTTCAGCCCGCCACATGTCCGGCCTGTTCTCCATCCAACCCCTCCCTATGTTCCTTTATGGAGCCTTGTTGTCATGCGTCCCATCGCCATGGCATTGGGACACCAATCCACCACAAGCATTTAAAAATACCCTTTCTCTGCTGCCCAACCCCTGATTGGGCCTGTCAAGGCCAGGATTGGGCGGCAGGGATCCTTGCTCTGTTCACCTGGTCAATGCTGGTCCCACCGCACTGTCCTCCAATGTTGGAGGCACTTATTCCACCTGAGGCGGAATAAATCCCCCATCTAACTCAGCAACTCTAGATGTACAGAGCCACGACCAGAATTGGCCCTGTATGTCCAGGGTCAGGGTTCTGCCTCTTCCCCACCCTTGCTCCTCCTCTGGCCCTCACTCCAGCCCCTGTCCAGAGCTCCCCGCACATCTCCCCTGTATGTGCGGGGAGCTCTGGATCCGGCATCGGGCCCCAGCATTTAGCAGGGATGTACGTCCAAACTGGGCATACATCCCTGCTAAACGCTGTTCAGAATGACCCCCTTAGTGTGGAGATGGTCCATGGGCATAGAAACATAGAAACATGATGGCAGAAAAAGACCATATGCCCTATCTTATCTGCCCTTCCATATCAACGACTACAATAGTTCCCTTTTTTCTTTTAGAGATCCTCTGTGTTTGTTCCATGCTTTTTTGAATTCAGATACTGACCTCATCTCTACCACCTCCACTGGGAGACTATTACATGCATCTACCACTCTTTCCATAAAGAAATATTTCCGCATATTACTCCTATCCCCTTTCACCCTCATCCTATGTCCCCTCGTAACAGAGCTTGCTTTCAAGCAAAAGAGGCTCTCCCCCTGTGCATTTATGCCATGGAGGTATTTAAACGTCTCAATCATATCACCTCTATCCTGTTTCCAGTGTTAGCCTGCCAATGTGCATAATGAGGAGCAAGGTACTGTGGGTATGGCTAGGACATTGTAGTGCCCGACCATCACCTGCACAGACAGGGTGGCCACAGCATGTCATGTTGGGGGGGGGGTCACTCTCATCCTGACTGAGCAGCGACCATGGCATGGCTAGGTTCACCCATAGTGCTATACAGCATTTTTTTTAAAGTGATATTTATGGGTTCCCTTTTCTGGGGTCCAATCACTGACATACCTGCTTGTTGGATGTGCTCGCATCCCGTTTGTGGGTGCACACAGTTCCTACAGGAACATGCACTATGTGCTAGCTTGCAGACTGTCTGCAGTTAGCATGTGTATGGCTGGAACACCGTGCAGTGGGTGGAGACTGACTGTGCCCTTTGCGGGTGAATGTCAGATAGAGATGAGGGGCAGGTGAGCTTTTCTAGGCCTACTGCCTATCTGATGCGTACAGATCTGCATTGACTGCCCTGTAGGTTGCCTATTCCCCCAGCAGGACTGGGGTTGATGGTCCTCTCTACTGCCACCATTGCAGAGATATAGAATGTGGATCTGTTGGTGGGAAATCCTGTCCTCCACCCTGCCCCACAGAGGATGGTTTGGGTGATGCTACATAATTCAGGCCAACCACCGCCCTTCTCTTATAACATGTGACCACAGCAACCACACAGAATATGCACTATTCTGGGTGCATTATAGTCCACAAGAGCTAAATGTGACTGGGAAATACAGATGGACACAGGTGCATCCTAGGTGTTTCTGCAAGGACTATCACACACTGGCACTGATGGGGACCTGCATTACTGCCTATCACAGACAACCCAGGTGCTGCGGACCTGGTGCTGGGCGCCACACCTCACCCTCAGGGTGAGCACAGAAACCGCACAATGTCACAGTATGTAGCTACTCTGTGCCTGTAACACACATGGTCATTTCCCTATACCAGGCTAGGGTGCTATAGAGGCGCATACCCCATCTTTTGAGCAGCTGTAGTCTGCTGATCTGCATGTGCAGTGCATCATGGGTACAGGTGGGTTTACCCTATCCTGGTAACCACAGCAGACAGTTTGTGTGGTGACCTGCAGTCTTTCTGTAGCCAGCCAGCAGTATGATAGGTGTTATAGGGATGTAGTCCACTGGTTACTTCATTGATTGTGGAGGCAGAGGTCATGGGTTTGATCTCACAGTGGTGCTATTTAATAAGTCTCTCTGAGGCATTTCCTTTTAATTTAAATTAGTGCTGCCAGCAAAAACACCCTCACAGTGCCGTAGCCTAAGTTGCCTCATAAGGCGCCCTATAGGGCACATTATAAGGTGCCTTGGCAGACAGTGCACTTTATAATGTGCCCTATGGAGTGCCTTATAGGGCGCCTTAGGTTATGGCACTGTGAGAGTGTTTTTGCTGGCAGCACTGATTTAAATTTAAAAAAAAAGAAATGCCTCAGACAGCACTGATTTAAATTAAAAGGGAATGCTTCAGACAGCCTTCTTACATAACACCACTGCAGAATCAAACCCATAACCTCTGCTTCCACACTCATTGCAGTAACCAGTGGGCTACATCTTTATTGCTTCTAACACTGCGCTGGCATGAACTTAGGGTTAACGTGCGTTAACATGCCACGGTGCCCACTATCGCGCGATACAGCTTCTTGCTACCTTGCCGCAGGAATGCCCACTCCTTATATGGCATTCTTCACATTATCGCTGCAACTAGCACCGGTAACATTAAGACAGTTTTGTAAACATGCCCCATAATGGTCACCAGTGGGATGGATACATGCGCAAAGACATGCACAGTATTTACAAATGCTGCAAGTATAACTTGCATGTGCAAGTTTCATTTTGGTGACAAAATGCACATGCCTAACTGCACTGCACATATGCATGGCATGTCTTCTTCTGTGGAACCATGATGACATGTTTCTGGTCTCTGCATAGTCTCATGCCCAATAATTATATGCCTAATCTTGAAAACACCAAAATGGTGGCTAGGAGACAGTCAAATTTTTCAGATGCCAACACCCTGCTCCTAATGCTGGCAAATGAGGATGTGTTCTACTGCCTTGGAGACCACAAGAAGCTCCATGCTGTAGCATGGAGGGTCTGGGAGAGGATCTGCATAGCCCCAGCTGGGTAAGAAATCTGTTTTCACATCTATATCTACATTTCACAAGTAGTCTATATCTAAATTCCACTAGCTGCATGCTGACACCCAGTGGGTAGGCAGGGAAATATGGAAATCAGGGCTGGCCCAACCATTAGGCAAGACTAAGCAGTTGCCTAGGGCAGAAACCTCTGAGGGCCAGGAAAAAAGCAGCAGCAGCCAAAGCAAAACAATACATTCTGATAGCCACAAAAACTTACAGCCATCAGAAGATTATGTTACCTGCAGGGAGAGTGGGTACACACACAATTACAAAGCCAAGTTTAATATTTAACAGTATGATGTCCAGTTTTGCGTTTTTACAGGATTGTGTGTGTGTGTTTGTGTGGGGTGGGGTGGTGTACTGATGATCATGATTGTTGAGTTTAATTTACAAAATCTCAAGGAAGGTGCATAAGACTGAAGGTACTTGGACATAACAACTAAGGGTTTTCTGTTGTGCAAGGCAGCTCTTAACGGGGAATCCTGACGGCTGAGGGGAGATATGATAGAGGTCTATAAATTAATGAACGGAGTGGAGCAGGTAAACATAGGTTGATTGTTTACATCATCAGAATATAGAAAGACTAGGAGACATTCAATGAAGCTACAGGGTAACCTATTTATTACTAATAAGAGAAAATATTTTTTCACTCAACGTGCAAACTCTGGAATTTGTTACCAGAGGATGAAGTAAAGGCTGTTAGTATAGTCTGGTTTAAAAAAAGGTTTGGACAGGTTCCTGGAGGAAAGATCCATAAGCCATTATAAAAAGGGACCCAGGATATCACTGCTTGACCCAATACAAGCATTGAGGAACCTGTGTGTTTTGGGGAAACTGCTAGGTACTTATGACCTAGATTAGCCACTGTTGGAAACAGGATTCTGGGCTTGATGGACCTTGGTCTGACCCAGTATGGCATATCTTATGTTCTGACTGCCATGACTCCCACTTACCTGGACAGCCCCAACCCTTTATATGAAAGACTTTCACCCCCATTATTCTTAGTGGGAAATAAGGTGTGAAGTTGGTAGGGGCTAAACAAATGAAGTGATCACATCTCTAATAATGTGCATCTTACTCTTCTTCTATAGACATTTTTGCATTATGCAGGATCTTGAGGCCATAAAAATGAGGTTCATGACCATGCGGAGGGCCCAGCCCGAACCATTGCAGCATATTAGAGAGGAGTTGCATGAGCAGGAAGGTACATTACAGCAGTTGAGGTATACATTATGTAAACAGGGTGGATCTCATGAATGATGCACATCATCTGGCCAGGCCATAAGATGCAAGCTTACACCATGTATCTATAGCATAGAGTGCCAAACTGCAACGCTAGCACTCCAGATAAGGGATAGGCTGGAATGGCTGCACTTGGTAAAGAAAAAGAAACATGGAGCAAATTCCCCCACCAAAGTGCCAAGCAAAGAAACCTCAGCTGTTGACCAAGGTGTATAAGAATCCCAGAGGTGTCAAAACCTGGACAAGACAGCTTAGTACTCAGGTAATGGTGGAAAGGGAGGTCCATAGGCAAGGAAATGGTTACTTTGGGATGGGCAAAAGGGACAGGGAAAAGTGATGTGACTGTGAATCTCTAATGCAGGGTTCATATATGAGTTGGATGGTCAGGGCACTAGATGTAGAAATTTCGGAGGGCAACACATATGCCAGTGTCTGCCACTGACCACATATCAAAGCCCCCACATTCGTAAGACTTCTAATCGCAGGTGCCTACATTAACACCGGAGTCCTCATTAGAAAGGTTTGAACAGTTATATGAAGTGCAGGTGTTAGGAACCCTGGGGAATGTTTGTACCACACACTTATTGCTGTAGCCATGCTATGGAGTACATAGCACTATGCAGGTGGAATTCCTGAATCACCTCAAGTGAGCACCAACAGTGCTGCCCTAGCACTACTTCTTCCTCTATACCAAGGGTGCAGAACACCATCACTCATGTCCCAAGGTTCAGTAAAGGCCACAAATTTCCAGGGCAGGATGTCTAAAGAAATATGCAAAGGTGCTTGTGAGGCTCATCAGTTGTTGCTGCCTTTAATCCATTAGTGTACATCATAGAACTAAACAAAGCCTATCTATTCAGCAGCAGCAGCACTACCACCATCCTCACCAGCTGCAGCCCCACCTTGGTCCAGTGCCTCTACAGAGGATGACAATACCACAGACCAAGGGCATTTTCACATTCACTTACACCAACATGGCTGTTAAACTCTGTCTGGATGATCAGCTATGGATAATCTCTCTTGATAGCAATATGCCCCTTGGCCTCAAGGTGTCTCATCCTTGGCCTCAGGGTACAGAGGATGAGTTACCCTGTGGGCCCTGCTCATGTTAGCAGCTATGGATTATAATGGAGGCATACCTATATTTACACCAACATGTACAAAGTGGCAGAGCAGATCACCAGAGCATAGGGTTGTAGGAGCAAAAGAAGAACCTATGTATAATTGAATCTAGTGCCAGAGAGCGGCCATGCCCAAACATGCCTGCCTGTGTCCTGATTCTGGATCCCTCACCTGTACACATATTCTACTGCTTTCCCTTGCCACCTTTGGCCTCAGTTCTTTTTACCCTCCTCTGGTCTAGGGAGTGTTGCTACCTCTATCAGGTCATGTTAACACATGACTTACCCAGGGCTTCACCATCACGTACTGAAACTCAAATCCCACCTCATATTCTATCTCACATGCATACTTAAATAAATAAAGTATTCTCCTGTATGTGTCTGTTGGTGACATTTTTATTAAGGGTGTGATTGCCATGGAACCACACCAAACAGGCAGCAAGTATTATACCTCTGGGAATGGAATGAATCAACAGCATTCATGGTACTTTCAAACAAAGGAGCACACAGATCCAAGTCCCAAACATCCACTCCTTCCTGCCTCAACCCACAGCCAGATCATGGGAAGGAGACAGTACCCACAGAGGTGTTACCCATGCGGGTGATAAGGCAGTCAATACCAAGCTGTTTGCTCCCTTCCTACATGTGTAAATAGGGGTGGGGTAATGATTTACACAGAACTCCAACATATACATGAGGACCAGCTGTGGCATTGGAAGTTTCACCAAGATACTCAGCCATGGGCAAATAATTTTGCAATCAGCCACAAGTAGGTAAGATATGTGGGCTGCACCCTCTTGCAAAATGGCCATTATCTATGTTTATCCTCAATGCATGTACCCAGCTGCAGATTATTTGCTCAGTCTTGGTGACACATGGGGCTTTTGATACTGATCTCAGTCTACAATGGCATCTGATGCAGAGCCATCTGTTGCTTCACTCACCTCTCCACTATTTCATAAGTGAGGTTTCACATAGTAGCAGTATCCTGCTTAAACCAGCGCATTGTTGCCTCTGTTGGTTCCTGCTTCTCAAGTAGGTCATGCCCATCCTTCACCCTCTAGTGAAAATACCCTGCTATTTTTCAGCACTTATCGATCAGTTGCCTTAGGACAGGGCTGCTGCTTCCTTTGCTCCCCAGGCCTAGGGCAAAGCATTTGATCCCATGAATGCCCTCCTCTTTTACTGCCTTAACCATGTTCATTCCACCATCTTTTACGAGGAAACCTGGAAGCATGGTGATCCGTTTGTGCCCTAGCTTCCAACCATGCAGCATTACCTTTATTTCTGCTAAGATATGGTCCAAGTGTAGCTCTCATCCATCACCTGGCTGTACAGCACAGCCCATTGGTACTCTCCTCCTGTTACATGTTATAGCTACAGCCTGTCCCTGCCTTGTCCAGCTGCCACCAGTGTGCTCTCAGAGAAACGTAGGAATTTATAGCAGTCTTATTAACCCAGATGTCAGTGGTAAAATGCATAATGCTATTGGACTCTGCCTTTGCCAACTCTGTCTGCAGCTGGTGATGCAACTGATTATGCAGGCTGGGAACCTGCCTTATAAAGTTGCCATGCAATACACTTGGTAATCAGGATGTAAGAGATGCCCCAGTCTCTCATTTCCCACCTTCTCAACCATCTTCAGGGGATGGCCACCCAGGGCTACGTGTATCATTGCCTCAATGCACCATATCACCACCCTCGATGCTGCCTGCTGCTTGCCGCATGACAGTGCTGCCAAACACCACCCCATGTTGTCTTGCTTTGATGTGTGTCAGGCCTGACTGGGGAAAGATTCTAGGAGCTCTGCTTAGAAAAAGGGTTTCATTTCTTCTGTATCTTTCCCACCACTACTTTTTCCACTCCTAGACTGAGTCCCCAGCCTAGGACCAGTGCCCTCCTTTTTTATTGAGCCGGAAAGGGTGCTGTTTTAGCAAATGATGCTGCAAATCATTGCTTGCCTGATGCCCCATTCGTTTCCCTCTACTAATGTGCTTCCTTCAATAATTGCATTTTCCATACTACGGGGCCTCAAACACTTTAAAATGCATCCGCAATTGTGAGGTTTTACGAGACTTACCCTCTACTTCCTTGGGGGAGGGGCGGAGGGCTGCTGCTACTCTTGGTGTTGCTACAGGACCTGAGTCTGAGCACGGAGAAGAGACTGAAAGGACAGAGACATCTTTCCCACTCCTTATTGTCCTCTTTACCTGTTCAGTTCTTTCGGCCTTGGCACTGCCAGTATCACTTTCTACCACATCCCCAGTTAGCACGCCAACAACAACCTCTTCAATACTCTCTTCAGCCAGTAAATTTTCAGTATGGTATGATTCAGATGAAAAACCCGCCCAATTTTCAGCAGGGAGTATAGTGTACCAACTGTTCTACTCCATAGCCTTCACCTGGTGGTTCTCTTGTTTTTTTCCACCATGCACCATGTCAATTTCCCTTTGACCTTCTGTGCAGATGACACCGGACACTCGATCTTTCACAGTTGCACCGGAAATTGCAACTCTTCCTACTTTCTTTGTAAAGACATCTCTCTTTAGCTTCGCCAGCAAAATAAGCAGCCTATAAGCACACTCTGGAAATGACCTGGGAAAAGAAGGGACTATAATATTTGATATGGAAGGGCATACTAGATAGACCATGTGGTCTTTTTCTGCTGTCATGTTTCTATGACCTGGCTCTTTCTGCATTTATGCCAGTACTGCTCTCACCTTCCCTCTCTTCAATGATTAATTTTCCAAACAAACCTTTCCCAAGCCTTATTCAGACTGGATTCCCAGCCCCAGGGAACAGGAACTGCCTATCTTTTAGCACCCTGCATCACCCACTAGGCCTCTGTTGCCCTGGAGTACCATCACTCCAAGTGTGCTGCATCAGATACTGGCCTTGGTGTCACCTGCCTGGCCTGATGTAGTCCCTGAAGTGCCTAGTAAGTCTGCTTTCCTGGTCCCACTCTTCAATGGACTGGGAAGAGGAGAATGTGCTTGCCTGGCTAATGTTCCTATTGGATTGGAGTTCCAGCTCTTGGGGCAGGGATTGCATGTATTTTAGCGCCATGCACCACCAGCTAGGCCTCTGCTGCCCTCGGTTACTATCATCCCAAGTGTGCTGCATCATATAGTGGCCCTGGGTTCACCTGCTTGGCCTGGCTTAGGCACTAGAGCCAATAAGTGAGAAAGATTGTTACAGAAAGCTTATCTAACTTTATCATGTGAGTGGGAGATGGAATAGATAGATACAGTGAGGTTCCCTATCCTCCATCCTCCATAGATGTTGTTGCAGCCAATGAGAAAGACTGTTATGAGAAATTATTTCTCTGTATCCTCTGTTTATGTAATGGAATTGATAGATTAGATAGAGTAAACTGTCCTGCTCCAGTGCCAGTGCCTGCTTTGGAAGTGTACAAACAACCTGTGTGCACTAGTGCACAATGTATACCTTCCACCAAGGCTTAGGACAGTAAGCAACTGCTGATTGGAAAACTGTAAAAGCAGAACTTTCCTAGCCTTTCTTTGGCTTTCCTTTAAAAAAAATTATGCAACAATTTTCCAATTCAAATTGGCAATCTTCTTTTTCTATCTTAAAACAAAAATAGGCATAATAAGAATAAGCAATATAAATCCCACCAGAAATAAGAAAAAAAATAAAAAAATGTTGCCTCAAGCCCACTATTATAGAGGAAGCAATACAAATATAAAGGAAATAATAAACAAAAAGCAATTTATACAGTAGAGACATCATCCATTTTTTTTTTTCAAAACTTTATTTTAAACACCAACTCAACACAGCAAAAAACAAACAATACAGCAGTCCCCGAGCGGGGTGGATTTCTGATCCCCACAACAGGGGAATGAAAGGAGTCCAGAGAGGTGGTGTTAATTTTACACTGTAAAGAAACCAAACTTCCTCCCCTTACCCCCCTCCCCTCCTCCCCCCTCCCCCCCCACCCCCTCCCCTCCCCTCCCCCCCCTCCCCGAGACATGGCCAAACCCATACCGGGAGCCCCCCCCAGGGAGCAAACTAGTATGCCACACACATTAACAGCTAATCACCCACTCCAACATTCTCATACTGCAGAGTCGCCCATTGCAACACCTCATTACGACTACGGGAGCCCAACCGCTGAATATAAGGATCCCACAGTGACTGGAATGCAAGCCACCTCGCGGGACTACCGCGAGCGCTCCAACACTCAGCCAGCATTACTTGATGAAAGTTATTCCGCCATTCCCAGTAGGAAGGCGGATCACGTTCCCGCCACCGGCGAAGCAAAGGTCCCTTAGCTACCAGGCAGGCCTTACGCACCAACAGCCTCCCCCATTTACCTTTGGGCGAGGTAAGTGCCAGGCAATCCAGCGTTACAAATAAGGCATCCCAACTCACCCGCTGCCCCAACAAGCCCTGCATATACGCAGAAATCCGTGACCAATAAGAACGGATTTGCCGGCAACTCCACCACATATGCAAAAGAGTCGCCATTGATGTCGAACACCTTGGGCAGCTGCCATCCTCCGTCAGATGGCTACGAAAGGCCCTCCGTGGGGAGAAGTATACACGTGTCAGCGACTTAAAGTGTATTTCTCGCCATCGCACTCCCTCTGCTAAATAGACCATACGCCGGAGGCCCTGGAAAACCGTACCCGGGGGGACCTCACGCTGCAACTCTATGGCCCAAGCGAGTTCCACTGGCCTGTAGTCGGGTACCTGCCGAAAGTCATCTAACTGTAATCTTAAGCGACGAATGGACGGCAGAAAGTCTCCCCCCAGGTCGAAAAATGCAATTATCTGCGCCGAACGATCTGCATGGAGCTCCCCGGCAGACAACGAAGTCACATAGTGGGAAAGCTGCAAATAGGAGAGCGGGTGCGCTGAGGTCAGTCCATATTCGACTCTAAGCGTTTGGAAGGGCTTACACCTGCCTTCAGTGTCCACCACATGCCCAATAGTGCGTATCCCCTTCGTCGCCCATGCCCGTAAAACGGCATTCTCCGTGCCTGGTGTAAAGTTAATGTTCCCCTGGAATGGAAGCCAACTGGAAATTTTCCAATTCCCCTTCCAGTAACGGTTAAGCTGTCGCCAAGTCTTCCGAACGGCTCCAAGCAGTACACTATCAGTAATATTTATTTATTTACATTCTCTTATATAACTCGGAAGCAGGCGATCTTCAAGATGTAGAATAGCCAACAAGGAATATGGGGCAGCACATGACTCCTCCACTCGCAGCGGCGTAAAAATCTCCGTCCCGCCCAGCCAATCCCCCAAGTGCCGAGCCTGACAGGCCATCGCATAGGTCTCCAAATCCGGCAACCCCATACCCCCCTGCCTCCATCTCCCCTTCAGCCGCACGTATGGAATGCGGGCTCTCGCCCCCTGCCATAAGAAACCTTTCAACATGCCTTCAAGGCGCCTTAAATCCCGCCGTAAGACCCAAACTGGGAGAGTTTGGAGCCAGTAAAGAATTTGAGGGAGAATTACCATTTTAATCGCCGCTATTCTGCCTGATAGCGACAAGGGGAGGGGTCCCCACGATTGGAACTGGCCCCGCAGTTTATCCAGCACTCGACGCAAATTTGCCTGATAGAGCTGCGCCACACCGGGTGTCAAAATAATCCCCAAATATATAAAGGAGCCCTCCGCCCATCTAAGAGGAAACACACCTTGCCACGCTGCCCGAACATCTCCCAAAACATCCAGCACCTCAGATTTCTCCTGATTAATGCTAAAGCCCGCAAAGCGACCAAAGGCCTGAAATTCCTGTAAGAGCGCCAGCAATGACCCCTGGGGATTAGATAGATGAACGAGAAGGTCGTCTGCGAAGGCAGCTAGTTTAAAGACCTGTCTACCCATTGCTATGCCTGAGATCTCACGAGATTGCTCCAGTCGACGTATAAGCGGGTCCAGGGATAGAACAAAAAGGAGGGGGGACAAGGGGCAACCCTGTCTCGTTCCTCTCCTGAGGGGGAAAGTCTCCGAAAGCAACCCATTACATAAGATCGCTGCCCTGGGGTCTGCGTATAAACATTTCACCATATTACAGAAAGACTCCCCCAGGCCGTAACGCGGAAGGAGGTCCTCCAAATAGGCCCAACTAACCCTATCGAAAGCTTTTTCGGCATCAAAACTTATAAGTAACGTCGATTGGGCCCTTCTTCGTGCCCATTCCAAGGATGCCACTATCCGCCTCAGATTGCACACGGCATAGCGTTGCCGCACAAAACCGACCTGTGACTCATGAACCAGTTGGCCCAGGACCCCAGCCAAGCGCTCTGCCAAAATTTTCGCTAGCAATTTAAGATCAACGTTGAGCAATGATATCGGGCGATAAGACGCAGCACATAGCGGGTCCTTCCCTGGCTTCGGTAGTAATGTAACATAGGCCTGGTTACCACCCCACCGAAAAAAGCCCTGAGCCGCTCTCTGGGTATGCACAGCCAGGAGGGCCGGAGAGACCAGGTCATTTAGAATCTTATAAACCTCTGCCCCCAACCCATCGGGGCCCGGCGATTTATAGCAACTCGCCTTAGAGATAACGGCCTGCACTTCACTCACCATAATTGGCAAATCCAACTGTTCCCTTTGCGCCATGTTTAATTGAGGGAGAGGCAGGATGGCAAAATAATCTCGCCGCTCCTGAGGAAAATCCGGCTCCGCGGAATAAAGTTTCTGAAAAAAGGATTTAAAGACCTCGGCAATTTGAGGACTAGTCCTATACAGCCGACCCTGGTCATCCCTTAAAGCTGAAACTAAGCGGGAACCCCGGGGGCCCCGTAGGCACCGAGCCAGCATTTTCCCCGGCTTATCTCCCTGGGTGTGCAACCGATACCGATAATATAAGACGGATTTTTTTGCTCGTTGATGCAAAATCTCATTCAATAACACCTGAGTCTCCAAGAGCTGTCTCCTATTCGCAGCAGATGCATTGCGGGCACAGAGTCGACGGAATATGGTAACCTCCTTCTCCAGCCGTATGATACGCTCAGACATCAATCTCCGTTTTCGGGCCTGAAAACCTATGATGTCACCCCGTAGAACCACCTTGGCCGTCTCCCAGACCAACTCCGGATCGTCTGAATGTTTCCTATGATCTGATTCAAACTCCTGCCACCGCTGGCGCAAAAAAAACGCGGAACTGAGTATCATGGTAAAGCTCTAAGGGGAATCTCCATAGGCGTGTTTTCGGTTGCACTGCTCCCCATTGAAGATCCAACCAGATTAACGCATGATCGGAAATCTCCCCCGGCCCTATCCGAGCATCCTGGACTACGGCAAACAAGGCACTCGTCACCAGCAAATAGTCTATACGTGCCGAGGATCCATGAGCTCGCGATTGGTGCGTGAAATCCTTTTCCGAAGGATGTAACAACCGCCAAGGGTCCACCAACCCCACGTTTGCGCACAGCCGCAGTATTGCCCGAGTAGACTGTCGTCGTTCTCTAGACCCCCCAGCCGTGGTATCCAAGTCCACATCCATCACTCCGTTAAAATCACCCCCCAAAATGATCGGAGCCTCTGGTAATAGCTCCATTTTAGAGAGCAAACTAGCATATAAACCCTGGTCGAGAACATTAGTCGAATAGAGGTTCCCCAAGGTTACCAATTGTCCCTCCAACATTCCATGCAGGAGTAAGAAACGCCCCGTGGGGTCACAAATTAACCGAATGCTATCGAACCTTATGCGCTTATGAATCAATATAACAATTCCACCTTTCTTTCCCGAAGCCGGAGCTCTGAAAACCTGGCCTACCCACATTCTCTTCAATTTATTATGCTCTGTAGCGGGCTGGTGCGTCTCTTGGAGCATAGCTATATCTACCTTATGTCGGGCTAGTGCCTGTAACACCTTTGAACGCTTCAGTGGGCTCCCCAAACCACACACATTCCAGGAAATGCACCTCAGTGCACAATAGCTGGGGTGAAGTATTCCAACGGTAAACACTTTCTTATTCCAGAGAGAGCCCCCCCAGCCTGGGGCCATCCCCAATCACGTTCAAAATGGCACATTCCTAGGTGAGGCTTCCCCGCACGGGCACGACCATGTCTCCCCAAACTCATCCCCCCATCCCCCCTCCCCCCCCCACCCCCCCTGTCACCAAGTGACACCACATCAGCCACTGCACCACCCCTAGGTAGCGTAAACTACCTATAGAGATCACTAGGATGCGACCAGTCCCCCGCGCCCCAAATACAAACGGTCTCGGGCTTAAAGACAGCTCGGACCCCCAATAATGGAGCGCGGGTCGGGTCCAGGAACACAGGCAATAAAACTGTTCCCTCTTCCCTTCCCCAACCCCCAGGACACAGTCATTACAAAACAATCAGACATAGTATTCCACAGAGAAGGTATAAACCCCGTCTCCCGACCACATTGCAGGCATATCTCAGCAAACCCCCATGGAGGAAGTCCCCCATATAATTCACTGAGATAACGCCCTGTACGGCACTGCACATCGCCAGACCAACAAGGAGCGGTGCACGCCAATCACACCACCGCATTCGCCGTAGCATGATAGCAACCAAGTAGGCACCACTCCTAGTCCATATCGCAGTCATGGGGTGTCAAATATCTTACCGCTAGTTCTGACGTCTAAAACCGTCGAAGTACTGCTTTTAACACCTACCAGGTATCTGCGGCGTACATCACCCCACTATCACTTTGGACACCCCATGACTGTGTCATAAGCTTCTATAGTATGTCCAACGTACAGTGCCGCACATCACGTATAAGCCTGGGGGGAGGGAACACATATTCACATTATACAGCATATATCTCTTGTTAGCATCTCCTCTTGTCATCTCGCGGTTAACATTACCCACCAGTCAGGAACCGAGAAACCTAAAACAATACCTGCCAATGCACCCAAGGGATGTCTTGTTCACCGTTATTAAGCCATTTTACGTACTATAAGTTCACATCGTGCCAGTTATCCCCGTTGCTACCTCCTGGTTAGGATGACATAAGGAGCAAAACCCAACTAGCACTCAAGCTATCAAGGGTAGCTGAGGAGGAGCACTATCCTGGTAATCGCACCTTCCCCCTTCCCTGCCTTTTTTCCCCCGCTTCTTTCCCCTTATCTAGGGGAGGGCGGTATTAAGATAGGGGACAAGAACCTCCCCTTCCCACTAAGAAACCCCCTCCCCCTCCTGGGGCCGTACTCAAATCAGGATCCCAAGACCCCCCACCCACTAAGGATTCGCAGCTAACAACTAGACCACCACCCCTACCTTCCTATATCCTCCTATGCGCTCTTCCCCCCTAACCCCCCTTCCGTCCCTCCATTCGCTCACCCTTCTCTATTCTAATGGTCCCTCTCTCTACCCCAGTCACACGCCACCCCAAGCCCAGTATTCAATGATTCCCCCCCCATCCCATACCCAACCCGATATCCCGCTTCCCCCACCCACCTCCCCCAACTGATCCCAGGGCAACAAGCCCCATCTACTACAACAGTACTGGAACAAATAATTAAAATAACAGTACATTAACAATAATTTCTTTCTTCCTTTCTCAGGCACGCATAGTAGTGATCACAAGGAGTAGCCACTCACCCCATACCCGAACGGGAGGGGGGTGAGGGGGAGCAGGCCAAGACCTTAAACCAAGATGGGGCCAACTCTCCCTTCAATGCTGCTGGGCACACCACTCCACTCTCACACACTTCACCAGACGTCTGTATTTAGGGCACTGTAGCCCTCATCTCCTGCTAGTCCAAGAGCAGCCCCAAAGGACCAACAGGGAGCAGTAGGTGGTACAGAAATGTCTCGAGGCGCTCTCGGTCCCCGCCACGTGGAGTCCATGGAGTCCGCTTCAAGTTGCAAAATAAGAGCAGTCACCCTCGCAACAGTACATTCAAGAACTTGAAGTAGTAGGGGTCCCAACCTGAACAATACTCTCCACATACGTGGCAGCTTCCTCCGCCGAGTCAAACACCCTATGTGCTCCCCCATGAAAAACATGCAGGCGGGCGGGATATTGCACCGAGAATTTAATGGTTGCAGCAAGCAGTTTGGTGCAGAGAGGGGCGTATGCTCTGCGCCGCTGGCCGAGAGAAGCTGAATAGTCCTGGGCTACCCTAAGAGTGAAATTATCGCAGGTAAAACCATTCCGTTGGCGTGCAGCTCTGAAAATCGCCTCCTTTTGTGGATAGTGGAGAAATTTAGCCAGAACTATCCTCGGGCGGGAGTCTCGGGTTCGCCTACTCCCCACCCGATGGACTCGCTCTAGCATCAGCTCGCCGCTCTCCAAACCGCCCTCCAATAGCCGGGGTAGTAAGTTCTCCACATACCGTTTAAGATCCTTATCCTCAACCGTTTCGGGGATCCCAAGTAGCCGTAGATTGTTCCGTCTCGATCTGTTCTCGAGATCGTCGATCTTGGCGGCCTGCGCATGTACCTGGGCCTTCAGAGTGTTCAGCTCCTGGGAGGCGGTCTCAAGCGTATCCTCCGCTCTCCCGATGCGCTCCTCGGCCTCCCGGATGCGGCCCCCCAAGGCTCCCGTCGAATTTTGGAGGGCATCCATTTTTTCATGGAGTGCTGCGAACTGCGTGGATAACGCCTCGGCAACTGCGGCCGAGACCTCCTCCAGGAAGGCCGGAGAGGAAGGGGATCGCGGTGTAGTGTTACTGTCGGCCATTTTGGGAGCAGTGGCCACTCGCTCCCTCTCCCGCCGCGTCGTTTTTGTAGAAACCGCCATCCGGAGCCCAGCGGTATCCCCCGAAATCTGATGCCAATAGCAGCAGGGGAAGTCTGCCCAGATAATCAACTCAGGTTGGGTCGGTCAAAGCCCAGTAATTATCCAGTTAAGGGCGCGGGGGACCGGAGCACATGCAGCACACGTCTGCTGTCCTCACCGCATCACGTGATCTCCCCGAGACATCATCCATTTAACCAACTGAAGACCCTTCCAGTATAGGGTCTTCCCTAACTCCTGCAGAAGGCTGAGCCCCCTAAACCTTGGAGGCTATAAAAGCAGATAACTGCTGTGGTTGAATGAATATATAGCTAACACCCCCCCCCCCCCAAGTTTAAGCAAGCACTTGCATGGGAAACAAAGAAAAAAACAACCCACCCAATTGAACTATAGCAGGCTTTGACAAAAGAAATTGTTTCTTTCTCCTATGGGTTGCTCAAGATACATCAGGGAATATTCTCACATTACAATCCATAAACTTAGCATCTTTATGCCTAAAGTATATTTTATTCCAAAAAACAAGATAAACATTCACTGATCTCCCATGTTACAGATCTAATGCTCCAAATCACCAAGGACAGTCTCAATAATTTTTGTCGGATCACCTACAATGAGAGTAGAAAAACCCTCTCATGAAGTAGGTCCTCCATTTTAATTGTTTAAAAAAATGGCCATACCGGCCTTAGTGAAGGAGACAAACGCTCACCTGTGCAATTCTCCAAGAAACCAATTAGTAACCAAACATTGGCGTATACCTTTGTCAAAGTAGAAGATCCTTCATCAAAAGGAAAACCCTAGCCCGTTAAACCAAAAACGGTGCGCTTTAACAGCCACTATGTCAAAAAGGCTTCATAGCTCTAGCACCATCAGCTGTTGTACTTATCTGTTGATCACAGTGGTGGCGTCTCAAAACAGTCTGTGGGGTACTGTGACACAACACTGCGTTGTGTCGCAGTACCCAACAGACTGTTTGGAGCATTAGATCTGTAACATGGGAGATCAGTGAATGTTTACCTTGTTTTTTGGAATAAATTTGTGGTAGCATCAATTGGGCTTAATAATTATTTTAGTAAAGTATATTTTAAGCAACCAATCATGGTCTGGTTCCAGAGCCAAAGTTACTAGCAAAGTAGCAGCCATCCACAGTTCAGAATCAGATCTTTCAAGGAAAGCAGTCATCCAAACTATCCAAAGACATTAAAAGTGATTGCTGCTACCCTTCTAGATAACTAACTTTGGCAGATGGCAAATAAAACACAATAGTGACCAGGGTATTGACTCAGAGGGAATTTTCAAAATGTTGAACAAAAAGTTTTTTAAAGAACTCCTGAGCAGAAATTGTTGGAACCTTAGGAAAGTTCAGCAATCTTAAATGCTGCCTTTAATTGGCATTTTCTAGGAACTCCAACCTTTTATAAATAAAACCAGAGTCCTTAACCATTTTGGACAGCTCGCATATTCTTTCTCTGTTCTGGATGATTTATTAGATTTGTTACACTCAAACAACTATGAAATACCGGCAATAATAAAAAAAATATTAAAACTTTGTAGAAAATAGAAGTTTCATATAGTGTATGTTTTTCATACACTGGTCCAATATAGTATATTGCCCGTCTTCAGAAAAGATAGGATTCAGTTCCAATATACAGTTGACATAAACATAGGGGTATGTTTACTAAACTTCGCTAATGTGCTCTACTGTGCGCTAATGTGCGCTGCGCACTTGAGCGTGCGCTAAGGTACCTTAGCACACGCTAATGTCGCGTTACGGGGCACTTTTGTGCACGCTCAGGTGCGCGGCGCACTATTGTGCACGCTCATGTGCGTGGCACGCTAATGTGCGATGAAGGCGGGGAAAGGCTCCCGTAGGGCGGAGGAAGGCTCCCCAGGGGCGGAGAGAAGGGGTCAATGGGTGGAGAGTGGGAGGGGAGAGGCTCCCCGCACATTTGCGAGGTTGAAATCCGAGGCAAAAAATACCGCGAGTGAAAACCTCGTGTTAGAGCCGATTTAAAGGGAAGAGAAACGATTTCTGTCAGCAATGTACAGCAAAACCAGGGAAACCTACAAAAAGTGATAAGTGTGATACATGTGCACTGTACAAAAGTACAAATAAACATTGAAAAGGACCCCAACAAAATTTAAAAAAATTATAATCAAGCTGGGCAATAGTGATAATAATGGGAAACATCAAAAAACACTCCCAAGAAAGCCCCAAAAAATAAATATGAATTTTGGAAGGGTCAAACGCTCCGTCCCCATACAAGGTGAATGATCCCACAGTGAAATAGCACTAATCAGGGTTTTCCTCTCCATTGGACAGGTTTCCTATGGCATGCACATGTTCCACAACAGCAGGGCGGGCATGTCGGAATGGGCAACTGGACAGATGCTGGGAAAGGGGATACAGAGGGCTGCAGGCGGCACATGCTGTGGTGCAGCTGGGGCACAGTGCGGACTAGGCAGATGCCTAGGTGGCACTTAGGAATGCTGAAACTGAACAGCAGCCAGACAGCAACTGATGAGGGCCCAACATGGGCACGAGAGTGTTTATCACAGTGTCACAGGGGATAGTACCCAGCAGGTACCCCCAAGGGCACAGAACATTGGCAGGGGGTGTTGGGGGGAAGCATGGACGCCTATGCAGGCACCCCTACCCCAGAACACGCACCATAGGCAGCCGCCTACCTGCACACTGGATGGCTTGAGACTGCACACCACCAGCACCACCAGCAGAAGGGCATCTCAGCATGATGGCAGAGGGGTACTGGTGGTGGAGGGGGGCAGTGGCAGCTGCCCAGAGCAGACCATGGCCTAGCCCTGTGTAGGTGGGTGCCATGCACTGCAACAGACAGGCTGTGTCTGACTAACAACCATGGTATCTCCAGGGACTGCACACTCCCTGTGAGCACGGTGTGGTGCAGTTAACACAGCCAGTATGTTCAGGAGCAGAAGGTCACAAGTTCAAGTCCCAGCTGGGGCTACTGCCAATCAAATCCCCATATTTTACCCGCTACTAAACCGTGATAGTAAGGACAAACCTTTATTGCAGAGAACATACGCATGGTTCAAACGCCTATATTTTACCCCACCGAGCACAGACACCAGAAACATGCGCATTACCTGGAGCAGAGTCCCCCAAATTCAGTCCTGGAGGCCCACAAATCAGTCAGGTTTTATGCTGTCTCCACTATAAGGCCATGTCAGCATGGTGGCGGAGGGGTACTGTTGGTGGAGGGGGCAGTGGCAGCTGCCCAGAGCAGACCATGGCCTAGCCCTGTGTAGGTGGGTGCCATGCACTGCAACAGACAGGCCCTGCCGGACAAACAGTCATGGTATCACCAGGGAATGCACTGTCTCTGTGGCAACATGGTGGTGCAGTGCACACAACCAGTGTGTATGGAGGCAGAAGGTCACAGGTTCAAGTCCCAGCTATGGTGCCTGCCAACCCAGTCCCCATATTTTACCCACTACTACAATGTGCTAATACAGACAGAACCTTTATTGCAGATGACGTAAAGATGCCCAAGACACCTACATTTTACCCTACAGAGCAAAGACACCATAAACAGGTGCATTACCTAGAGCAGAGTCTCGCAAATGCAGTCCTGGAGGGCCAAACACCATTCAGGTTCCATGCTTCCTCTAATAAAGATGCCTGTGCTGCATATCTATGCACCACCCCCATGGTATGCAGATGTATCTCATGCATATTCATGAGGGACAGCATGAAAACCCGAACAGTGTTTGGCACACCAGGACTGGAGTTGGGAACCTCTGCCGTAAAGCAGCCACCAAGAGGGGCAGACACACCCACACCCACACCCACAGGCTCCATTAGCCAATGCCTCCTGGAGAGGCAGGACATTGGGCCCTGCGTGCATCTCCCAATACTAGCCCTTGCATACCTTAGCAATGCCACCCTACACCTGGGAATATGGTACACAGCTATCAAACATTTGCTATGATTACTGGCAGATACCAATTCCTACGTTAAGCAGAGTTTGCTGATTGAGCTCCATCATAGCAACCTTTCTGCTGTCTGTGGAGTGTGCTTCAGGTCTGGTCTCTGACAGTGTTTACCACCCTGGGGAGTGACCCCCAACAGTATTGCGTACCATATCCATGCCTGCACTGTGCCCAGGACTGGTGTGGTGGCCAGGGCTGCTAAACTCCTCTAGAGTGGCTCAATGCTGGCATAGCTGTGGGAGTGTGTGTCTGTCTATCCAGTGTGTGGTGGCTGCAAACACCTTCCACAGCCCACATTGCCAGCACTGTTGCCAGTATTGGCCTGCCAATGTGCATAATGAGGAGCAAGGTACCATGGGTATAGCTCGGACAGGGTGGCCTGGCCAGGATGCATCTGCACAGGGCATAGGGCCCTGGCTGGGACATTGTAGTGCCTGGCCACCACCTGCACAGACAGGTTGGCCACAGCATGTCCTGCTGAGAGATCACTCTCACCCTGACTGTGCAGTGACTACAGCATGGCTAGGCACCCCCATAGTGCTATGTAGCATTTCTCTCATGTGATATTTCTGGGTTTCCTTTTGGGGCCCAGTCACTGACTTATCTGCTTGGTGTGTATGCATTCCCCCCAGGAACATGCACTATGGATTAGCTAGCAGACTGTCTACAGCTGTTATGTGTCCTGATGGGAGCGCCGTGCAGCGGCTGAAGGCTTGCTGCAGGAGAATATCAGATAGTGGTGGGGTGCAGCACAGCATATCTAGGCCTAATGTCTGTCTGCTATTGCATTATGGATGTGTACAGAGCTGCATTAACTGCCCTGTAGGGTGTCTGTTCCCCAGCAGGACTGGGGTTGATGGTCCCCTCTACTGCCACCATTGCAGGGAGGTAGAATGTGGATCTGCTGGTGGGGAGATCCTGTTTACCACCCTTAGCCCTGGAGGAGGAGAGTGGTGGTACATAATCCTCTTAGGGGTCCTTAGGGGCTACACCTGACTGAGACATACAGATATATCCAAGGTGTGTCAGCAGAAACTACCTATCTCACACATTAGCACTGCTGGGGACCTGCAACATGGCCTATCTCTGCTGTGGACCTGGTGCTGGGCACCCACCTCACCCTCAGGGTGAATGCCGTACCTGCACAATGTGATGGTGTGTAGCTACTCTGTGACAGTACCACACACGGTCAGTTCCCCCTACCAGGCCGAGGTGCTGTGGGGGTGCATACCCCATCTTGTGATCATCTGTAGACTGCTGATTTGCATGTGCAGTGCATCATGGGTATGGGTGGGTTAACTCTATCCTGGTGACCACAGCATACTGTTTGTGTGGTGATTTGCAGTCCTTCTGCAGACAGCCAGGGGCTTGCTAGCAGCTATAGAGCTGTAGCCCACTGGTTACTTCACTACCAGTGGAGTCAGAGGTCATGGGTTCAAACCCACAGTGGGATTATTTGATAGGGCTGTCCAAAACATTATCTATTTTTAAAGTACATTAGTGCTGCCAGCAATAACACCCTCAGTGTACTGTAACCATAAGGTGCTTTATAGGGCGCCCTATAGGGCACCTTATGGTTACCGTCCATATAAGGTGCACTATACAGTATGCTATGGAGCGACTGATAGGGTGCCAGTCCGTATAAGGTGCCTTATAAGGTGTCCTATGGAGCGCCTTATAGGGTGCCCTATAGGGTACATTATAGGGTGCCGTGGCAGACAGTGCACCTTATAATGTGCCCTATGGAGTGCCTTATAGGGTGCCTTATGCGGCACCTTAGGTTACGGCACGTGGGGGTGTGTTTGCTGGCAGCAATTAATAAAATACAAATAAAGTGCCACAGGAAACAATACTTACGTGTCAAAGCTGATGCCTCAGCCAGCCTTATGTATTGGGCACACTGGGGATGGAACTCATGACCCCTGTATCATCAGTCAGTGCCTTAACCATTGTGCTACACTGCTGTTCCTCCTTGCATTTTAGCGCACTTACTTATGCTTTCCATGCGTTTAAATGCACAGTGCTGCCATCAAAAACAGTGCTATGACCTTGCTGTGCCTCATAGGGCATCCTATATGTCGCCCTATATGCCACCCTTTATTTATTTATTTAGCTGTATTTATATTCCGCTTTTCACTGGGTCAAAGCAGTCAATTAGGGGATACATTTAACACGAGGGGATATGCCACACATACATTAATACTTACAGGGAACATGGGCAATGGAGGGTTAAGTGGCTTGCCCAAGACCACAAGGAGTGCCTATAGGACTAGAAATCCCAGTCCCTCCGGCCTGAGATTGCTGTCCCCAGGTGGGACTTGAACCCCAGGCCCTCCGGCCTGAAGTACCTTGTCCTAACCACTAGACCACTCCTCCCTCCTATGCAACATTGTAGGGTGCCGTGGTGGACAGTGCACTTTAAACTGTGCCCTGTGGGGTATCTTATGGGGTGCCTTATGTTACAGTGCTTTCAGAGTGCGTTTGCTAGTAGCAGTAATTAAAATAAAATTAATATGCCTCAGACTGCAATGTTACACATAACAGGTAGTTCCTCAGCCAGCCTTATTCATTGGGCACAGTGGGGGATTGAACCCATGATCCCTGTACCATCGGTCAGTGTCTTAACCATTGTACTGTGGCTCTGTTCCTGTGCTTGCACATCAGCGCGCCACTTATGCTTCCCGTTTGCGTTTCTCATGCGCTAATGTGCGCGGCGCACATTAGTGCGCCGTGCACATTAGCGCATGAATAATCCCGGTTTGCTTTTTTCAAACTGACACGCCCACTCCTTTTATGGCATCCCGCACAATAGCACGGCGCGCACCTAACGGGGTTTTAGTAAACATACCCCATACTGTATGATACTATTGAAACTGCAGTTTTCATGTAAAACTCTTTATTATGATATAATCTAGTTTGTCAACAGTCCATTCTGACAGCGGAATATGATACACGTGAAAACACTTCTGATGCAGTGCGTCAATATTGCACCATTGAAACACCTAGAACAGAATGCTTGACAGCAATTAGTTTCGACAACATATTAGCCCAGCGTATGAAAAACATACAAGGCCGATATACACACCAATAACTCTGACACTAAGTAACTTACAGTTATCTAAACCTATTTTCTAAAGTCTACAAATACTTTTATTTGCAAAATAGTAGCTATTACAGCATTATAAGCTACTTACTACTTTTTGTGATCTTTTTACGTTGAGCCGCCAGTACCGTCAAAATCAGCAAACTTCAAATACCTATTAAACTAACTAGATCTCAGATAAAAAATCTGTATATAATGCTTTTTGAGATAATGATAATAGCTAAACATAGTTCCATTGAATTTATAACCATTAATTAGTAAACAGTTGAGTAGGAAGTATGGAAACCTTATGTATGTAAAACATACGCTGGTCCAAAACGGGTTAACAAATGCCCCAGCACCCTTCTCTCACTCTCTCAAGGTCAGATACAAAATGGATCTCTGTTGCTTGGGCTGGGCTATGTCTTCCAATCATGCTGTGGCATCATGACCCATGGGATTTGCAGAACTCAGGCAGAGATACATTTCTCTGGTTGTTTGTCAAGGATTTTCCAGCATGATAGGCTGAAGTGCCTTGAACTGCCTACTGGCCATTTCTTCTTGACCTCCTCCTACTCCCAGATTGACTTTAGTTTGTCAGGCCATGCAGATATAGCCAAAGCGAAGTTCATGAATGGTGATTTGTGGAAATATTTCAGCCATGTGTAGTCAATTAGTTGGATCTGGAACTAATTGAATTTGATGATTTTCATCTATTTTCTCATTCATACAAAAATGAATGCACATGCCTAGTATTTTATTCATTCTCCAGAAATCTGCACAGAACCTCGTATTCATATCACTCTTCAGGATTAGGAGCACTGGACTCAACTAACTCAATGTTTCAGTTAGGAAAATAATATGTAGATTTTCATTTTCAAATGGAAAAAATACCCACAGAAAAAGCAGGTGCAAATGGCCATAAATACTTTTTACCCACAGCAAGTTTGAAAGCAATAGAACATATATATCTTCATTTAAAAACTGGGAAAAGTATGTAGGTAAAACAGTGTCTCCATTAGATATATTCTGAGACACTCATCCACTCTGACTCTTCCTAAGTCCATCATTGCATTCAAGGTAACACAAGACTACTGCACACAAACACACTGAACAGGTGATAAGTCTGTTGATGTTTTCAGTTTCTCTCACTGCAAACAAGATTAGGGATAGTCATATATCTTAGTTTTGGGTGTCAGTGGTTATGAAATTCTATAACATCCCTTTCAGCTCTGTGAGCCAATCCATTTGGGAATAGCATACTGACATCTAGAATAATTGTATTCATAAGCACTCTTGCAGCAGGTGGTCCCCTGATCTGTTCAGATTTCTTGGGGAAGCCCCACTTTGGTGATGATGATCAGTAACTTTATTGCCACAAGATTCACTGACACTGTGCCAGTGTAAGGGTATTGGACATGCCATGCAAACTTTCTGCTTTGTGTCCCTCCCCCCCTGTAATTAACTTTCAGATCTTAGTTAAACTCAACTATCATGATCACACAGGACTGCCCCTCCCAGAATGATTCAGAAAAATACATAATTGGACATCATATTTTTAAATATAAAAACTTTGTTTCAAATATATACAAACATTGAGGACAATTTCCAAAACCATTTACCCAGGCAAATGAAGCTATTTCAAAACTGCCAACACTTTCTTTGGGTAAAAGTAGGTGAAGATGGCTCTTTGAGTTTTTGTGACTGTTGAAACCTATTATTTTACTTTTACTGTAGCTGCTCTTTGCTCCCCCCCACCCCAGTGCTGTTGTCCTAGACAATGTCCATAGACAGTCATTAATTATAGCAGCATCAGTCAGCCATAGCATTCGCCAAAGAAGACTATTATGTTCATCTGACTAACTCTCTCGCCTCTGACCCTTGCCGTTTCTTTACAACTCTCGCCTCCTTCCCTTTCTGCCCAAATCCTGGCTGACTATTTCCATGACAAAATCCATAAGATCACACTCCAATTCGCCATGAGGTTAGCTACTTCTCCTCCTCCCCCCCCCTTCCCCCCTACTTTTCCTACCCTTTCTTCCTTTTCTATGGTCTCTGAGGAGGAAACCACTCACTTTCTTTCCTCCTCCAAATTCACTACCTGCTCCTCTGATCCTATTCCTACCCATCTTCTAATCCCCATCTCTCCCACTGTTGTCCCTTCCATCTCTCATATTCTCAACCTATTGCTCTCCATTGTAACTGTATCTGCAGCCTTCAAGCATGCTGTGGTTACACCTCTCCTCAAGAAACCCTCACTAGACCCTATGGGCCCAATATTGGAAAGGCATTTACATGGTTTACAGCCCAGTAAACTGTGTAAATGCCTTAAACAAGAATATTCAATGGCACTTACATGGTTAGTGCCGTCGAATATTCCTGTTTTTGCCCCCTATACTCCCCGATGCAATCAACTAAGCATTGGTGTGTGTTGGGGCATTCTGAGGCAGAGCAGGGGCAGAGAATGGCAGTAACTGGGCAGCGGCAATATAGACCACTACCCAGTTAGCGCTCCACAGCTAAACTTAGGTCAGCTTTTGGCTTGCCTAGTCTTAGTCAAAGATGCTAAACAGGTAGTGGTCCAATATCGCCACTACCCAGTAAGGCTGTGCTGCAGTTTCCTCAGAGTGTCCAAATCAGATATTCAATGATGTCGGTATGGCAGTGAACATCTGGGGTTAAGGGTAAGTGGGCAGGGCTATGTGCCAACATGGTGCTTAACTTGCCCAGCTCAATATCGGGCCCTACCTATCCTTCTAACTATCTACCCATCTACCTCCTCCCCTTCATTTCTAAAGTATTTGAACGTATGGTTCACTGTCACTGCCTCGACTTTCTCTCTTCTCAAGCCCTCCAGGATCCTTTACAATCTGGTTTTCATTCTTTACATTTTACTGAAATGGTTATTGCCAAAATCTCCAGTGACTTGTTCCTGGCTAAATCCAAGGGCCTTTATTCAGTCCTCATCCTTCTTGACCTCTCTGCTGCTTTCGACACTGTTGACCACAACCTTCTCCTTGATACCTTGGCCTCGCTTGGTTTAAGGGCTCTGTGCTATCCTGGTTCTCTTCTTATCTCTCCCATTGTTCCTTTGTGTTTGTTCTGGTGGAATCTCCTCTGCTGCTATACCACTCTCAGTTGGTGTACCCCAAGCCTCTGCCTTGAGTCCACTCCTTTTCACTCTATATACCCAGTCCCTTGGTGCATTCATCTCTTCCCATGGCTTTCATTACCATCTTTACAACTTTTACCTCTCTACACCTGAAATCTCTCCAACAATCCAGGCCAGGATCTCTGCCTGTCTTTCTGACATTGCTGCTTGGATGCCTCACTGCTGCTTGAAATTAAACATGGGGTCGTCTTTGACTCTTCTCTCTCCTTCTCCACACTCATCCAACTGATAGCTAAAACCTGCCATTTCTCTATAACATCAACAGAATCCTCCCATTCCTTTCTGAACTCACTACTAAGACATTTATCGTCTCTGTAGTCACCTTCTGTCTAGACCAGGAGTGGGCAAACTACGGCCCGCGGGCCGTATACAGCCCGGCGGACCTTTTAATCCGGCCCCTCCCAACATTCATAAGCCTGTATAGACGGCATGGTAGTGGCTGGGCCGGCCAGCAGCTAGTGGAGGGGCGGGGCCGTGGGCAGAGTATGGATTGAGCCGTACGTGCAGGCGCAGGCAGGGAGTTGACGTCACGTCAGATGACATCAACTACCTTTCCGCGCGCCTGCTAGTGAGGAGCGATCCATGCGGCGCCCGGCAGTCATTTTGTGATGCAGCTAGAAGAGAAGAAAGTGCTAGCCAACATAGCAGCCTATGGGCAGATGCGTCTTATAGGGTGAAAAATATGGTAATCTCCTGAGGCCTTCTGACTAGTATCCGTGATGGTATCTGCTTCTTCTTCAATTGCACGCTATTATTTGCACTTGCTTATTTTAATTTTTATTATTCTTCTGTTGTGTTTAGTAATTTCTGTTTTAACTACTATTTTTATTTATAGATCTTTATTGCAGAATCCCAAAATTTATATTAATTCACACATACACACCGTCCATCTACTCTTGGTCCGGCCCCCGGGTCCAATATATGAACCCATTGCGGCCCTCGAGTCAAAAAGATTGCCCACCCCTGGTCTAGACTATTGTAACCTACTCATTGCTGATCTCCCTCTGAATCATCTTTCTCCCCTTCAGTCTGTTCAACACACTGCTGTGTGGCTAATCTTTCACCAGCCTCATCATACTCATATTACCCCTCTTCTCAAGTCACTTCAGTGGCTCCCTATCCGTTCCCACATCCAGATCAAACTTCTCCTACTGACCGATAAATGCATTCACTCTGCAGCTCCTCACTATCTCATTTCTTCTTACACCCCTCCTTCTGGCAAATCGGTTCTATCTGTGCCCTTCTCTTCTATGCTAACTCCAAACCGCTCCTTTCACCTTGCAGCTCCTTATGCCTGGAACAACTACCCGAGTCTGTATGTCAGGTACCTTCTCTGACCCTTTTCAAATCCAGGCTGAAAACTCAGCTCTTCGCTGCTGTTTTCAGATCTTGATTTAACTGGTCTCTCTTGTGTTTCCTTACCATTCCCCCTAGATGTATCCTGTGTCTATAGCTACTGTGTTGTCTGTCTTGACTAGATTATAAGCTCTGATGAGCAGGGACTGTCTTTTACATGTGTCTGTACAGTGCTGCTATGTCTTTTAGCACTATACAAATGCTCAGTAATAGTAGTACTAGCAGCAGCACAACCCAAAAGTATATAGCATAATCTTCCAGAAACAGCAAATATTCTATTCACTAAATTCCCACACTAGAAGGTTAGGGTTCTTCAGCTTGGAAAAGAGAAGGCTGAGGGAGATACGATAGAGGTCAATAAAATAATGAGTGGAGTGTAATGAGTAAAGGTGAATCGGTTGTTTACTCCTTCAAAAAGTACAAATACTAGGCAACATGCAATGAAGTTATTAAATAGTACATCTAAGGGGTATGTTTACTAAAACCCCGTTAGGTGCGCGCCGTGTTAGTGTGCGGGATGCCATAAAAGGAGTGGGCATTTCAGTCTGAAAAAAGCAAACCGGGATTAATCATGCGCTAATGTGCGCTGTGCGCTCATGTGCGCCGTGCACATTAGCTCATGAAAAACTCGCGGGGGAAGCATAAGCAGGCGCGCTGATGTGCAAGCACAGGAACAGAGCCACAGTACAATGGTTAAGACACTGACCAATGATGCAGAGATCATGGGTTCAATCCCCCACTGTGCCCACTGAATAAGGCTGGTTGAGGCACTACCTGTTATGTGTAATATTGCATTCTGAGGCATATTAATTTTATTTTAATTACTGCTGCTAGCAAACGCACTCTCAAAGCACTGTAACATAAGGTGCTGCATAAGGTACCCCAGAGGGCACATATTAAAGTGCACTGTCTGCCACGGCACCCTACAATGTTGCTGAAAGGGTGGCATATAGGGCACCATATAGGGTGCCCTATGAGGCACAGCAAGGTCATAGCACTGTTTTTGTTGGCAGCACTGTGCATTTAAACACATGGAAATCTTAAGTAGGTGCGCTGAAATGCAAGGAGGAACAGCAGTGTAGCACAATGGTTAAGGCACTGACTGATAATACAGGGGTCATGAGTTTGATCCCCAGTGTGCCCAATACATAAGGCTGGCTGAGGCATCAGCTTTGACAGGTAAGTATTGTTTCCTGAGGCATTTTATTTGTATTTTAATTATTGCTACCAGCAAACACACCCTCACGTGCCGTAACCTAAGGTGCCCCATAAGGCACCCTATAAGGCACTCCATAGGGCACATTATAAAGTGCACTGTCCGCCATGGCACCCTATAATGTCCCCTATAGGGCACCCTATAAGGCGCTCCATAGGACACCTTATAAGGCACCTTATACGGACTGGCACCCTATCAGTCGCTCCATAGCATACTGTATAGTGCACCTTATATGGATGGTAACCATAAGGTGCCCTATAGGGCGCCCTATAAAGCACCCTATGAGGCACCTTAGGGGTACAGTATGCTGAGGGTGTTATTGCTGGCAGCACTAATGTACTTTAAAAATAGATAATGCTTTGGACAGCCCTATCAAATAACCCCACTGTGGGTTGGAACCCATGACCTCTGGCTCCATTGGTAGTGAAGTAACCAGTGGGCTACAGCTCTATAGCTGCTTGCAACCCCCTGGCTGGCTGCAGAAGGACTGCAAGTCACCACACAAAGAGTCTCCTGTGGTCACCAGGATAGGGTTAACCCACTCATACCCATGATGCACTGCACATGCAAATCAGCAGTCTACAGATGATCACAAGATGGGGTATGCACCCCCACAGCACCTCGGCCTGGTAGGGGGAACTGACCGTGTGTGGTACTGGCACAGAGTAGCTACACACCGTCACATTGTGCAGGTACTGCACTCACCCTGAGGGTGCGGTGGGGCGCCCAGCACCAGGTCCCCAGCAGTGCTAATGTGTGAGATAGGTAGTTTCTGCAGACACACCTTGGATATATCTGTATGTCTCAGTCAGGTGTAGCCCCCTATGGACCCCTAGGAGGATTATGTACCAACATCCTCCTCCTCCTCCAGGGCTGAGGGTGGTAAACAGGATCTCCCACCAACAGATCCACTTTCTACCTCCATACAATGGTGGCAGTAGAGGGGACCATCAACCCCAGTCCTGCTGGGGAACAAACACCCTACAGGGCAGTCAATGCAGCTCTGTACACATCCATAACGCAACAGCAGACACACATTAGGCCTGGATATGCTAAGCTGCACCCCACCACTATTTGATATTCTCCTGCAGCCAGTCTTCAGCCGCTGCACCCTGCAAGGCACTCCATCAGGACACATACCAGCTGCAGATAGTCTTCTAGCTAATCCATAGTGCATGTTCCTGGTGGATATGCATGCACCCCGAGCTGGGATGTCAGCATACACACCAAGCAGATAAGTCAGTGACTGGGCCCCAAAAGAAAACCCATAAATATCACAGGAGAAAAATACTATATAGCACTATGGGGGTGCCTAGCCATGCTGTGGTCACTGCCCAGTCAGGGTGAGAGTGATCTCCCAGCAGGACATGCTGTGGCCACCCTGTCTGTGTAGGTGGTGGCCGGGCACTACAATGTCCCAGCCAGTGCCCTATGCCCTGTGCTGATGCATCCTGGCCAGGCCACCCTGTCCGGGCTATACCCATGGTACCTTGCTCCTCATTATGCACATTGGCAGGCCAATACTGGCAACAGTGCTGGAAGTGTGGGCTGTGGAGGGTGTTTGCAGCCATCACACACTGGATAGACAGACACACACTCCCACACCTATGCCAGCATTGTGCTACTCTAGAGGAGATTAGCAGCCCTGGCCACCACACCAGTCCTGGGCACAGTGCAGGCATGGATATGGTACGCAATACTGTTGGGGGTTACTCCCCAGGGTGGTAAACACTGTCAGAAACCAGACCTGAAGCACACTCCACAGACAGCAGAAAGGTTGCTATGATGAAGCTCAATCAGCAAACTGTGCTTAACGTAGGAACTGGTATCTGCCATTAATCATAGCAAACGTTTGCTAGCTGTGTACCATATTCCCAGGTGAAGGTTGGCATTGCTAAGGTATGCAAGGGCTAGTATTGGGAGATGCACGCAGGGCCCAATGTCCTGCCTCTCCAGGAGGCATTGGCTAATGGAGCCTGTGGGTGTGGGTGTGTCTGCCCCTGTTGGCTGCTGCTTTACGGCAGAGGTTCCCAACTCCAGTCCTGGTGTGCCAAATACTGTTTGGGTTTTTATGCTGTCCCTCATGAATATGCATGAGATACATCTGCATACCATGGAGGTGGTGCATAGATATGCAGCACAGGCATCTTTATTAGAGGAAGCATGGAACCTGAATGGTGTTTGGCCCTCCAGGACTGCATTTGGGAGACTCTGCTCTAGGTAATACGCCTGTTTATGGTGTCTTTGCTCTGTAGGGTAAAATGTAGGTGTTTTGGGCATGTTTACATCATCTGCAATAAAGGTTCTGTCTGTATTAGCACGTTGTAGTAGTGGGTAAAATATGGGGATTGGGTTGGCAGGCACCATAGCTGGGATTTGAACCTGTGACCTTCTGCCTCAAAACACATGGGTTGTGTGCATTGCACCACTGTGTTGCTATAGAGACAGTGCATTCCCTGGTGATACCATGACTGTTTGTCCGGCAGGGCCTGTCTGTTGCAGTGCATGGCACCCACCTACACAGGGTTAGGCCATGGTCTGCTCTGGGCAGCTGCCACTGCCCCCTCCACCAACAATACCACTCCGCCACCATGCTGACATGGCCTTATATTGGAGACAGCATAAAACCTGAATGATTTGTGGGCTTCCAGGACTGAATTTGGGGGACTCTGCTCTAGGTAATGCGCATGTTTCTGGTGTCTGTGCTCGGGGGGGGGGGGGGGTAAAATATAGGCGTTTGAACCATGCGTATGTTCTCTGCAATAAAGGTTTGTCCTTACTATCACGGTTTGGTAGCGGGTAAAATATGGGGACTGGATTGGTAGTAGCCCCAGCTGGGACTTGAACCTGTGACATGCTGCTCTTGAACACACTGGCTGTGCTCACTGCACCACACTGTGCTCACAGAGACAGTACAGTCCCTGGAGATACCATGGTTGTTTCTCAGACACAGCCTGTCTGTTGCAGTGCATGGCACCCACCTACACAGGGCTAGGCCATGGTCGGCTCTGGGCAGCTGCCACTGCCCCCCTCCACCACCAGTACCCCTCTGCCATCATGCTGACATGCCCTTCTGCTGGTGGTGCTGGTGGTGTGCAGTCTCATGCCATCCAGTGTGCAGGTAGGCGGCTGCCTATGGTGCGTGTTCTGGGGTAGGGGTGCCTGCATAGGCGTCCACGCTTCCCCCCAACACCGCCTGTCAATGTTCTGTGCCCTTGGGGGTACCTGCTGGGTACTATCCCCTGTGACACTGTGATAAACACTCTCGTGCCCATGTTGGGCCCTCATCAGTTGCTGTCTGGCTGCTGTTCAGTTTCAGCATTCCTATGTGCCACCTAGGCATCTGCCTGGTCAGCACTGTGCCCCGGCTGCACCATAGCCCTCTCTGGCCCCTTTTCAGCCATCTGACCAGTTGCCCATTCCGACATGCCCGCCCTGCTGTTGTGGGACATGTGCATGCCATAGGACACCTGTCCGATGCAGAGGGAAACCCTGATCAGTGCTATTTCTGTGGGATCATTCACCTTGTATGGGGACGGAGCGTAGACATTTCCATAATTCATATCTTTTTTTGGGTGCTTTCTCGGGAGTGTTTTTTGATGTTTCCCATTAAAACCACTGTTGCCCAGCTTGGTTATGTTTTTTCTATATTTTGTTGGGGTCATTTTCAGTGTTTATTTGCCCTTTTGTTCTGTGCACATGTATCACACTTATCACTTTTTGTAGGTTTCCCTGAGTTTGCTGTACATTGCTGACAGAAATGGTTTCTTTTCCCTTTAAATCGGCTCTAACGCGAGGTTTTCACTCGCGGTATTTTTTGCCTCGGATTTCAGCCTCGCAAATGTGCGGGGAGCCTCTCCCCTCCCACTCTCCACCCATTGACCCCTTCTCTCCGCCCCTGGGGAGCCTTCCTCCGCCCTCCGGGAGCCTTTCCCCGCCTTCATCGCACATTAGCACGCCGCGCACATGAGCACCGCGCACATGAGTGCCGCACACATGAGTGTGCATATTTGTGCCCCGTACGCGACATTAGCGTGCGCTAAGGTACCTTAGCACACGCTAACGTCGCGCAGAGCACATTAGCGCACAGTAGCGCACATTAGCGCAGTTTAGTAAACATACCCCATGGTCTCCAAAACTGAACACTATATTCCAAGTGAGGCCTCACCAGCGACTTGTACAGTGGCATTAGTACCTCTTCCTTTCTGCTGGTAATTCCTCTCTATATTCAACCCAGCATTCTTCTGGCTTTTGCCACCGCCTTGTCACACTGTTTCGCCACCTTGAGATCCTCAGAAACAATCACTCCGAGGTCCTTCTCCAGGTCTGTGCACACCAACCTGTTGCTCCCTATCGCATACAATTCCCTTGGATTTCTGCTTCCCAAGTGCATGATACTGCACTTCTTCACATTAAATCTTTGCCAAGCATTAGAGCATTCTTCCAGCTTTTGTAGACTGCCACATAGGGTGCCCACGGATCTGGCAGGTCCATCAGCTCCCACCTGCCCTTCCATTAATCACCTTTACATTGCCTTTCCTTGGTGCTCCTTTATCCAGCATTAGGGTTACAGCCATTTTCGGTCGTTAAGATGAAAACTTGACAACTTAACGCCCAATGTCCTGTTAACGCATGTTAAATGGCACATAGCGCCCTTTACACCAAAACGCCTCCTATCCGCCCAATGCCCTTTACACATGTAACACCCCTTATCGCTGCCGTTAATGCCTGTTACCTTAACGTCCTTTAGTAAACATACCCCTAAGTTTAGCAATATCAGTCTCTTTACAGATCCCTGAGACACTCCACTATTGACCTCTCTTCAGTGGGAGAACTGGCTATTTAGTCCTACTCTTTGTTTCCTTTCTGTTAAATAGTTACCAGTCCTCAAAATAACATTGCCTCCTATATCCAATAATCCACATCTAACACCTTCAACATAAAAATAACCAGAATTAGTTCTAGGTTCAGATACTGTATGTCTGTCTCTCTCCCTCTTAAGGCTTGTTTGCTCTGATCACCCAACCCCTGAGGTTTCTCTCTCTCTCATAATGCCTCAGCCTTCCCCCAGTATGATTCTCTCCCTTATACCCCCTTCCCCCCTCACTTTTATTACTTATTGCTGCTGTAGGAGGCCAAGGTTGAGCAGTTGCCTATAGCATGATTGGGCAGCAGATGTCAACTTACAGGCATTAAAAATCAGCATGTGCTCAAAGTCCTGCGCTGATTTTCAGGAGCATTTCAGTGTTTGCTAAGGAAATTCAAGCCCCCTGCCCCGCGCAGCAATTCCACCTTTCAGAGAACTGATCCCTTAGTAAATGCCTAAACACTCCTGAAAATTAGTGCAGGGTTTTGGAGCCTATGCACGCATTGCACTGCAAGTGCATGGGTTCCAGGGCAAATTCTGACTTTTAATGCCAGTAAGTTGTTATTTGCTGACCATCACTGTGCTGCCTGTGAAACACTGCACCAAGCAATTTATGCTAAAATTACAAAACAAAATGAATCAAAATTTCTTTAGATTTTGTGCTGTTTTAGTTTGGAAACGCATAAAACAAAACAACAAATGTGATTAGGCATTCCATGTCCTTTCAAAACAACAGTTTTCTTTTTGGAAGTTGTTTCAAAATCCATGCATAAAGATTTCACTGATTTTTTCCCCAAAGTGAAGATCCTGAAAATTGCCCCTCTGGGTATTGCACATGCACAAACTAGCCATGCTGCTGCAAGCATCTATTTCCAGTAGTGGCATTATATCCTTCTAACATTTTAAAGGATAATTCTCAAAGAGATCTATAAATGGCCCTCCCCTAGATTTAGCCAGGAGGAAAATGGCCATTCTCGGGGGCAGGGAGAGAGACGTTGGAAGAAGAAAAGTATGTGTAGGGAATTGGGGATTTAATTTTCAAATCTCATGCAGAAAATGCACACTGTTAAAGCATCTACAAAGTCTGGGCACTTTTATAGCCATGGACGATCAGAAGTGAATGTTGAAGGGAGAAAGTCAGAGATCCACTCCGTTCTAGGCCATTCCCTTGGACTGAAGCTGGGTAGACTAGAGGTACCTTAAGTTCTTATCTGCCTTCACATTCAGTAGCAGCAACCTGCATGATTAAAGTGGCTGACTGTCACCTCTTTAAATAATTTATTTAACCAGTTTTCTATACTGCCTTATCTTTCAATCAAAGCAGTTTACATTATGTAATTATTACAAGCAGGTACTGGATTCATTCCCTTGTCCCCAAAAGGCTCATGATCAATGTGTACCTGAGGCAACTGAGGGTTAAGTGGCTTGCCCAAGGCCACAAGGAGTGTCTATAGGACTAGAAGCCCCAGTCCCTCCAGCCTGAGATTGCTGTCGCCAGGTGGGACTTGAACCTCCTGCCCTCTGGCCTGAGGTACCATGTCCTAACCACTAGGCTACTCCTTCCTAATGCCCAGATATTCAGTGCCAAGCCATATCAGGCCAGCTGCACTGAATATCCAGTATGCCCAAATAGCGATTTAATTATCCGGTCAGCAGTGATATTCAACCGCTGGCCAGATATCTAATCAGCTAAAGTTCGGCCAGTCATATTTTGGTCTAACTTTAGTCGGTATAGGTTAACCAGTTAGCGGCTGAATATCACCGCTCACCGGCTAACCTTGGGTGCTGTCCTCGGCTCTGCATCTAGAATGTCCCAATGTGTCGAGGTGTTCAGAAAGTTTAGGAGGAGGGAATATTCAGCTGCACAAACCGGGTATGTGCTGCTGAATATCCTGCTCAGAAGGATTTGCTTTGCATAGGCCCAGATCTATCTTTGTTTTTTGGAGGAGTGACAACCTAAATCAATCTGCTTCCATCTGCCTTTCCTTTCTTCTTGTTTAAACTTTTGCTACTATCTATTTTGAATTTCTCATTCAATATCATTTTTTCCTCTCACAGATCATAACTACAGTATCACCTTCTATGGTTTCATTTGTAACTTTAGTCATGATATATCTTAACCCCTCTTACTTACATTCCACTTTCAACCATGTAATGAAGTTGCTGATATGACACAGCATTTCTTCGGCCTCACCATGCATGGATAATACCTCAGAAAATGCTGCAGCCCCTATTTTGCCTGTAGACCCCTCTTCCTTTTTTCTTGAATTCTTCATGTAGTGCATTTCTTTTTCTTTGTTTTAACTTACTTTATTTTGATTAAATTATATCATACAATTTTTAAATATTGCACTCACATAAACTTAATAAAAGCATATGATTTGCACTACCAGATCCAGCTTTCAAAAATATCTCAGTTCTTAATTTGCTCTGAGTTATTGTTCCAAAGTGGGTTATGACATTAAAATCCCTTCTATTATGTGATGTGATATTTCTGCTTTGTCATCTTAATGAGTTATATGAAGATTTGTAGGCATTCAAGACTAACTGAGCGGTATATGGTTTTGAACCTCGTTCATTAAATTCTATGAATTTATTCAACTATTTTACCAACATTCACAAATTTCCTTTGCTTTAACCCACTACTGAAATTGTATCTTCAATACCAAATCCCCCCTTTAACAATTTTCATGTGATACATGTGAGCAGAGGCCTTCAAGGGGTTAATTTTCAACAGCTTGTGTGTATAGCAATCTAATTTAATTTAATTTAATTACATCATTTATAGTTTGCTTTTATAATAAAAGGCATACAAAGTAGAGTGCAAAAACTACAATTTACATTCACATATAAAATCAATTATCATATCAAACATTCCCTGAAAAATATTTCCCAGATAACCAAGGGGTATTGTTTACTAAACCGTCCTAATGTTACCGGCACTAGTTGCAGCGATAATGTGAAGAATGCCATATAAGGAGTGGGCGTTCCAGTCCTAAGATAGCAAGAATATGTATCGCGCGATAGTGGGCACCATGGCACGTTAATGCGCGTTAACCCTAAGTACATGCCAGTGCAGTGTTAGAAGCTATAACAATGTAGCCCACTGGTTATTGCAATGACTGTGGAGGCAGAGGTCATGGGTTTGAACCTGCAGTGGTGTAATTTAAAAAGGCTGTCTGAGGCATTTTCTTTTAATTTAAATCAGTGCTGCCAGCAAAAACACCCTCACAGTGCCATAACCTAAGGTGCCTCATAAGATGTCTTATAAGGTACCACATAGGTCACATTTGTGGTGGCGAAGCCGTGGGAGAGCAGAGGCAAAGAGGGAAAAACCAGGTATTTTCCTCTGAAAAAGGAATTAACTCCAGGAGTTTAGGGGTTAAAACTACTGCTTCAGAAAAAAACTCCCTGCAGAAAGTTTGTGATAGAGAGCCACACCCTAGCTCCATGGTAACCAGTCCTGCTCACGAGGAACAGCTGGGGGTGGAGCTGGGAAACGGAAGGGAAAATCATAGATATAAGTTTGAGGAAGCAGGGGAGAAGGGAAGAGCAGAACCGGTATAGGAACGAGAAGGAGAACAAGGACAGGAGGAACCCGAGGAGAGTGTTCAGAGGGAACACGGAGAACCAAGGGAACTCCAGCAGAGACATCTGCAGAGACTTCTTGGAGAAAGGCAGAGTATGCCAGAGAAACAGAGGCTGCCAGGAAAGCAGGAACTGTGAGAGAGGCAATGCCTTCCATAGGTATAGAAGTCACCCTTGAGACCTGTAAGAGATACAGGAGAAATACGTTGAGAGGGAGAGCTTACCAGGGGGAGAAGCCAAGCTATGAAAATGGCAGAGAGCTGTCTCCAGGAGAGCAGATGGAAACAGAGCCTTCGGCAGTAAAGTCTGAGGAGAGCTTAATTCAACAGAGTAAGGTGAGCACCTTGAAATCCTCCCAGAGCGTTCTGAGAAATAAGAAACTCCCTAATTCCTCTAGTAGCCCTCAGCAGAGAGAGGAATCTGTGTTAAAGAAAGTGTTAAAAGTTTTAGAGAAACTAAAGCCTGCCATTTCTGAGACAGAGTTAAACCATTTACAAACAGACTCTGAGGTAGAAAGCATGGACCTGGAAGATCTGTGCTAGAGGAATTGCCCTCAGATAATGAAATGGATTGCTCTCTAGTTTGTGCTCAAAACTGAAAAGCTATAAAGTTTTTAGAAGATAGGAAACCTGGAAGCTTAGTCAGCCATGGGGCAGTGCTGAGAAAAATATGCAAATGAGTTGCTGATCTCCGAGGCATGGCCCGGAGTTGAAAAAGGAGTGTTTGGAAGTAAAGCCAGAGTTTGTAATACAGCCACTAAGAAAAACAGTCTGTGTGAGAGAAAAATAGTTTGCAGTAAAGATGCCAATGTTATGCATAGCTTGAAGAATGTAAAGCTTTTGTTTTAAACCAAGCTGAAAGCTGTTGTTTGGCACAGGAAGATTACTGGCTGTTTTCACATGGAGAAATACTGTTGTTTGGCACTGTAACAAGCTGACCTCAGAAGCATTCTATTCTTTTGGTTTTGTTTCACCAGAGAAAATATCCACCGTTATGTTTTGATATTTTTGAACTGCCAGAAAGAAAGTTCATTTGGCTGAAGAATAAATAAATAATCCTGTGTGCCTATGAAAATCCTCTCAGCTGAATTTATTTCAACCTCACAACTACACGACTACATTTCCCAGCAGGCATCCTGTTGGGAACATAGGTAACAAGCAAGGGACATTTAAAGAAGTTCCGTCCCCCACTCCTAAGCTACCGCTTGGCCAGTAGGGGGCGCGACATTGGCGTAGTTCTTGGATTTTCTTCAAGCCCATATCCGGACATACGGATTGCGTGAAGTGATACCGGAAGATCTGAGGAAGGAACTACGGGAACCTGGACCAGACTACCAGCAGAAGGAAGGACCGGAGCTGAGATTCCAGAGGGTGCCTACTTTGCTGAGCCTGAGTCAACCCTAGCAGCAGGTAACCCGTGGATAAAAAGGGGTTAATCTGGATTGCACTGCCAGGTTGGGGTACAGCATTTCCTAATCAGAGTGCCGGGGGAAAGCGTGCGTGTTAGAGAGCCGCACTTGGTTTGTTTGTTTTTCTCTTTTCAGCATCACCGGAGAGATGGAGCAAGCACAACTGCTGAGCTGGATGGCAGAGCGGTTCAGGGAGCAGCAGGAAGTGGCCGCTAAGTCCCAGGAACACGCAGTCGCCATGATGAAGGACCAGCAGCAGCCGCTCCTGAAGTTGATGAGTGACTGGATAGGGGAGCAAAAGAACACCTCTGAAGCTTTAAGGAATATGACAGGTTCCTTAGGAGCCTCTCAAGGACTGGGGTTGCCTGGGAAGGGTATATTTTCCTTTGGTCCTCTAACCAAGGAGGACGATATAGACGACTATATGGAAGTCTTTGAAAGAGTGGCCCACCTAAGTGGATGGCCACAAGATCAATGGGCAATCCGCATAGCTGCCTCACTCACAGGTGAAAAAAATAAACCACAACCCCGATCTAGTGAACAAAATATATAGCTTTAAGAAAAAAGGTCCACCAATAATTATGAAACCTACACTCTAAAATTACTAATATTTTTTGTCGAAGCGAACTGTAGGAGGATTGAGATGAACGCTCAATCCACACCAAGCAGCTAGCTACTTTTTATCAAAGGGAGGTTCTCCTCCAAAAATAATTTTATTATTGAAATTAATATTCAAAATTCACACTTATCTTATGAAAGTCCTCCAAAATATGTTGCTTTCAAAATGAACTAGTTGGCACGACGTGCACGTTTCGGGCCACAGCCCTGTATCAAGTGCATAATCTCGCTATGTCCAAACGATAGCAGGTGAAGCATTAGCTGCTTATCGTGCTATGCCCAGTGATCTGGCCTCCACTTATGAGGAAGTCAAAAGGGCAATAAGGGATTGAATGGGTCTTACCCCAATGGTTTATAGACGCCATTTAAGGGCTTGTAAGCTAAAACCGGGAGAGACACCACGAGCCTTATGCCAGCGCATAAAATGTTTAGTATGGAAGTGGTTAGAACCACAGGGTAAAACTCTTGATTCTCTCCTAGACTGTATTATTTTGGAGCAATTTGTTGAAGCTGTTCCTATGGAGTTAAAGTCTTTCCTGATTCTCCAGGACTGTAAGAACACCAAAGAAGCAACCTCGCTGGCGGAGCGCTTCCTCGAGGCCAGATTGGTCAGCCAGGCGAAGGTGGATGTTGCAAAATGTCCAGAAAGTGGAGATTCACAAAGGAAAGGAAACACCATGTTGGGAGAAATCATGGGGGTTAAGCCCAAGAAAAAACCTGTTTATGCTCAGTATAAATGTTTAACTTGTGGGGAACTGGGACACTTCAGGAGGGATTGTCAGGCCAGGACAGTGCTTGTATCCACCGTTGCAAGGAGAATGGGGAAGGGTTCTTGCTGGCTGTGGAGGTGGAGGGCATTCCCACCGAAGCCCTGTTAGACTCGGGCGCTGATCAGTCAATGATTTCATGGATACTATGGACTGATATACAAGCCCACAGTGGTCAGGCCCCAAGGCAATCTGAGCATAGTATTAAGATAAAATGTGTGCACGGTGCCGCATCGTCATATCCCCTAAGCAAGGTGAAGGTGAAGGGCTTAGGTTTAGAGCGAGAGATTTTAGTCACTATAGTCCCTAAGCTCCCTCACGCTTTAGTTTTAGGGAAGGACTGGCCTCAGTTCAGGCGAGGCTTAGTGAAAGGCCTACAAGGGGAGACAGCTGGGGAATCCATCCTAACACTGTCAGGAACTAAAGGGTCAGAAGGGCACCCTACTCCAGGCAGTGAGAAATTATCCCTAGGGGGTAAGGGGGAGAAAAAAACCACCCGTATCCTCTTGTAAGGCCACGGTCAGGACAAAAGCGCTACCAGCCCCTTTGTTTGGGAAGAAGCCAGAGAGGAGAATACCCCAGAAAGAGGGCTCGGATAGTAAACCCAAATTTATTTTGAAATTCTGTCGTACTACCCCGAACGCTAGAATACCAAAGCGGGCATCCGAACAGGCCGCAGGGTTTGACCTGCATAGCGCAGAGGATGTGATCATTCCCAAACAAGGTAGAGCCTTAGTAGAAACAGGCATCCAGTTGGAGATACCACCTGGTTGTTATGGGCGAGTGGCTCCGTGCTCAGGTCTAGCGGTAAAAAATTCCATTGATGTAGGGGCAGGGGTAATTGACCCTGATTTCCGAGGGGCAATAAAGGTCCTGTTGCTCAACTTCTCCCAGACAGATTTTAGGGTAAACACCAGTGATAGAATAGCGCAGTTAATTTGCGAGAGAGTGGGCTTCCCGCCCATAAAAGAGGTGGTGGAATTGAGCACCACAGTGAGAGGGTCAGGAGGATTCGGTTCCACTGGCCGGGCCGAGTTTAGGGGGCTATCAGCAACGTGTGAGGAGAAAGCAGACGTGGATCTGGGTCCTCAACTTGCTGACTGCAAGACCCGGCCTGTTCCTAGAATAGGAGATGAACTATCCTGGCATCAACAACAGGCCTTATTAAGGTTGTTACATAGGTTTCCAGACGTGTTAACATCCCTCCCTGGAGAGACTAACCTTGTTGTCCTTGAGGTGGTAACCCCTCCTGGAGAAGTTATTCGCCAAAGACCATATAGGTTACCTGAGGCGAAGCAACAAGAGGTGAAGGATCAGGTACGGGAAATGTTGGCGTTAGGAGTCATAGAAGAGTCCATAAGTCCATGGAATAACCCGATAGTGTTGGTTCCCAAACCTGATGGCAGTACGCGATTTTGCATTGACTTTCGTAAAGTCAATGCAATATCTCGTTTTGACACCTACCCCATGCCAAGAATCGAGGAGCTCTTGGATAGACTGGGCCAGGCTGTATATCTAACTACGTTAGATATGACAAAAGGGTACTGGCAGATTCCCCTCACAAGGGAATCTCGCCCAAAAACAGCCTTTAGTACCCACATAGGCTTGTACCAGTTCCGCCGAATGCCCTTCGGTCTGCATGGCATGGCGGCAACGTGCCAATGACTAGTTGATGGGGTACTGCGTACACACCACCAGTATGCTACTGCATACATGGACAATGTGGTGATCCATAGCGATAGCTGGGACCAACATTTATTCCATATCGGGGAAGTATTAGGTGCCATGAAAAAGGCGGGTATTACCCTCAACCCAGCTAAGTGCATGTTCGGAGGGAAAGAGGTAAAATACCTAGGTCACCTAGTGGGAAGAGGAGTGGTAAAACCTCTGATAGATAAAATAGAAAGCGTTAAGGCCTTTCCAAAACCCTCAACAAAAAAGCAGATATGCAGCTTTTTAGGTTTAATTGGATACTATCGAAGGTTCATACGCCACTTTGCTGCAGAAAGTGCAGCTCTTACGGAGATGTTCAAAAAAAATGCCCCGAACCTAGTAAAGTGGTCACCGGAGGCGGAGCATGCCTTCGTGCGGTTAAAGGAAAAATTATGTTGTGCGCCCATTTTAAGAGGCATAGATTTCAAGCGCCCGTTTATAGTGCAGACGGACGCCTCTGAAACCGGGCTGGGGGTTGTTTTATCGCAAAAACGAGAAGGGGTAGAACATCCCATAATGTTTTTAAGCAGAAAACTAGCGCCCCCCAAACAGAAATATTCCACTGTGGAACGTGAATGTCTGGCTATACGGTGGGCAATAGAGGCCCTCAGATTTTATCTGGTAGGCCATAATTTTCTCCTAGTTACGGATCATGCCCCTTTAAAATGGCTTAATAGAATGAAGGATCACAATCCGAGGCTCACGCGTTGGTATATGGCCCTGCAGGCCTACGATTTCCAAATAGAACATAGGGCAGGTAGGCTGCATACCAATGCTGATGCGCTTTCTAGAATTCCGTGCTGTGCCGACAGTTGTCTGCCAGCCCGGAATATCTTAAGGGGGGGAATCTGTGGTGGCGAAGCCGTGGGAGAGCAGAGGCAAAGAGGGAAAAACCAGGTATTTTCCTCTGAAAAAGGAATTAGCTCCAGGAGTTTAGGGGTTAAAACTACTGCTTCAGAAAAAAACTCCCTGCAGAAAGTTTGTGATAGAGAGCCACACCCTAGCTCCATGGTAACCAGCCCTGCTCACGAGGAACAGCTGGGGGTGGAGCTGGGAAACGGAAGGGAAAATCACAGATATAAGTTTGAGGAAGCAAGGGGAGAAGGGAAGAGCAGAACCGGTATAGGAACGAGAAGGAGAACAAGGACAGGAGGAACCCGAGGAGAGTGTTCAGAGGGAACACGGAGAACCAAGGGAACTCCAGCAGAGACGTCTGCAGAGACTTCTTGGAGAAAGGCAGAGTATGCCAGAGAAACAGAGAAACAGAGACTGCCAGGAAAGCAGGAACTGTGAGAGAGGCAGTGCCTTCCAGAGGTATAGAAGTCACCCTTGAGACCTGTAAGAGATACAGGAGAAATCCATTGAGAGGGAGAGCTTACCAGGGGGAGAAGCCAAGCTATGAAAATGGCAGAGAGCTGTCTCCAGGAGAGCAGATGGAAACAGAGCCTTCGGCAGTAAAGTCTGAGGAGAGTTTAATTCCACAGAGTAAGGTGAGCACCTTGAAATCCTCCCAGAGCGTTCTGAGAAATAAGAAACTCCCTAATTCCTCTAGTAGCCCTCAGCAGAGAGAGGAATCTGTGTTAAAGAAAGTGTTAAAAGTTTTAGAGAAACTAAAGCCTGCCATTTCTGAGACAGAGTTAAACCATTTACAAACAGACTCTGAGGTAGAAAGCATGGACCTGGAAGAATCTGTGCTAGAGGAATTGCCCTCAGATAATGAAATGGATTGCTCTCTAGTATGTGCTCAAAACTGAAAAGCTATAAAGGTTTAGAGAAGATAGAAAACCTGGAAGCTTAGTCAGCCGTGGGGCAGTGCTGAGAAAAATATGCAAATGAGTTGCTGATCTCCGAGGCATGGCCCGGAGTTGAAAAAGGACTGTTTGGAAGTAAAGCCAGAGTTTGTAATACAGCCACTAAGAAAAGCAGTCTGTGTGAGAGAAAAATAGTTTGCAGTAAAGATGCCAATGTTAAGCATAGCTTGAAGAATGTAAAGCTTTTGTTTTAAACCAAGCTGAAAGCTGTTGTTTGGCACAGGAAGATTACTGGCTGTTTTCACATGGAGAAATACTGTTGTTTGGCACTGTAACAAGCTGACCTCAGAAGCATTCTATTCTTTGGTTTTTGAACTGCCAGAAAGAAAGTTAATTTGGCTGAAGAATAAATAAATAATCCTGTGTGCCTATGAAAATCCTCTCGGCTGAATTTATTTCAACCTCACAACTACACGACTACATTTCCCAGCAGGCATCCTGTTGGGAACATAGGTAACAAGCAAGGGACATTTAAAGAAGTTCCATCCCCCACTCCTAGGCTACCGCCTGGCCAGTAGGAGGCGCGACACATTATAAAGTGCCCTGTCGGCCAAGGCACCCTATAATGTGCCCTATAGGGCGCTTTACAGGACGCCTATGAGGCACCTTAGGCTACAGCACTGTGAAGGTGTTAATGCTGGCAGCACTGATTTAAATTAAAAGAAAATGCCTCAGATAGCCTTTCTAGATTGCACCACTGCAGGATTGAAACCATGACCCCTGCCTCCACAGTCATTGAAGTAACCAGTAGGCTACATCTCTACAGCTATGACCACACTGCTGGCTGGCTACAGAAAGACTACAGGTCACCACACAAACTGTCTGCTGTGGTTACCAGGATAGGGTAAACCCACCCGTACCCATGATGCACTGCACATGCAGCTCAGAAGTCTACAACTGATCACATAATGGGGTATACACCCCAACAGCACCTAGAACTGGTAGGGGGAACCGACCGTGTGTGTTACTGGCACAGAGTAGCTACAAACCGTGACATTGTGTGGGTCCTGTGCTCATCCTGAGGGTGAGGTGGGGCACCCAGCACCAGGTCCGCAGCACCTGGCTTGGCTAAGACAGGCTGTGCTGCAGGTCCCCATCAGTGCCAGTGTGTGATAGGTGGCCTTTGCAGACACACCTAGGCTACACCTGTGTCCATCTGTATTTCCCAGTCATGTCTAGCCCTTGTGTACTGTGATGCACACAGAATAGTGCACATTCTGTGTGTTTGCTATGGTCACATGTTATAGGTGAAGGGGGGTTGTTTGGACCCAAAAGCAGATTATGTAGCAACACCCAGCCCATCCTCTGTGGCTCAGGGTGGGGGGACAGGATCTCCCACCAACAGATCCACATTGTACTTCTCTGCAATGGTGGCAGTAGAGAGGACCGTCAACCCCAGCCCTGCTGGGGAACAGGCACCCTACAGCGTAGTCGATGCAGATCTGTACACATCAAATAAGGCTATGGCAGACAGGCAGAATGCTGGAGAAGCTCAACTGCCCCCCCCCCACTACTATCTGACATTCACCAGCAGAGAGCACAGTCAGTCTCCACTCACTGCACCCTGCAAGGTGTTCCAGCCATACACATGCTAACTGCAGACAACCTGCTAGCTAGTACATAGTGTATGTTCATGGAGGAACTGGGTGCACCCAAAAATGGGATGTGAGCACAAACACCAAGCAAGCATGTCAGTGATTGGACCCCAGAAAAGAAAACCCATAAATACCACTTGAGAAAAATACTGCATAGCACTATGGGGGAACCTAGCCATGCCGTGGTCACTGCTCAGTCAGGGTGAGAGTGACCTCCCAGCATGACATGCTGTGGCCACCCTGTCCGTACAGGTGGTGATCGGGCACTACAATGTCCCAGCCATTGCCCTATACCCTGTGCAGATGCATCCAGCCCAGGCCACCGTGTCCGGCCCATACCCACATTACCTTGCTCCTCATTATGCACATTGGCAGGCTAACACTGGAAACAGTGCAAGCAGTGTGGGCTCAATAAGGTGTGAGCAGCCACAACACACTGGATAGACATACACACACTCCCACACCTATGCCAGCATTGTGCAAATATGGAGGTTTGTGGCAGCCCTGGGCACCTCACTAGTCCTGGCCATAGTGCAGGCATTGCTATGGTACGCAATACTGTTGTGGTCACTCCCTGGGGTGGTAAACACTGTCAAAAGCAATAACTGACACATTCCACAGATATCATAAAGGTTGCTATGATGAATCTCTATCAACAAATCGTGTTTAACTTAGGATTTGTTAGTTGACATTAATCATAGCAACCTTTTGATATATGTGGAACATGTTCCCAAGTTTAGGACAGCATTGCTAAGGTATGCAGATGCCAGTATTGGGAGATGCTGCTCCACGCAGGGCCAAACAGCCTGACTCTCCATGAGGCTTTGGATAGTGGATCCTGTGGGTGTGGGTGTGGGTGCCCCTGTTGGCCACTGCTCTAGGGCAGAGGCTCCCAACTCCAGTCCTGGTGGGCCAAACACTGTTCAGGTTTTCATGTTGTCCCTAATGAATATGCATGAGGTACACTTGCATACAATGGGGGTGGTGCATGCAAATGCAGCACAGGCATATTTATTAGGGACAGCATGAAACCTGAATGGTGTTTGGCCCTCCAGGACTGTATTTGGGAAACTCTGCTCTAGGGATTGCACATGTTTATGGTCTCTGTGCTCTGTAGGGTAAAATATAGGCGTTTCAGGCTTGTTTATTCTATCTGCAATGAAGGTTCTGTCTTTACGACCATGGTTTGGTACTGGGTGAAATATGGGTATAAGGCTGGCAGGAGCCACAGCTAGGACTTGAACCTGTGATCTTCTGCCCCTGAACACACTGGCTGTGTGTACTGGACCAAACTGTTGCCACAGGGGCAGGTCATTCCCTGGGGATACCATGACTGTTCATCAGGCAGACCTTGTCTGTTGCAGTGCATGGCACCCACCTAAATGGGGCTTGGCCGTGGTCTGGTGTGGGCAGATGCCACTGCCCCCTCCACAACCAGCACCCCTCCACCATGCTGTCATGCCCTTATGCCGGTGGTGCTGGTGGTGCACAGTCCCAGGCCATCCAGTGTGCCGGTAGGCAGCTTACTATGGTGTGGGTTCTTGGGTAGGGGTGCCTACATGGACATGCGCGCTTTCCCCCAGCACCGCCTGCCAATGTTATGTGCCCTTCGGGGTACCTGCTAGGTAATATCCCCTGTGACACTATGGGACACACACTCGTGCCCATGTTGGACCCTCGTCAGTTGCTGTCTTGCTGCTTTACAGTTTCAGCATTCCTATGTGCCACCTAGGCATCTGCCTAGTCCACACTGTGCCCCAGCTGGACCACAGCATGTGCAGCCTGCAGCCCCCTGTATCCCATTTACAGCATCAGTACAGTTGCCATTTCCTATGTTCCCACTCTGCTGTTGCTGCACATGTGCACGCCATAACCAACCTGCCCAATATAAATGACAACAACCCTGATCACCGCTATTTCAATGTGGGATCATTCACTTTGTAGGGGGACAGAGCATAGACTCTTCCAAACATGATATCTTCCTTTTTATGCTTTTTCAGTAGTATTGCTTTATGTTTATCATTAATATCACTATTGGCAGCTTGGTTATTGGGATTTCAGATGTGGATCTGGTCATTTTCTATGTTTATTTGCCTTTTTGGTTCCTGCACATGTATCACTACTATCACTTTTCTGGGTTTCCCTGCCTTTCCACTGCTACGTTAAGATAGTTTAGTAAACATACCCCCAAGTCTTTTCAAAATTGAAGGTAGTCCGTAAGATCCCTAATCCCTTGCGGCGAGTTCTACAATTTTGGAACAGCTCCGGAAAAGCATGGATCTCTAATCCTCACCTGAGAAAAGGAAGAAGTGGAAGGCAGCATCAGTGTACGATGAGTAGTGGATTGTAAAGATCTAACAGGAGAACATTTCATCAACCTATTTGACAATTATGCAGGTCCAAAAGAATGAATAGCTTTAGATATTTCAGCCAGCCTACATTGTACCAGCTCTCTAAAGGAAACAGCACCCATTTTTCCCTTTTGACAAGGAGCAAGTGCAATGTGGGATCATTAAATAAGTCTATGTACCATGCACATGCTCTCTCTGCAAGTGGTCTATCAGGAGCAAAATAGTGCATGTGCTTTTGGACATCCATTGTTTTTATGCTGCTTTATGCCCCCCCAAAAAACATGCCCACAAGGCCATCTCCTTTTCCTGCAGCTCAAAGTATTTGGAAGTTGAACATACTGTAAGCTGTATTTAAGGAGAGCAATTTTCATTGAGGCCATTAGCAAATGCCTGTTTAACAGAGAAACATTTTGAAAATTGTCCTCCAAGGGGGTTATTTTGGAAGCCCTGTTCATGCTTTGGGTGTCTGAAAATGGGCATAGAGATGTTCAAAGCACAGAGATGTCTCCAGAGCCATTTCAGAAGTCGGGTCTATAGAAGACCAAGGGGTATGTTTACTAAAGGGCATTAAGGGAGTAAGTGTCCCATTAACGCCTGTGCCCTTAATGCTGTGATAACTACATTAATGAGCATTAAAGGTTCATGCAGCGTTAAGGGAACAGGAGGCAGAGATTGGGCATTAACGAAGCGGAGAGTGGGCATTATTAGTGGGTGCTCCCTTAACGCCTGTTGCGTTAGAGCCCTTTAATGCTGGAACCCTAACACCAAGTAAAACCTTGTGGAAAGGGGGTATTTTGAGGGGAGGGAACCTATTTTAACATCTGCAATGTGATGAACCGACAGGGGAGCCCAAGATAGTGATAGTAGTACTCTATTAGTAGCAACAGCATAGCGCCCAAGTATGAAAGGACACTATGTTGATGATGCTAATGGGACAAAGGGGGTGGCACATGGGTCATGTAGTAGGGGTTGCTGGTGTGCAAGGCACACCAGGCAGCTGCCCAGGTTGCACATCTGTGATGTCCGCCATGGTCCCACAGTGATAGTCGCGGCACACAAAAAGGTGATACGCAACATAGAGTAGTCCAAGGGTCCCTGGCACCCTAGGCAGAGACCCCGGCCACCCCCCCCCCTTGCTGCTGCTGACACCAGCTCTGGAAGAAGAGGCTGGTAGCTCTACAGGGGGACGCAAAAAGCAGTAGCCCCGGGAAATACCACTGCTGCAGCTGACGCCTCCCCATGAGACATATTTACATCTGGTGGGGAAGGGGTTATGCTGGCATCAGTTGTTTGGGGGAGCAGCATGGCCACCCATGTGTGCCTTCTCATCCAGAACTGACACTCTAGGCACATGCCTAACCCGTATGGTGGATGCATTGGGACAGCGCACCACTCCTACTGACAGCATGCTGGCATGTCAACATGGTGTGTAGGTGTTGATGTGCACCCGCCTGCAGCAGACAAAACCCATGTCCTGGTCCTGCGTACCATTCACATTGCAACATGCCAAGGTCTGCCTGATGGGGAACTTGTCAGCCCCAGGGACTACTGTATCCACATGGCAGCTCTGTGGCTCAACATACAAAGCCAGTGTGTGTATATGAGTGGAGCAGGACTGTACCTAGCCCTGTGTGAGCGGTGCGGCCGCACAGGGTGCAAAGGCTTAAGGAGCACATTTTAGATGTCTTCCATTGTCTGCCGCCGCCACTTTTTCTTCTCTCAGTGGCGGCAGGCAATGGCAGGACTGCTAAAATGCGTCCCTTAAGCCTTCTCGTCGGCATGCTAAGCAGATATTTTCTTCCCTGCAAGAGCAGGAAGGGACAGATCTGCTTAGCATGCCAGCGACTTGCACATCGGGTGCGCCTCTTCTCTCCCGCTGTGGGGGGGGGGGGGCGCATGCCTGATGTGCAAGTCGCATAGGGTGCAATCTTTACTCGGTATGGCCCTGGAGTGGAGGGTCATGTGTTGCATGTCCCTGTGGGTAAACATTAGCCTACAGAGCAGGTACAGCACTGGCATATGTAACCCCCAATGAATCAGCTATTAAGGGTACAAACAACCATCAGCCACACAGACAGGCTCCACTATCTACAGCTAGATGTAAAGGCAGGCTGATAGCAAAGGCACAGTGAGTGGGCATTAACAATGGGCATGAATGTCTGAGAGTGCTACTAGCGCCTGCACAATGAGCACACATTAACAATGCTTGAGCTGATATGGTGACCAAAGTGCCAACCACACCCATTTTTGTGCAGCAATGTGTGTGTGTGTGTCTCTCCAGAGTTCTGGGCCTTCTGCACTGCACTGTACCTCGCATTGCCTAGGCTGTTCCCAGTGTTAGTCTGCAAATGTACATGATGAGGAACAGAGGATTGTAGGTATGGCCTGAGCTCAGAGGTAGGGTCAATGGCTGAGACTTTAGTGCCTGTCTGCCAGGTGCATGGCCTGGGTAGCCACAGCAGTTCATGCTATGAGGGTACTCTCACTCTGACCAAGCTGTAACCATGGCACGGCTATGTATCCACATAGTAATATATAGTGTCAAGCTACATTGATGTGGGTATTGTCCTTGTCCTGGGAGCCTAATCACTATGCTAAATGCTGGGTGACCATGCTATTTGTACCAAGCCAGCGTAAAGAAAGCTACTCTATGTACATGCACATAGCATTGTGTGCTGACCAGCCACAGTTGCTATGTGCATAGATGAGACAGCCCTGTAGTGGGCAGCAGTTGCAGTTTGACAATGCATGCTGTGGTGGATGGGTAGTCCCAGATGGTCAGGACAGCAGTTGTTCCTGGCTTGTTCACTGTTATCAAGGCAGGGCCTTGCAAGCCTAGAAGCCCCCACTGCATTTGGCATCCATGGCATCAGCTGTTGCAACACTGTGCACTGACATGCACTATTCTAGGAGGATCCCTGTCCAACAGGAACAGGACACAGAGTCACAATGTGACAGGCACCTACAGCATGCTACAATTGTGCAAGGAACAAGACGACTAGCATAACACACTGCAGACAATACCTACCATACACTGGCCATGATGTAGATCTGCAGCACAGCCAGCAGCAACCATCTAACAGTGCAAGTTTTAGGGAACCAGGTGCTGGGCACCCATCCCTCCCTCAGGGTGACTGCTGAAACTGTTTAGTAGCATGGTTTGTAGGCGTTATGTTCTTGTAGCTCACACTGTCAGTGGGTCTTACTGAACTGGTGTGATAGATCAGTGCATTCTCCATTTGGTGATGATAAGCTGCAGACCGCTGTTCTGCATGTGCACTGCATCATTGGTATTGGAGGGGCTAACCTATACCAGAGCACACAGCAGACGTTTTAGGACATCATCTGCAGTCTCTTTGACTCCAGACATTGCTGTACAGAGATGTAGAGGTGAAGCCTGTTGATTAGTACAATGTCTCCATAAGCAGACTGTGATTGTACAGCTTTGGCTCAATCACATTTCTACTACATGTGGCCACATCCTATCCCTCAGATAGCCACTGGCAGGTATTACCTCATGTCTCTATTTGCCCAGTTTGGATGATACTTGTCCAGTTGTTATTTGCACATTTGTCAGGTTGTGTGGCTGGGATAGGTGTGAGACCCACATGTCTAGTATTAGGCCTTCCACATGGCACTGACACACATTTTCCCACACAATACAAATACGTTGGGGATAGCATATCAGTGCTGCCAGCCCATACCACCCTCTCCTCTGCCGCCACCTTTCCTTCAGCCTTTTCATCTGCCTAAGTTGGCAGTGTGCAGTCATGTCTTCTCATGAAAGCTACTACACCATGGCCTACTCTTTTCCTCATTTTGGCTCTTCATGCACACCTCTCTTGTGCCTGATCTGCACATTACCACTCCTGCTCCATCCTCTTTTCACTGCACACATCCTGCCACTTCTGACTTCACTGCAGGACATGTCTTTCCCATCCTATGCCACACACTGATATTGCACTGTTTTACATTGGCATGCCCCACTGCATCAGTACAGATGCCTCCCACATGCTCATCCAAATTACTGACTGCCACGTAGGGTGCCCACAGATCTATCAGGTCCATCAGCTCCCACCTGTCCTTCCATCCATCACCTTTACATTGAGTTCTCTTGGTGCTCCCTTATTCAGTGTTAGGGTGACAGCCATTTTCAGACATTAAGGTGCATGCTTGAGACCTTAACACCTGATGTCCTGTTAATGCATGTTAACTGGCCATTAAGTCCTTCCCAACGGAACACCTTCTACTCGCCCAGAGCCTTTTTCACATGTAAAACCCCTTATCACTGCTGTTTAATGCCTGCTACCTTAACGTCCTTTAGTAAACATACCCCAAAGTCTGAATGGGGGCATGGAAGAGACATGGCTGAGGTGTTCCCAGCAACCTGGACATCACTGCCTGATCTCAGAAATGCTGTGAACATCTGGAGTCGCCTCTAAATTTAGAACCGCTCCAGGCATAAATAAGCATCGGGAAAGTGCTCGTTTTGACTGCAAAATATCCAGAATTTGTTGAGAAGATAACAACAGTAGTGGGATATGAACCCTGTGTTTTATTGGTCATACCTCACTACTCTAACCATTAGGCTAGTCCTAGACAGCCAGCATCTGGAATGCTATTCTGCAATGGTTCTGTAGATGCTCCCACAGCTATCCATATCAGGTGCATCTCTGTTTGTGAAATCATGTCTGCACCTGCACATGCCTGTTTTGTTTTTGTTTTTTTTCAGATGTTCTGGCTTAGACGTCCCAGATTGCACTTGGACATCTCTTCTAAAGTTCTCCTCCACTTGTTTAATGTTATAAGTGAAAATAGGGGCACAATTTGGTACATGATTCTGATGCAAGTGGAAATCACACAACCTGGATTCTCATTGTGTCTCCAGCTGGATAGAGCTTGCTGGCTTATTTGATATAAGAGAATTTCCTCTTTTTATGATTGAATTTCTCTCTCTCTCTCTCTCTTTTTTCATTTGCAGTTCAGTTACTCACATCTCTCTATCAACCTAGGTCTAGTAGGGTGCATCTGTTTCCATGGTGACTGAGGCTTCTCTCATACTTACCTCCTTCTCTGTCTCTTTTCATGTTCCTCTTTCTTCCAATCACAGTTCATCTCAGTAAACATCGAGTAAGTGCTTTTGCTGATTGTGTCTTATTGAAAGGTTGACGGAGTATGGCGGGGGTAGGAAGATATTTCATAAAAGAAACAATGAGTTCATATGCATTTTTCATGTCACACTGAGGTGAGTTTGATTGATGATACATCCTAAATAAATGGTAGTGCTGACAACTAAAGTTTTCATCTTACCTGGAACTGTGTACAGCCAGCCATTAGCAGGGATATGTATTTCTCTGGACCATTGCAGATGGCAGGCATGACAAAAAAACCTTACCCCACTAATGCTTATGAGCCTTGATGAAATAAGGAAATGCTCCATTATTTTGTTAACATAGTATGGCATTTCTTATGTTATGTTATGTTATGTTATGCTGAGTCAGACCAAGGCCTATCAAGCCCAGTAACCTATTTCTAACAGTGGCCAATCCAAGTCACAAGTACCTGGTAGGTTCCCAAAAGACACAGGTGCCACAATGTTCATACCAGGGTAAGCAGTGGATTTCCTGGGTCCTCTTTAATAATGGTTTATGGAACTTTCCTCCAAGAACCTTCCAAACCTTTTTTAAACCCAGCTACACTAATAGCTTTTACTATATCCTCCGGTAATTTTGGGTACAACAATATTTTCTCTTATTAGTCTTAAATACAGTAGGTTACACTGTAGCTTCATTGCATTTCCTCTAGTCTTTCTACTTTTTAATGGCGCAAACAACTGATTGACATTTACCTGTCCATTCATAAATTTATAGATTTCGATCATATCCCCCCCTCAGCCGTCTCACTGATAGCAGAATTAGAAAATATATAGAGAAGAGTGACAAAAACGGTAAAGGGGATGGAAGGATACCCCTATGAAGAGAGGCTAAAAAGGTCAGGGCTCTTTAACCTGGAAAAGAAACGACTGAGTGGAGATATGATAGGGGTGTATAACTTAATGAATGGAGTGGAACGGGTAAACGTAGATCAATTGTTTACGTCATCAGTATATAGAAAGACTAGGGGATATGCAATGAAGCTACAGTGTAACCTATTTAATACTAATAAGAGAAAATATTTTTTCACTTAGCGTGTAATCAAACTCTGGAATTCGTTACCGGAGGATGTAGTAAAAGCTCTTAGTGTAGACAGGTTTAAAAAAGGTTTGGACAAGTTCCTGGAGGAATGGTCCATAAACCATTATTAAAGGGGACCCAGGATATCCACTGCTTGCCCCAATACAAGCATTGTGGAACCTGTGTCTTTTGGGGAAACTGCTAGGTACTTTTGTCCTAGATTGGCCACTGTTGTAAACAGGATACTGGGCTTGATGGACCTTGGTCTGACCCAGTATGGCATATCTTATGTTCTTATGCTCTTATCTTGTTCTTCCTGTAATTCTGATTCTATGTCCTTGCATGTGTAAATGTAGTAATTCTTTTTGTCTTGTCTGCTGTACGTTGGAAATTTCTGTTAAGTTTCACGATTACCTCTCTTCCTTTTCTGGCTTTAGATTCCCTATCTTTCTGAGCAATTTTCTGAGTTTCTTTGGTCATTCATTTTAGCTATTTTTGCTTTTTCACCTTTTGCAGAGACTTTTCACTTTCTTTGAGGACAATTTTCTTGATGTCATTCCATAATTTTTTTGGTACTCTGTCATATGTGTTCAAAGCAGTGAATTGAATTTGCATGCAGTCTTTAAATATTGGTGCTATCTTTTCAAGATCACACTTTGTTACATTGGCTTGCTCTTTTTCAGCTTTAGCTTGAGTTTTCATACTAGTAGATGGTGATCTGTACCACAGTCAGCTCCAGGTTTTGTCGTTATTGATGTTATTGAGCTTTTCCATCATTGACTTCCACAGATGTAGTCAATTTGATTTTTGTACAATCCATTGGTTGAAGTCCATGTGTACAGTCGCTGCTTGTGTTGCTGGAAGAAGTTGTTTGAGATGAATAGTTTGTAGGTCTTGCAGGATTCTATCAGTCTTTTTCCAACTTCATTTCTGTTGCCAAGCCCATATTTTGCAACCAGTTTGCCTTCTTCTTTGTTCCCAACCTTTGCGTTTCAATCGCTCATGATAACAGTATTAGTATATCTTGTTTCCATTCTCTGTTGATTTCAGCTTCTATTTGTTCATAGGCTTGATCAACAGGATCCTCTTCTGCATCTGTTGTTGGTGCATATACCTTAATAATGGTTGTGCACCAAATTAAGCATTCACTGACTGCATTGTATTTCATTACAGTTCTTGCCAGTTTCTTCTTAATTATAAAAGCAACACCATTTCTGATTTGTCTTTCATCTCAGATGCCAGTCTATTTCAGTTTGCTAATACTCACCAGATCAAGTTGTCCAGATTCCATTTCGTTCTTGACTATTTCTAGCTTTCCTTGGTTCATACATTGTACATTCCATGTCCCAATATGTAAAGCATCTTTGCAGCTTCTGATCCTCATTTAATGTGGAGCTATATCAGCAGTCAGACGTCCTGAGGGCTTTGTTCCAACCACATCATAAATGCTGGCTTTACTCTGAAGAGTCTTCAGCTCTTCCTAGTCACCCATTGAGTGCCTTCTGACCTGTGGGCTCCTCTTCCTGCACTATATTGCAATTTGTTTTGTTGTGAATAATAGTGCAAATAACAATTAGATAAAATAAGCATAAAATTATAAAACAATACAATAAGAAGTGAATAAAAGGAAATATATAATACTATAAAACAGTCTTCTCTTTAGAATTTTTGAGGAAAATTTTATAACATGGTGGACTATTTTTAGGTTATTTCATAAAGACACATGGAGCCCGATTCTGAAAGGGGCATGTCCGGGCCGTCCAGATAGCCCCAAGCAGGACAAGCCCATTAGGACCCGATTCTGTACTGTGGGAGCAAGATGTTCCCATGGCATACAGAATTGGGCCTGAGGATGGGACGGCGTGTCCCTGCATGCCTGCAGGGATGTCCTCCCCACAGGCTCTATTGGCTCCCGCGGTACCGACCCACCTCTACCCCACTGCCTGACCCATGACTGGCAAACCAGGGCCTGGATCGAACAGCAGGGACCTCCCTGCACCCAGACCCAGCTCTGGGAGGGGGTTCCAGCCCCAATTGCACCATTTGTGATGCTTATTCCACCTTCGAGATGGAATAAGAAGCACGTCCCCCATGACCCCACAGGATGTGCAAGGCCATAACTGGAATAGGTCCTTTCTTTCCTGCTTCCTCGGTCCACCCCCACTCCAACCATACTCCACCCCCTGCCATCCTGCTGCTTTAGCTATGTGGGGAGAGCTAGAGGAGGAATAGGGGCAGGATGGCTTGCAGGGCTGAACATCCCACCATGATGTGTAGCCCCACAGGACCCATCTAAGAATCCTTTTTGGGGGCATTTCTTGCTGCTCCCAAAAGTTTCCGCCTGAGGTGGCCACCTCACTGGGCCTCATTATAGAGTCGCCCCTGATCCTCTGGTAACTAATTCCAGAGCTTTTGATTATACATTGAGTGAAAAAATATTTCCTCTTATTACTTTTAAATGGGTTACATTGTAGCTTCATTGGGTGTCCCCTAGTCTTTCTGCTTTTTGATGACTTAAACAACCGATATTGCAAGGAAGTATAGAGAGAGGATCTGACATTTTCCAGAACAGGGAAGGTTCTTGTTGCCAGCCATTTAATGCTGTGAGGAGATTCCTCCAAGAGGAATAATCCCATTTTGTATATAATGCACTCCCAAAGGCAGAACTCTATTTTTGGCATCCAGCGACTACACCATGAAGGAGTAAGGTCTCTGGTCCTTAAGGGCCAAGTGCCTCTAGCATCCAGCCAGTGCACAAGATAAAAGAAAAAGAGTCTTTTGCACTTCACCACTTTGATCAATTAAAGTAAACAACAGGATTGAAGCAGCTGCCTAGGAGGAGAGAGCATATGGTTGAGGTCTGTGCAAGCCCTGCCAGCACCCCACTGCTGCAGAAGGAGAGCAGCTCAGCCTGTGAAAGAGGTTCCAAGAATTGTGTCTGTACCTAAGCCTCCATTTCCTCAGAACCAGGAGGCAGGAAGAGCAGCAATGGGGACCTGCCTCTGCAGAAGCCACTAGCTCTCCAGAGGAGAAAGAACCCAAGTGATCATCATAGCCAATGGCACCAGATCCAAATGTGTCACCGAGTGCAGTACCAGCTCAGGTACACTGGGGGGAAAGTACTAGCAGAGAAGATAGGGATTTCCACTCAGGAAATCCAGATTAAATGATGAAGGTGAATAAATGATGGTAAATCCAGATTAAATAATAGAAGTGTATAAATGGTAAAATAACCCAGCTGAGTAATAAAGAGTAGTGAAGAAGGGAGTAATTGATCAGGTTAAGATAAAAAATAACTGAAAAGGAGTGTGGTAAAATACCCAAACTGTGAGGAGAAATAAGTAAACTATTTGTAAATGAAGGAGTTAACATCTTGTAATATTTCATTTATTTATTTAAAGTTGTTTATATACCGCCTTTCTACTATTCAAGGCAGCTTACATAGAAGCAACAATGTAACAGTGCGTGAGTGACTGTTTTACAGAGAACTGGAACATTCCAAATATTCAACTAGTGTAACATTCAAATAGTTATGATCAACAAACAGTAACAACAACTGTAAACAGAGGGGGAGTAATACTGAGGACTAAAGCAAATTATGGATCATAAACTATGCATGATGTGGGAGTAGGAATTGAGTCTCTGGAACTTGTATAAGGTAATGTATGATACGAGGTCACACCTGCCCACGGATCCAGAGTTGTGGCAGAATTGAAATGTTCATGGAATAGGAAGGTTTTGAGTTTCTTCCTAAAGTCAGAATGGTCAGAGCAACCTCTCAGATGTGGAGGGAGAACGTTCCAAGCTGTGGAAGCAAAAAGGGAGAATGCATGGCTGCATGTGGATTGCTTACTTTTGGTTTTATGCGCTGGGATGGTTAGAAGGTTGAAAGTATTGTGTCGTCGGAGTCTGTCACCCTGGGATTTTGAGAGGAGAGAGTAGAGGCAGGTTGCCGATTCGTTGTGAATGACTGTGTGTCATAATGAGTGCCTTGTACCTTATTCTTGCATAGATGGGGAGCCAGTGCAGGTGTTGTAGGGCAGGGGTCATATGTGCTTGTCTGGAGATTCTGTGGATTTTTCTTGCTGCAAGTGTTTTGTGTCATTTGGAGAGATTGTGGGGATTGTTTAAGGAGTCCATGGTATATTATGTTGCAATAGTCGAGTGTAGGGGTGACTATGGTTTGATAAATGTTATGAAATAAGTCTAGACTTAGTAGTGGGCATAGGTTCTTCAAGGTTCTCAGTTTGTAGTAGATGGATTGGGCTGTTCTTTTTATTTGTGCTTGGAAGTTGAGTTTCTGGTCGAAGATTATTTGACCTCACTTTTTACGTTGATGGTGAGGTCTTCGAGTATCAAGGATTGAGAGGGGGGGAGGGTGTAAGATGCATCTATGAATATGTATAGTGCCTCAGTCTTTTCTTGATTAATGAAGAGGTTGTGCCTTTCAAACCACTGTCTCACTTTAGTGAAATATTTGTAGATGTTGTTGAAGTCTGGTGCAGACGTATTGAATGGTGTGAAAAACATGGTGTACAAAGGGGATTGCGATTCTGATCCGTGGGTCATGTCTAGCCCCGCAGGATCAGAATCGTGATCAGGCCTGTATGTGCAGGGCGAGGCTGCAATTCAGTCCCGGCCTGCATACACAGGCACTACCTAGATAGCTCAGTCAGGCATTTAAATTGAACCATGGTGCCATGGCGTCCTGTTGCCATGGCACCATGGCTCTTAAATGCTGTGATGCCGGCTGCCAGCAATTAAGGTTTTTTTCCCTGCAGCCAAACCCCTGATTCAGCTTCCTAAGGCCAGGGTCAGCCAGTGGGGTAGAAACCCTGGCCCCCCAGCCCCTTCTGCGTCCCGACTTTTAAGAAAAACAACATCCAGGGAGGTTATTCCACATCGGAAGTGGAATAACTTTCTAGGCCATGTTGCCAGCCCTGGATATACAGGCCGACATTAGAATCGGCTCTGTACATCCAGGGCCGGTGACTGCCCACTGCCTGCCCAGACTCCACCCCTGGGCCGCCTCTTCCCCGCCCCTGACTAACTTCCCCACACAACTGTATTGTTATCAAGTATGCTACAGTTACTCTGTATGCCACAGTGATGTCCCCTATATTGTACCTTCCAGTTTTCCTTGTAGTTGCAATGGTAGTCTACAATCAAATGATGTGACCGAATGCACACCAGATTCTCCATACTGGGTTTCACTGACTAATGGCTTTTGTATGGTGCTATGCAGCTGCAGGTTCTCTAGGGGGAAGGTCCTTTGTCGCTGGCCAATCAAGTGCACCCAGTACACACATAGCTCAGGAGGCCAAATAATTGGAAAAGACCAGGGGGTATGTTTACTAAACCATCTTAATGTTACCGGCGCTAGTTGCAGGGTTCTTGTGAAGAATGCCATATAAGGTAGTGGGCGGTCCGGAGGTAAGTTTGCAAGGAAACGGTATCATGCGATAGTGGGCGCCATGGCACGTTAACGCGTGTTAACCCTAAGTTCATGCCAGTGCAGTGTTAGAAGCTATAAAGATGTAGCCCACTGGTTACTGCAATGACTGTGGAGGCAGAGATCATGGATTTGATCCCGCAGTGGTGTTATGTAAGAAGGCTGTCTGAGGCATTTCCTTTTTTAATTTAAATCAGTGCTGCCAGCAAAAACACCCTCACAGTGCCGTAACCTAAGGTGCCGCATAAGGTGCCCTATAAGGCACCCCATATGGCACATTATAAAATGCCCTGTCCACCAAGGCACCTTAAAATATGCCCTATAGGGCGCTTTATAGAGCGCCTTATAGGGAGCCTTATAGGGCACCCTATAGGGCGCCTTATGAGGCACCTTAGGCTATGGCACTCTAAGGGTGTTTCTGCTGGTAGCACTGATTTAAATGAAAAGGAAAAGCCTCAGACAGCCTTATTAAATAACACCACTGTGGGATCAAACCCATGACCTCTGCCTTTGCAGCGTAACCAGTGGGCTACATCTCTATAGTGTCAAACACACTGCTGGCTGGCTACAGAAAGACTGCAGGTCACCACACAAACTGTCTGCTGTGGTTACCAGGATAGGGTAAATCCACCCATACCCATGATGCACTGCACATGCAGATCAGCAGCCTACATCTATGTTTATGTTTATGTTTATGTTTATTGACTTGATTGACCGCCCTTTAGTGATAAACAGAGCGGTTTACAAAAAATAAATCTTCATAACAGCAAGGCACAAGACCGGAAAGAGAAAAGGAAATTACAACTTACTAAAGGATAGAGAGACAGAGACGAGAGAGGAAGGTCAGCATAGGGAAAGGATAAAGGCTAGGAGGGAGGGGGATTGAAGGCAAGGGAAAAGAGGTGGGTTTTCAGGGCCTGTTTAAAGGTAGGGTGATGGGGCTCCAGATGGAGAGCAGAGGGAAGGGAGTTCCAAAGAGCCGGACCTATGAAGAAGAAAGCTGAGGAGCAGGTGGATTGGAGGTGAGCAAGTGAGGGGGGAGGTAGTGTGAGGCGGTTGAGATGGAAGGAGCGGGCGGTGTGCCTGGGGGTGTGAAAGTGGATGAGATCGGCCAGGTATTGTGATGTGGTGGTATGAAGAACTTTGTGAACGAGTGTGAGAAGTTTGAACTGGATACGAAAGGAAATGGGAAGCCAATGAAGGCGGAAGAGAAGGGGCATGACGTGGTCTCTAGGGGAGAAATAAGACATGAGACGGGCAGCGGTGTTCTGGATTCGTTGAAGTCGTGAAAGTTGGAGTTTAGAGATGCCAGAGAGAACGGAATTAGCGAAGTCAATACGGGAGATAACAAGAGCCAGCAGCAAGGTAGCAAGAGCGGGTGGAGAGAGGAAGGGGCGAATGGCACGAATTTGTCTGAGATAGTAAAAGGAGGTTTTAGAGATATGAGAAACATGAGCGGAGAAAGAGAGATCCGAGTCGAAAAGCACCCCAAGATATCGAAAGGTGGAAACCATAGAGATAGGAATGGCAGGGAAAGAGGGGGAAATAGAGGGGGGCTGGTGACCATGCGGGAACCAAATGGCTGTAGTTTTTGAGAGGTTGAGGTGCAGACAGTTATGAGTCATCCAATCAGAAACAGCAGCCAGGCAGGAGTTGAGAGGGGCAAGGTCGGGGCAAGCTGGGGAGGTGTGGTATAGAAGAAGAATGTCGTCTGCATAATAAAAAGCTGAAATTCCAAATTGTTGTATAAGGAGTGTGAGAGGGGTTAAGAAGAGATTGAAGAGAAAAGGAGCCAGCACAGAACCTTGGGGGACTCCACAAGGGAGGGGAAAGGAGTCAGAGGGGGGGGGGGCAGGAAGGGGAGGAGGAAAGAACAGCACCAGAACGGGAGGAAAGAAAGGAGTGGAACCACCGAAAGACAGTGCTACAGAGGCCAGCATCGTGCAGTCGGGACAAGAGGAGAGAGTGATCTACCAGGTCGAATGCAGCGGAAAGATCAAGGGCTACCGCCACCGAGATTTCACCGCGGTCGTGAGCTACATGCAGGGCGTTGGTGAAGGCAAGAAGAATGGTCTCAACACTGTGCCCAGGACGGAAGCCGGATTGGCGGGGGTGAAGGAAATTGGTGGAGTCAAGGTGATGGGATAGTTGGGCAAAGACAACCTTTTCGAGAAGTTTAGACAGAAAAGGAAGGTTAGAGATTGGGCGATAGTTGTTGGGGTCGAGAGGGTCAAGAGAAGGTTTCTTGAGGAGTGGGCGAATTAGAGCGTGCTTCCAGGAGGAGGAGAAGGTTCCAGTGGAAAGACTATTGTTCAGGATAGTTTGAATATAGGGAAGGAAAGACTGAGAGGGAGGGATGGGGTCAAGGGAGCCGAAGGTTTTGTTGGATGAGGAGATGAGATGGTGAAGCTCGGCAGTGGTGGTCAGGGAGAAGGAAGACCATGTGTGGGATAGTTGGGAGACAGGGGGAGGGGAGGCGGCTGGAGGAGGAGAGAGAATAGGCGGAGGGTGAGAGGGCAGTGAAGCTCTTAAGGAGGAGATTTTGTTACTGAAGGCAGAGGCAAGAAGAGAAGGAGCAAGGATAGGATGAATAGGTGCAGAAGGGGCAGAAGGATGTAGGGAGGTAAGAAGTTTAAGGGTGGAATAAAGGTGACTGGTCTGGTTGGGAGCGTTGGCGATGGCATTGGAAAAGAAGGAAGACTTGGCAAGATGAATCTGGGAACGGTAGTGAGAGTGCTGGGCTTTGAAAAGGGACAAAGTGGCCGGAGAGGGGGACTTATGCCATTGCTCACAAGATGGGGTATGCACCTCTATAGCACCCTGGCCTGGTAGGGGGAACTGACCGTGTGTGTTACTGGGACAAAGTAGCTACAGACCGTGACATTGTGCGGTTCCTGTGCTCAACCTGAGGGTGAGGTGGGGCACCCAGCACCAGGTCTGTAGCACCTGGCTTGGCTGAGATAGGCTGTGCTGCAGGTCCCCATCAGTGCCATTGTGTGATAGGTAGTCCTTGCAGACACAGCTAGGATACACCTGTGTCCATCTGTATTTCCCAGTCACATCTAGCCCTTGTGGACTATGATGCACCCAGAATATTGCATATCCTGTGTGATTGCCATGGTCACATGTTATAAGAAAAGGAGGGTGTTTGGACTGTGATGAAGAAGCCCCATTCTCCACCTTAAAAGCACAAGATTCATGGCATTTTAGTCCTGAAGCTGACAGGCAAGCAGGCCACGTGAGCAGCTGTTGTCAGGGACAACAGAAACAAACTCAGCCACGAGGTCTGAAAAAACACTCAGCTGAGAAACATTCCCCAGTTCCTAATAACGTACACCTGGAAAGGGGAAGAGCTTACAGCCGTTATAAGGGCTGTGCAGGGAACTCAGAGGGAGGAATAGGAGGAATACAGGGAATACAAGGACTACAAGGACTAGTAGAGCTGACGAAGCAAAGAGAACAGGCTGTTTTACCTGAAGCAGCTGGCCGAGAGGAAGCAGGAGGAGTTTCCTACTTTGACCCAGGAAGTGAGTCAGAGTTAGAGCCAGGAAGAGCTCACCAGAGAAACTATTCAGAGTCCTACGGGAGGGAGCAGCTAGCAAGGGCAGAGAACAGGTGTGAATGTTCTGCTGATTGCAAACACTTTGGAGCATGGAGGCAATGTTCCAGACGGAGTGAGTGGAAGCCTAAAGCCAAATTGCATGTATCAGGAAGCTGTGACCTGAGGAATGAGTATGGTGAGAAGTTAAAGTTTGTGAATGATAGAAATTCCTACAGTGTGAATGCAGAGAAGCCTCATGCAGGAAGTCCTAGGTGGGGGCAGGGCTGTAACTCCCAACCGAGGGATTTGAGCAGAGAGCTGAGCAAAGAGCATTCAATACCTTCAGAGAAAGAAAGATATTACCCAGAGGATGTGTGCATGTCTGAAGATGATCTTATAGAAGTTCCTAAACCTCAAAGGAAACCCCGCAGGCTGAAACCTGATATTAAGAGGGGAGAAGGACATTATCTTTCCCAACCGGAGGGTAGAAGCAGTAAGCTCACCAGGGGTGGAACCTCTTACAGGAAGGGAGTTTATAATAACCCTGAATGGTGGCTTCCCTCTCTCCCAGACACGAAAGAATACAAGAGCAGTTATTCTAGCCCTAGAGGGAGTGCTGCCGAGAGACACTGTGATGGCACGGCACAGGGGAACTTGCAAGCATATTTTAATAAGGAAAGTTCTGAATGCATACAAGAACCAATGATTATTGACACACTCAGTGAGTGTTCTTCCAACGGTGACCCAATGGACTGCACACTGATTTTGTCAGATAAAATAATGTCTTTGTGCTAGTCAGGGCTGTGCATAGTGTGAAGGGAAAACACTATAACTACTGAATGCTGGTTTCCACACAGTGAAACTGTGTGCTGAATTTGAATGCCTAACTTTATACTTTATTTTGAAGCAAGAGGAAGTTGTCCTATTTTTCTCCTTTATGTTTTTGCCAGAAAGCATGGCTCATTTCTTTTGAAGTATTGTGTTCTGTTTATTTGAATGATCCGACCCCGGGAGGGGAATAAATCCTGATTTGCCTTCAACCACTCGTGTCGTGCAACTACATTCTTTGCCATCAGACGCAGGCCTGCTAGCCAGGAGGCAGTCTGCCCACCTGGTGGTGACAGGACCCAAAGGCGGATTATGTAGCGCCACCCAACCCACCCTCTGTGGAACAGGGTGGTGGACAGGATCTTCCCACCAACAGAGCCACATTCTACATTCTACATCTCTGCAATGGTGGTAGTAGAGGGGACTATCAACCCCAGTCCTGCTGGTGAATAGGCACCCTACTGGGCAGTCAATAAAGATATGTACACATCACATAGGGCACAGACAATAGGCCTGGAAAAGCTCAGCTGCCCCCCCACCACTATCTGACATTCAGCAGCAGAGGGCACATGCAATCTCCACCCACTGCACCCAGTTTGCTAGCTAGTACATAGTGCATGTTCTTGGAGGAATTGTGTGCACCACAAAATGTGATGTGAGTACACAAACCAAGCAGGTATGTCTGTGATTGGGCCCCAGAAAAGGGACCTCAGAGCTATCACTTGAGCCCCTTTTAAGTTGAGCTCGCTCACACCCTACACGAAGGACTTCCTGATCACACCTCTGCCTACACAGAGTCACACAGCCGCACTACCCAATCGGGACTGCAACTCAGTCTTAAATAGAGAGACAAAGGACCGTCAAATCGCAGCAAGTATAATCCAACCCACGCAAAAACTTCTACTTTTCTGGTTTAATATTGCAAAGTACTCTAAAATTTCATAACAAAATCTCCGGTTAACATAATACTGTTGTCAGTATTGCAAGCTTTAACTGCAAATACCATTGCTAGTAATATAGCACTGTTATCAGTATTTCAAGCTTTAGCTGCAAATACATTGCTAGTAATATAGTACTGCTGTCGGTATTTCAAGCTTTAGCACATTGCTAGTAATATAGTACTGTTGTCAGTATTTCAAGCTTTAGCTGCAAATAACACTGCTAGTAATATAGTACCGCTGACAGTATTTCAAGCAACAACTGCATATAACATTGATAGTATTATAGTACTGTTGTCAGTAGGCCAAAACTGCACTCATACTCACTTTAAGCCGAGCCAAAAAAAAAACAAACTGAAAATGCTTCACCCTAACAACATGCTTATATGAGTATCATACTCCTGTATATTATTAACAATAATAATAATTGACCTATCCCTATGTTTAAACCACAAAAACCATATGACTATACCTATAATACATACATACAATAGAAATGATTGCCATATGGGGCACACTCATCAAAACTACCCAAAAATTAATTATCACAGACTAATTCACATACAACAAACAAATACACAACAAATAGACAAGAAAATCTGTTCTAACTACTCTTCTTCCCTATCATGCATCCTCATTAACGCACGATCAATGAAGAATAAATTGCCCATATTTAACGACATGATAACTGACTTAAAACCTGACATTTTATGTGTCACAGAGACATGGCTCACTGAAACAGATACAGTCTATCTAAATCAACTTGATAAAGAGAACTACGATACATTCTACAAACACAGACCTAATAAAAAAGGTGGTGGAGTTCTAATGATGACAAAAAAAACACTAAACGCCAAGCCAATCCAATCAAATATCAATACTAACATAGACACATTATTAATAAGAATCAGCCACATAAAAATTTGCTTAATATATAGACCCCCAGACAATAAATCAGATGGCCTAGATTCTCTTGTTGAACTCCTTAGTTCATCTACTGACCAAAACCCTGTGATTATGCTAGGTGATTTTAACCTACCGTCACTCCCAACACTAGACTCTAAATTATTCCTAGACACCATAGCAGACATAGAGTACCATCAAATAATCAAAACTGCAACACATATCAAAGGAAGAACACTAGATTTGGTTCTACTCCCCGAAATACTCTTCAAGCTAGTACACTCTAATTCCATTGAATGCACAGAGACACCTTGGTCTGATCATTCTAACATCAAAATAAATATCCCATATCCCATCCCCAGCATCAATAATTACATAAGGAGTACCCCTACTACAAAATTCAAAAAGTTTAATGAAACAGACTTCCTTGACTTAACAATCCCCTACTTCTTATCAACATCTAATTTGGATGATGCTGTTAACAACTGGAATGATACTATCAATAATGCAGCTAAAAATAATCAACCTAATAAAAAGACAAGATACACCAAATCAAATAGTTCACCATGGTTTAATAGCACTCTAAGACAAATGAAAAAAGAACTAAGAAAACTTGAAACAAAATGGAGAAAATCCAAGCTGACTGTACACAAAGAAATATTCAATAACTATCTATCAAAATATAAGGAAACAATCGACAACACAAAGAAAAACTATTATGCAGCAATCTTAACAAAATCATACAATAGACCAAGAGAGTTATTTTCTATAGTCAGAAAACTAACTAATAACGAGCAAACTTCTAGCAATGAAATCACAGACATCTCAGTTCAAACCCTAGCTAATCATTATCAAAACAAATCTAAGAAACCTTCCATGCACGCAGATAATATCAACATCACTTATCAACCTGTAGATGAATGGTCAGAATTTTACCCCATTTCAAAAACATCATTAAAAACAATCATCTCCAACCTAAATACCACAACTTCGTACTTGGATCCATGCCCAATTTCATGGATAAAAAACACACTACAAACTCTAATATCCTATATTCTCCCAATAGTAAACCTCTCACTCACCCAAGGATACCTTCCTTCCCCGCTCAAACATGCACAAATACGCCCAATTTTAAAGAACTGCAAACTAGACAAAACATTGCCAACATCATATAGGCCCATATCTAGCATACCATTCTTGGCCAAAGTAATTGAAAAGGTAGTGCAACTTCAGACACAGGAATACATAGACTTATCTTACCCACTCGATGAACAACAATATGGTTTCCGACCTCGCCACGGAGTAGAAACACTCCTAGCAATATTAATAGACACACTCCTAAAAGGAATTGACAATCACAAACAGGCATTCATTCTCCTTTTCATTGACATATCAGCAGCTTTTGATAGCGTGCATCACTCAATACTGCTCAACAACTTAAAACAGTTAGGCATAAATTCCACAGTACATAAATGGTTCACTTCATATTTACATAACAGAACACAAAACGTAAGAACAGGTAATCAAACATCAAACACATACAAACAAGAAATAGGTTTACCACAAGGTTCAGCACTGTCAGCCCTACTCTTTAATATCTATATAAAACTGGTTTGCAATATTTTTAAAAAATTTGGAGTACAATATCACCTTTATGCGGATGATATCATGATGTACATACCTTTCACTATTCCTAACCTACCGATTCAACTTCTATCTGACTGCTACAATGAAATTACATACTGGCTAAAAACCCAAAACCTCCATATAAACCATGCTAAAACTGAAGTCTTAATCGTAACAAAAAACCAAACGTTCACCCCGCCAACTCACATAATACTACAGAACCAAGAAATTAAAATAAAAAATGAAATAAGATATCTAGGTGTCATTTTAGATACACACCTCACTATGGAAACGCACATCAGAAATATCTTGAAGAAAATCTACTTCAAACTTAAAATCCTCAAACAATTACGCCCCCTTGTATTTATACAAGATTTTATCAATATAACACAGGCTACCATAACTCCACACTTCGATTTCGCCAACTTAATACTTATAGGCATTTCAAAACAAAACATCAAAAGGATCCAACTCGCGCAAAATGCTACAGCCAGAATCATATTAAAGATAAATTCACTCCAACACATTACACCGATACTAGCATCCCTTCACTGGTTACCAATACAAAGCAGGATAACATACAAAACAATAATAACTACATTCAAAGCCCTAAAAGACATGGCCCCGAAGACACTCTGTAATCTAATAAGCAAAGAACCACCTAAGCCCACTCATAGAAAAGGACAATCAAATAAACTTAAGATGCCAAAAGAATATATAAGAACTCACAAACTAACAAATAATAGAGCCTTTTCACACGTAGCCCCAACAGTCTGGAACTCTTTACCAGAGGACTTACGATCACTAACAGAGATAACAGAATTTAGAAAAAAAATTGAAAACCTATCTATTCACTAAACACTATAATACCATAGAAAACCCCCCACTCAACTTAGATAAAGGCTAAACAAGAACCTGCCTAAAATCAAGATTATACTCCCTATTACAATAAATACGTACTACTTAAATGAATATTCATTCCATTCCAATGCATTGATACCCCACTTGTATATAGTTACAACTGAGTTACACAATCTGTGTTAGTTGATTTATTGAACTATTCCGCATAGTTTTTACATACACTTGGTTGTTTCAAGTTAAGATGTTCATTGTAAAAAGTTATAACTGTTCTATGTAAAACAAGCTCTGCATTGTTAATTGTTGTTAAATGTACACCGCAACTGATCGCTGGAAGATGCGGTATATAAATAAGTGTTAAATAAAATAAAAAAAAGTGTTAAATAAATTGTGCGAGAGAGAGCAACCCTGGCCTCCGGCTCTGAAGGGGATTGAATGAGCCAGTTGTCTAAGTAGGGGAAGACGAATATTCCTAGGGTGCAGAGAAATGCTGCCACCACAGCCATGCATTTTGTGAACACCCTTGGTGCAGAGGACAGGCCAAAAGGAAGAACCCTGTATTGGTAGTGCTTCCCTTGACAAAGAAAGCGAAGGAACCTTCGGTGAGTTGGATGGATGAGAACATGAGTGTACGCATCCTTGAGATCTAGAGAACAAAGCCAATCCTGACTCTGAAGGTATGGCAGCAGAGTTGCTAGAGAAATCATTCTGAACATCTCTTTGAACAGGAATCTGTTCAATTCTCTGAGGTCTAAGATGGGTCTGTGTCCTCCTGTTTTCTTTGGAATAAGGAAATAGGGGGATTAAAACCCTGTACCCCGTTTGGGAATGGGTACCTCTTCTAGTGCCGCTTGGGCAAGAAGCACAGTAACCTCTTGACCTAATTGGTCATTGAGAGAGGTCTGAGAATTGAACTGTCTTTCCATTGTATGAGGGGGCATGCTGAGGAAATGAAGCTTGTACCCCTCTCTTACAATAGACAGAGTCCAATTTTCTGCTGTTATCTGACCCTATCTGGGGGCAAAATGACATAACCTTCCTGGGATGGTGGAGGGTTCTGGGCCGTTCAGGGCCAGGAAGGCAAAGTTCTCTAGATAGGAGTCAAAGCCCCTGTGGAGGCTGAATCTGCTGAGCCGGTTGAGGCTTAGCTGCTTTTGTCTTTCTTTGCCTTGGTTGTTGCTGCTATCCCTTTTGGGCAGACTGACCTAAGCGATGCCCCTGTTGGGTATAGGAGGGATAAAAATTCTTCTTCTTACTGAAGAATGGTTTCCCAGAGGATTTTTTCCTCACAGGATCAGCTGTAGATTTAGACAATCTATCCAGAGTGATATTGTCAGAATCTATCTCATTAGCTTTTTCCTGCCAATTCTTGCCAAAGAGATTCTCTCCTCTGCAAGGAATATTCCACAATTTATCCTGTACTCAACGTTCCAAGTCAGATGCCTGGAGCCAGACAATCCTACGTGCACCTATGGCAATAGTAGAGGTTCTGCTTATGCACTCAAAGCAATCAAAGGCTGCACGATTCACAAACTTGGAAACATCCTGAGCATGTTTGATAAGGGTGAGGTAATCCTGCCTCTTATCATCAGGAAGGAGAGGGCTCATAAGCTCTAAATCTCCTGTGACCTCCCTTAAGGAACATTCCCATATATAAGATATAGGAACTGATCCTAGCAGAATGCCCTGTGCAGATGCATCCTACCCAGGCCACCCTGTCTGGGCCATACCCACAGTACCTTGCTCCTCATTATGCACATTGGCAGGCTAACACTGGAAACAGTGCAAGCATTGGGGGCTCAGTAAGGTGTAGGCAGGCACAAAACACTGGATAGACATACACACACTCCCACACCTATTTCAGCATTGTGCAAATATAGAGGTGGTTGGCAGCCCTGGCCGCCACACCAGTCCTGGGCACAGTGCAGGCATTGCTATGGTACTCAATACTGTTAGGGTCACTCCCCGGGGTGGTAAACACTGTCAGAAACCAAAACTGAAATACAATCCATGGATATCAGAAAGGTTGCTATGATGACTCTCTGTCAACAAATTGTGTTTAACTTAGGATTTGTTATCTGACATTGATCATAGCAACCTTTTGATATATGTGGAACGTGTTTCCAAGTTTAAGACGGCATTGCTAAGGTATGCAGGTGCTAGTATTGGGAGATGGTGCTCTGCGCAGGGCCCAACAGCCTGACTCTCCATGAGCAGTTGGATAGTGGAGCCTGTGGGTTTGGGTGTTTGTGCCCCTGTTGGCCGCTGCTCTAGGGCAGAGGTTCCCAACTCCAGTCCTGGTGGGACAAACACGGTTCAGGTTTTCATGCTGTCTCTAATGAATATGCATATATTTGCATACAATGGGGACGGTGCATGTAAATGCATCTCATGCATATTTATTAGGGACATCCTGACAACCTGAATGATGTTTGGCCCTCCAGGACTGGAGTTGGGAAACTCTGCTCTAGGGATTGCACATGTTTATGGTGTATGTGCTCTGTAGGGTAAAATATAGGCATTTTTGGCATGTTTATTTTATCTGCAATACAGGTTCCGTCTTTATTACCATGGTTTCGTACTGGGTAAAATATAGGGACATTGTTTGCAGGAGGCACAGCTGGGACTTGAACCTGTGATCTTCTGCCCCTGAATATACTGGCTGTGTGCACTGCACCAAACTGTTGTCACAGAGGCAGATCATTCCCTGGGATACTATGACTGTTCGTCAGACAGACCCTGTCTGTTGCATTGCACGGCACCCACCTAAACAGGGCTTGGCCTTGGTCTGCTGTGGGCAGATGCCACTGCCCCCTCCACCACCAGCACCCCTCTGCCACCATGCTGACATGCCCTTGTGCCGGTGGTGCTGGTGGTGCGCAGTCCCAGGCCATCCAGTATGCTGGTAGGTGGCTGCCTATGGTGCGTGATATGGGATAGGGGTGCCTGCATAGACATCCACGCTTCCCCCCGGCACCGCCTGCCAATGTTATGTGCCCTTTGGGGTACTTGCTGGGTACTGTCCCCTGGGACACTGTGGGGCACACACTCGTGGACATGTTTGCCTTTGGTCAGTTGCTGTCTTGCTGGTTTTCCGTTTCTACATTCCTATGTGTCACCTAGGCATATGCCTAGTACACCCTGTGCCCCAGCTGTCACACTGCATGTCCCGCCTGCAGCCCCCTGTACCCCATTTGCAGCTTCACCGTAGTGCCCTTTCGTACGTTGCTGTTGCTGTATGCTGTTGCAGCACATGTATCACTACTATCACTTTTTTTGGTCTCCCTGCTTTTGCTGTACATTGCTGACTGAAATGGTTTCTCTCTTCTGCAAATGTGCCTCTGACGAGAGGTTTTCACTGGCGTTAATTTTCAGACCCTGATTTCACAGCGCTAGTGTGCCTGGAGCCTCTCTCCGCCCACTTTTCGCCCATTTACCCCTTCTCTCCGCCTTCTGGAATGACTTACTCCACCCTCTGTGAACCTTAATGCCGCCGGAGATGTTATTGCACGATAAGTAATGTTATCGCACGGTATCGCACGATAACATATCTTATTGCACGATAACGTCGGCGCTGCGATATTAGCGCTCTTTAGTAAACATACCCCTCAGGAATGGAGGCTGTGATAGTGTGGATATCTGTGAGATCAGGCAGGGGCGGCTCAAGGATAATGTGGGGCCTCATTTGCATAAACATTTACATACCTGTTTAGTCTCATTTACATAAATTTAATTTATTTTATTTCTTTTAAAATTAAATGCCGCCCATCTAAAATCCTGAGGTGCCTTCCAAACATACATATACAATTTATTAAAACAGACTTTCAATAAAATAAACAATAGAAATCACGAAAAAAAAATTAACTCAAAATCACTTTTGCACACACCCAAAAAACAAACCATTATAAATATCTGCATGCTGGATTTAATTGGTCAGTGCTATGACCAGCTTATTGGTGAGGATGAGGGAGGAATATAAAATAATAGAAACTAATCCTGGCAGCCATGAATTCAAGATCATAATGCTCAGACTGGATTGGAAAGTCCAGAAATAAGCAGCAGTGAAGCTATCAGGCTCCCAAAGAAAATTAAACTGAGATATTTCCTTAAAAGTTGAGATTTCCTTGAATTTGAACTGACAAACTATTTTAAATTTCAGACTAGCAGCATCAAGAATACAAAGCTGCAAATCTCAAAGATGATCCATATTCTAAAACCCCTCAATGAATACCTTACACATCTGACTACTCATCAAGAACCCACAGTACAGGACACACAGAGCAAATCTACCATTCCATAAGAGCATCTAAGGGGTTTGACTGGAGGGCAGGTGGAGTATGCCAACATGTTGAAGGGTGTATGTTGAAGAGACCAAAACCTGGACCTCCCCTTGGCAGCTTACTAGAATATTATAATTATTTTTGTAGTTATAGATTGGTAGTATAAGCTTGTTGTATTAGTAATATTATAGATTATGTTCACAGTACCCTTTAAGGAGAAAGCAGGTTATCTTAACCAGGAATGTGGAGCCCTTTATTGCCCATTTGCTCTGAATAGATGCCAGAGTCTGTGAGGGGTCACTCTGTATTTTATCCAATTGAATTACTAGCCTGAGAGAGACAAGACTGATACAGGACAAAAAGAACTGTTTTTCTTCAGAGATTTCTGTTTGTGTTGATTGATGCAAAAACTTCAATAAAAGGGCCCGTGGAAATATTGACTTTGAAGCAGACGGGGAGAAACTGCGGACTTAGTAGTCTCCCTAGCTGCCTCCTCCTTGGCCTAAGATTTTATACAAATAATTCTAAGTATCTGTGTTTTCTTTGTTTTAACAATCATTCCTTCTGTCCAGCCATACAGCACAGTTACTTACCTGTAACAGGTGATCTCTGGGAACAGCAGGAATTAGTCCTCACATATGGGTACGTCGGTCCGACGGAGCCTGAGCAGGAAAGCTCCCCAGCTTCCCAGAAGGAAGCTTTTGGGGCCTCCCACTGCACATGCGCGCTGCCTTCCCGCCTTCCTGACCAGCTCTCCTCAGTTTGAGTTTATAGCTGAGACAATAGAGAGAGGAAAGGAAGATAGATAGAAGATACAACTCCTAGGGGAGGTGGGTGGGTTGTGAGGACTAATTCCTGCTGTTCCCAGAGATCACCTGTTACAGGTAAGTAACTGTGCTATCTCCAGGAACAAGCAGGAATAAGTCCTCACATATGGGGACTCCCTAGCTAAGATGCCTGGGAGATCCCCTTCCAAGGGTTCGCCATCTTCGTATGGATCTCAGGCATCCATCCTGGGAAGGTGGGCAGGAGTTGTTCAAGTATGGAACAGGTGTTTGAGGACAGCCTGACCAAACAAGGCATCCCGGCGGGAGTCCTTGTCCAAACAGTAATGGGCTGTGAAGGTATGAACCGAGGCCCAGGTGGCGGCTCGACAGATCTGATCTATGGATACAGAGTGAAGATGAGCCATAGAAGTGGCCATGGCTCTCACATTGTGAGCTGTGACATGGCCTTCCAGAGAAATGTTTTTACTCTGGTAAGCAAAGGAAATACACTTAGCAATCCAATTGGAAAGTGTACATTTGGAGACTGGAAGTCCCAAATGAGAAGGATCAAAAGCCACAAAAAGTTGGGAAGACTTTCGATGTGGCTGAGTCCTGTTGAGGTAAAAGGCGAGAGCTCTTTTACAATCTAGAGTATGAAGGTTCCTCTCTGCACTGGATGCATGAGGAGCCGGAAAAAAGACAGGTAGATATACCTCTTGATTAAGATGAAAAGGCGAGACCACTTTGGGCATAAAGTGGGGATTCGTCCTGAGGACCACCTTATCATGATGAAACCTAGTATAAGGTGGATGAGCCACTAAGGCCTGTAGTTCACTGATGCGGCGAGCCGAAGTGACTGCAATAAGGAAAAGGACCTTCCAGGAAAGAAATTTCAAGGAGGTAGAAACCAACGGTTCAAAAGGTGGCTTCATAAGCTGACCTAGAACTAGGTTCAAATCCCATGCTACCGGAGGAGGTCGGATGGGAGGCTTAGTTAGAGTCAGGCCTCTCATGAACCTTGCAATAAGAGGATGAGAGGAGACAGGTTGTCCATTTATAGGTTTTAAGGATGCTGCAATAGCACTTAAATGGACTCTGACTGAATTCGTCTTAAGGCCTGCATTAGAAAGATGCAGGAGATAGTTTAGTAGAGAATTCAAGGGAAGTGCCAGAGGGTCAAGACCCTGTTGAGCACACCAAATGGAAAAGCGTTTCCATTTGAAAGCATAGGAACGCCTCGTGGAGGGTTTCCTAGAGGCATGAAGGATATCTTTCACTGGTTGAGAAAGATTGAAGTCATGAAGGCTTAGGCCTTCAGTAACCAAGCTCTGAGGTGTAGGGACTTGGGGTTTGGGTGCCACAAAGTCCCCTCCTCCTGAGACAGAAGGTCTGGCGCAGCTCCCAGGTCCAGGGAGGGTCCCTGGGAAAGATGCAGAAGTAGAGGGAACCACACTTGGCGTGGCCAGCGTGGAGCTATGAGGATCATCGATCCATGATCCCTCTGGAGTTTGAACAGAGTCTTGGGAATCAAAGGAATGGGTGGAAAGGCATATAGGAAGTCCTGACCCCAATGTAGGAGAAAGGCGTCGTTGGCCTGAGCTCTCTGACACAGAGTCCTGGAACAGAACCGGGGAAGTTTGGCATTGCACGGACTTGCAAAGAGGTCTATGTCCGGGGTTCCCCATTCCTGAAAGATTCTGTGTATCTGGTCCATATGCAAGGACCATTCGTGTGGAAGCAGAACTCGACTGAGTCTGTCTGCCCAAGAGTTTTGAATCCCTGGAAGATACACTGCCAGAAGATGAATTTGATGCTCTCTGGCGAAAGCCCATAATCTGAGAGCTTCGTTGCAAAGCAACAAAGAGCCTGTCCCTCCTTGTTTGTTTACGTAGAACATGGCCACCTGATTGTCTGTTTGAACTAGGACGGTCAGGTTGACAAGGAGGGTATGGAAGACTTTGAGGGCAAAGAAGATTGCTCGCAGTTCCAGGAGGTTGATGTGAAGGGTGGTCTCCTGTGGAGACCAAGTACCCTGAGTGGAGAGGTGTTGTAGATGGGCTCCCCACCCTGTTTGGGAGGCATCTGTTGTGAGGGTTGCTTGGGGCAACAAAGGTTGGAAGGGGGCCCCCAACAACAGATTCTTGGTGGACATCCACCATTGGAGGGACCAAAACAGACGCTTTGAGGTGAGTATTTGGTCGGAGAGCGCTCCTGATGCCTGAGTCCACTGGGTGGCCAAGGTCCATTGAGCTGCTCTCATATGAAGATGAGCGTAGGGCACCACGTGTACCATGGAGGCCATGTGGCCCAGAAGTCGCAGCATTTCTCTGGCTGTCAAGTGACTGCTGGACTGAGCTTGGGAGGCCAAGCACACCAGACGTTGGCCCCGGACTTGAGGTAGGTAGGCCCTTGCAGTGGTGGTGTCCAACTGGGCCCCTATGAATTCCAGAGACTGAGTAGGGATAAGTTGAGACTTGGGAAGGTTTATCACCAGTCCCAGATACTGCAGAATGTGCCTTGTGCGGTCCAGGGAAATCTGGGCCTCTGACTGAGTTGGAGCTCGGATGAGCCAGTCGTCCAGATATGGGAATACAAAAATTCCCAGACCTCTTAGAAATGCGGCAACAACTGCCATGCATTTGGTGAACACTCTTGGAGCAGAGGCTAGACCGAAGGGAAGTACTCTGTACTGGAAATGTTTTCCCTGAAACAGAAATCTTAGATATTTTCTGTGGGATGGGTGGATGAGTATATGTGTGTACGCATCCTTGAGATCTAGAGAACAAAGCCAATCCTGACTCTGAAGGTATGGAAGGAGAATGCCTAGAGAAAGCATTTTGAATTTCTCCTTGTACAGAAATCTGTTCAATTCTCTCAGATCTAGGATAGGTCTGAATCCCCCTGTCTTCTTTGGTATGAGAAAATAAGGGGAGTAGAATCCTGTCCCTTGTTGAAGAAGAGGAACCTCTTCTATTGCCCCTTGGGCAAGGAGAGAAGAGATTTCCTGACCCAACAGGCCCAGGAGAGATGGGGGAGAATTGAAGTGCCTCACCATGGTATATGGAGGAAGGTTGGAAAAATGAAGTTTGTAGCCCTCTCTGATGATAGAGAGGGTCCATTGCTCTGATGTAATTTGCCCCCATCTGGGAGCAAAGTGAGCTAACCTTCTGGGAATGGTGAGGGGCTCTGGTTGTTCTAGAGCCAGAAAGGTTAAGTTCTCTAGGGGCAAGTCAAAACCCCTGAGGGGGTTGAGCCTGCTGAGGAGTGTCAGACACTGCAGGCTTTGACCTTGCCTGTTTAGGCTGCTGATGTTTAGCAGCAAAGCGAGGCTGAGAAGATTGTTGGCCAGTATTTGTGGAAAATCTGGCCTTCTTGTAGTAAGGCCTCTTGAAAGACTTTTTCTTGGCAGGAGTAGAGGTAGACTTAGAAAGTCTATCTAATGTAGCATTTTCTGCGTCCATTTGAGTGGCTTTAATTTGCCAGTCTCTACCAAATAAGTTCTCACCTGTACAGGGCAGATTCCGTAAGCCATCCAGGACCCAGGGTTCTAGGTCAGAGGCCTGGAGCCAAGCAAGTCGTCGGGCTGCAATGGCAATGCCCGAAGCTCTACCGGCACCTTCAAAGGAATCAAAGGCTGCTCTGTTGGAGAACTTAGAAACATCTAGAAGCTGTTTCACCAGAGAAATGAACTCCTCCTTTCTATCCTCAGGGATAAATGAGGTAAAATGCCGTACCTTTAGGGCAAGTTCCCTTAGAAACATGCCCATATACAGACTGTATGAATTAATCCTGGCTATAAGCATACTAGCCTGGAAGATTTTCCTACCAAAAGAGTCTAGGGTCTTACATTCTCGCCCTGGAGGGGTAGAAGAGTGCCTTTTGGTACTCTTAATCTTTTTCAGCGCAGACTTCACCACAATGGAATGGTGAGGCAGCTGAGTTTTTTGAAAACCAGGAGAAGGAGGGACCCGGTACATGGTGTCCAACCTACGAGAATGAGGAGACAATGTTAGAGGAGCCTCCCATAAGTCCATCAAGTGTTCTTGAAGGATTTCATGGATAGGCAGGGTGACTGCCTCTTTAGGAACCTTAGGGTATCCTAAAATATGCAACTTCTTTGATCTAGGTTCTTTTTCAGAGGATGTAGTAATAGAAAGTCCTTTAGCTACTTCTATAATGAAGTCTTGAAAGGACAAATCCTCTGGTGGAGACATTCTCCTCTTTGGGGAAGAAGGCTCTTCAGGAAGAACCAGAGACAGCTCATCAGAGTCATCAGAGGAGTCAAAATCCTCAGAAGAATCAGAGAATCCTCTATTTGCTTCCAACGCACGATACGCATACCGATCGGTATCGACATCGGGCGTACTGGGTATGGGATCGGTATCGGGTGAAAACCCGGATCCGGCATGCGGAACCGATCTGCGTTTGGAAGATGATGGTCTCGGTTCCGGTATGGAAGACAGTACCGGAACCGGACCCGGAACCGCTAGATGCGGTACCGAGGGCGTCGCAGCTTTAATGAAAGCCAGAACGGCCTGCTGCATGGTCTGGACAGTATTGCCCATAGACGCCACTGCTGCCTGGATGTCGGTACCGGCATGGGCCGGTACCCCAGAGCAGTCTAACAGGTGATCAGTCGAGGCCGTGCCATCGATGTCAACCTGTAACCCCATAGATGGTGCTTTGGAAGCCAGAGCTTCCCGCCGGGGTTGTTTGGCTGGGGCAGGATCCTCAGATTCAAAAGTGAGAGCCTCTCGATACTTTGAAGGAGATTTGCTCTTTGAGGACCTGCCCGAAGAAGGTTTGGTTACCTGAGATCCATCCAGAGAGGAAGACCTGGATGACTGTGATGCTGGATTATCTGAAGCAAACAGCACATGGAATTTGTTGGCCCGGTTCTGCAAACCACGTTTAGACATCTGGGAGCAGGATGGGCAGTCCGGAATGGAGTGGTCAGGTCCCAAACATTTAAGACACCAGTCATGGGTGTCTGTGACAGAAATAACAGCACTGCACTTTTTACAATTCTTGAAACCAGGGGCTGGTTTCTCCATGAGGAGAATTTGTGTAGGCCTGAGGCCTAACCGAAGTCACCAAGTTGCTAAATAAAAGTTTTTTGTTTTGTTTTTTAAAGAAAAGAAAAGAGAGACCGGCGGTACCGGTTTCGGTATGGGGAAGGCAGGTACGCGGTCTAAAGAAACAAACTAAAATAAGAATTTCTTCAGTGGTGACAGGAACACGACCTGCTGGCTCCGCGGAAAAAGAGAAACTGAGGAGAGCTGGTCAGGAAGGCGGGAAGGCAGCGCACATGTGCAGTGGGAGGCCCCAAAAGCTTCCTTCTGGGAAGCTGGGGAGCTTTCCCGCTCAGGCTCTGTCGGTACCGACGTACCCATATGTGAGGACTTATTCCTGCTTGTTCCTGGAGATTGTTGTAGCAAACTGCAGACAATGAATAAATCCAGGAGTCAATTTACAGGGTCCGAGCCAGTTTAATGTGCACATGGCTCAGTCAGTCAAAGCTGTAAAAGTAACTGAGTGAAAGTTTATACAGAGACATAGCCATTTATACCTCTTTTCCAGTTTGATACATGAAAGCTTTCTATTGGTTCTAACTTGATACATGCAAACTTCTCATTGGTCTTACATTCCCTGCATCTGTCCAATTAGAAATCCCTCCGGAGCCTAGCAACCGGCCCCCTCCTTTAGGATTGCTTGAACAATGGTATAGTCTTAACTTGGTAACTTTTCTACTGCAAGGTTAACTTCGGCTCCAGGAATGCATCTTTTGAAACATTTCTGTTCTTTCACACACAAGAGAATAATAGAAGACTTATGGATTCATAAAAACTCCTTATTAAGCAGTTTAAAACAGCTTTCTCATTTTCCACAGATTTTTTGGTTCTTTTCTAGTTATAATAGGAGTTAGGATCCAGGCCTAACTTACAGGCCTTTCATAGTGGTGGACCATGCTAGGCCATAGCCTACCACAATACGAAGAACCAAGGATATATAAGCAAGTCTCAAAGTTGTTTGAAGTTACCCTGAAATTCTAAAATCAACAGTGTGGTGTCATGACTCGGATGGTGGACAGAATGAATCATTGGCAGACGCATGAGTAGAATAATTGCCTGTGTGACACTGAATAATTGCCTGTGTGGCATTGTTAGATCCTGTGTGGATATTATAAACGCCTGTAAGGCATTGTTAAATCCTGTGTGGATATTACATTCTGTGTGGGTTTTGAGCGCTCATAAATAACTGTGTGGTAATTTGTGTGCACTGTTAAAATGGGTAATATAAGTTGTAATGTGGCAGGTGCAGGCCTGTGATCCACAGTGTCTGACATAAGCAGGCAGGCCTAACTAGCTTGACCTGTAAATGAAGCCTGTGGAGAGGCTCATAGGAATTACACATTCCCCAACATGCTGCTATTGTAGGATAGAGCTCTGCAAGAGTACTAAACTAACTTAGATAAGCAAAACTGAGAGATGGAAAAATACAGAAAAATATGTTTAAAAGTTACTGATAAGAAAGTACATCTGCAAGGAATATAATTGGGATTGCTCACAGATGAGTTGCAGAGCCCTGCTCCCCTGCATGCACAAATTGGCTCTATGGCCTTGAGAGTATGAAAGTAACAAGTTGATGAACTGGCCATTGTAATTGGGACTGGAGGGGGGGGGGGGTGAGCAGGTGCTGAGCCCACTGAAGGAACATAATTGGACAATCTTATCAGTACCGGCACCAATGGAAGGGGTACGGGAGGTACGGGAGAGTACCGGGACCAATGAAATGTTTTTCTATACCTAGAATGGAACAGAAGTCTATAAAAGTTGTTGTAATGCTAGAAAACTTTGCTCAGCCATTTTGAAATTGACATTGCTTGAGACTTGTGCACCAATAAATGATTTGGACCTTCTGAACAGACTCCTGGTATCATTGGTTTGTCTGCGCTTTGCTGCTACATATTCTTGGTGCGTTGGCCGGGAAGTTGTGGAATCAAAGTGTATATAGGGCAATATACCACGACCTTCCGCCTCTATAGGCTTGGTCCTGCCGGGATCGCGCCCTTCCGACGAGGGCTGCTCCCTGGCGCCGCCGGTCCCTTGTATCGGAGGGAGCTGGTCGGACCTCGGCGGGTGCCGGGCCCGGCTGGAGCCAACGCCTCGAACCCGAGTGAGGGGAGTCCGAGGTCCAACTCATGCGCCTGCTTGGGAAGTTTGAGGACCAGATCCGGTGAGTATAGTTTTGATTTGGTGTCTAGACAGATATAGAAAGAGCAGTACTGCCATTGGAACTTGGAATTTGGAATTTGTAATCTCGAGATATTGGAAATTGGTAAGAGAGCTTGATCACCTCTCAAAGAAGGGCCGAGTAACCCCACATGGGTATTCGCAGGGTGAAACCCCCATCTTTTTGTAATTGGGAAATTGGTAAGACTAGTCAGAATAGATAGAAACGAATGCATTCTGGGATACGTTGCTAGCATGATTGTGTGAATGAAGTGTGAATGAGAGGTCTGGCAGCACGGACCAAGTGAAGGCGGACCCCTGAGTAGCGCGTTTCCTGACCGGGCGACCGCGTTCAGGTCACGAAAAGGGGGAAGCGATTGTCGTCTTGTCTTGTTATTTGTACTCCTTATACGTTTCCAGGGCCGTGAGGACCCCTTACCCACGGTCCGCCCTCCTTTTCCCTTTTGTCTGTTGTTGCGCGCACACATCGAAATGGGAGGGGCGGGGTCTACTAGAAACACTCCATTAGAATGTATGATCGCACATTTTAAAGAGGGATATTCTGGAGATTATGGTATTAAAATGACAGCAGCCCGTTTGCAGATTTTGTGTACTAGGGAGTGGCCCGATCTAGACCCCACCTGGCCCCGAGAGGGAACGTTCAATGTAGAAATTATCCAGTTAGTACACCGTAGAGTGCGGATAGCGCACCCCGATCAGTACCCCTATATAGATTCCTGGTTAAGTATTTGTGAAGATCCGCCCCTCTGGGCGCAGCGCTGTTATGAGGAACAGTGCAGAATAATGTTAGCTAAAACAGATTCTAGACAGAAAACAGAACAGCCTAGAATGAAAGAGCAGGATAAGAAGTCCAGGAAGAAGCCCATCCTGGTAGATCCTGATTCCCCAGAAATAATTCCCCGACAGCCTCGAACCCCAGGTCCGATAAGAGTAGCCCGGCATCCTGCCCCAGAGCCCCAGAGACAGCCGGAGCGGGACCCAACCCCTGACCCACCTCCCGGAGGGCAGAGAGAGGAATTTCCCTTAGCTGAAGAAGGTGATATTACAAAAAGTGAGTCAGATGTAGAGGTAGAGGAGGAAGAAAATGAAAATGCCCAAAGCGAGGATGACAGTGTACAAGTGGTTGCCAGTGCCAGTTTGCCAGTAAAATGTACACCCAAAGTGAAACCTGTTGAGAAAGTGAAAGTGACCTCTGGAAAGACAGTTACGAAAACAACCCTTAGATCCCACAAGACAGCTACTGCCAAAATGATGCCCTTACGGCAAATCCCGGGGGTGCCTATAAAGAACGAAAATGAGGAGGTGGTAGCGGTACCCTTAACTTATGTGTATATCCCTTTCTCTACAACGGATTTGTTAAATTGGAGGTCGCATTATGCCTCCTATACTAGTAAGCCCCAGGAACTTACAGAATTAGTAACTACTATTATGGAAACCCACCAACCCACTTGGCCAGATTGCCGCCAGCTCCTGACCACCCTATTCACGACAGAGGAGCGAACACGAATTAGAAAAGCAGCTATTGAGTGGATGGCAGATAACCCTGTAGCTCCGGGACAGGGGCTAAACAGAATAGACTATCGGGAAGCGGCCCAGAGAGAATTCCCGAATGAAGACCCCATTGGGATCCAAATACAGAGGAAGGATCCACAGCCCTAGCCCGTTTTCGCCAAGGCTTTTTACAAGGTCTGAGAAGGGGGGGCCAAAAACCTATGAACCTTTCCAAAGTTGCAGGAGTTATCCAAGGTATAGATGAGAGCCCAGCAGACTTTCATGAAAGATTAATTGAAGCATACAGAATGTATACTCCCTATGATCCCGAGGCACCAGGAAGTTTATGTATGGTGAATTCTGCTTTTGTAAACCAGTCTCAACCAGACATCAGATGTAAATTACAGAAATTAGAGGGGTTTGCGGGCATGAATGCAACACAGTTACTGGAAGTCGCTCATAAAGTGTATGTGAATCGTGATAATGAAAGGCAGAGAGAATGTGATAGAAAGATGAAGAAGAAAGCTGATTTTTTGGCTGCGGCCATAGTTGAACAGAAAAGGGGAGGTATCCCTAGTCGACGGAGCAGAGGAAAAGGGCGGGGCCAAGGCGGAGGCCGGTCCCAGAAGCTAGGCGTGAACCAATGCGCCTATTGCAGAGAAGAAGGACATTGGAGAGATACGTGCCCGCAACTCGAAGACGCCCAGCAAGATGACGACAGCAATCATCAATGGTGAGAAGAAAGACGAGGCTATCCCCGAAACCGCGGAGGAGCCAATCGAGAACAATTCCAGCGAGAGAGAGGAGGAGCCATTCAAGCATTGGCCACAGCGATCCATGATGACAATGATGTGGATTAGGACAGACTGGGCTCCAAGTTTGCTTTAGGTCTCCAGGAGCCTATGGTCGGAATACAAATAGGAGACCACGTTATGGACTTTATGGTTGATACTGGAGCACAACATTCAGTAATAGATAAAAAGATAGCCCCATTTTCTACAAAAGCAGTCACCATTATAGGAGCAACTGGTGCCAAAGCCACAAAATCTTTTCTTCAGAATCGTATATGCAGTCTAGGAGGACAGCAAATAACTCATCAATTCCTTTACATGCCCGAATGTCCAGTGCCACTACTGGGACGAGATATGTTAGCCAAGCTTCAAGCACAAATATCTTTCTCTGAAAAAGGAGAAATGCAAATGACAGTAAATCCCCAAGCCAAACCAGCAGGAATAATGCTGCTGACAGTTCCCCGAGAAGAAGAATGGAGGTATTACATTGATGACTCTATCCAAGACACCTATTTCGAACAAACTTTAAAGAACATTCATGCACCACCTGGAGTATGGGCAGAAGGCAGTCCCCCAGGCCTAGCCAAGCATATAGCTCCAGTGATTGTAACCCTCAAGCCTAGTGCTATACCAGTACACGTCAAACAGTACCCTCTCCCAAGAGCTGCAATTGAAGGCATTCACCGCCACTTGCAAAGATTGCTCGAGTATGGCCTACTAAAAGTATGTCAATCCCCATGGAACACTCCACTTTTGCCAGTAAAGAAACCTGGGACGGATGATTACCGCCCAGTACAAGACTTAAGGAGAGTAAATGATGCAGTTGAAACTATACATCCAGTTGTACCCAATCCTTACACTCTTCTAGGACTGATACCTGCTGAAGCTACCCATTTCACTGTACTGGATTTAAAAGATGCATTCTTTGCATAAGATTAGCCCCTGTAAGTCAAATATTGTTTTGCCTTTGAATGGCAGGACCCCATCTCTGGAAGAGTGTGCCAACTCACCTGCACACGATAACCCCAAGGAATCAAAAATTCGCCTACCATCTTAATTTCTGAACTGAATCAATACCTATCAAGCTATCCAGTGGCCCCGGGGAAGAGAGTGCTTCTCCAGTACGTGGACGATCTGCTGATAGCTGCCATATCAGAAAGTGAATGTATACTAGCCACCAAAGATCTCTTGCAGTTACTAGATGAAGCTGGATACAAGGTTTCCAGAGCAAAAGCACAGCTATGCCAAAAAGAAGTGAAATACTTGGGTTTTCGTATAACCCAAGGAAGCCGAAGACTAGGTAGAGAGAGAGAAAAGAAGCAGTATGTAGAATTCCAACTCCAACAACCAGAAAGCAAGTCAGAGCCTTTCTGGGAGCGGCAGGATATTGCCGAATCTGGATACCCAACTTCGCCCAAATTGCCAAACCACTGTATGAAGCCACAAAAGGAGAAGAGAAGTCGCCACTGGAATGGGGACTTGAGCAGGATACAGCCTTCAAGAAGTTAAAGGAAGAATTGATGTCATCACCAGCACTTGGACTACCAGATGTCCACAAGCCTTTCCACTTGTTTGTACATGAAGCACAGGGAAATGCCTTAGGCATGTTGACTCAGAAATTGGGAAATTGGGAGCGACCTGTAGCCTACCTATCGAAACAGTTGGACACTGTGGCCAAAGGATGGCCACCATGCCTGAGAGCAGTTGCAGCTACAGCACTATTAGTGAGTGAAGCAGACAAGCTCACACTAGGACAGAACATACGAGTCACTGTGCCACATGCAGTCCTTGCCCTCATGGAACAAAAAGCAAATTATTGGCTCACCAATTCCCGAATGTTGAAATACCAGAGCATGTTATGTGAAAACCCACAGATACAACTAGAAGTGAGTCATGCCTTGAACCCAGCCACCTTGATACCCATTAGTGAAGAACTCCCAGAACATGACTGTATCGAAGTCATGGAAACTGTGTTCTCCAGTCGACCTGACTTGACAGATGTGCCCATAGACAATCCTGACCAGATTTATTATGTTGATGGGAGCAGTCTCATTCTTGATGGACGGCGCTGTGCCGGATATGCAGTCGTCACTCAACACGAAGTAGTTGAATCATCAGCTCTAGCCTCAGGCACATCAGCCCAAAAAGCCGAATTGATAGCACTCACCAGAGCATTATTGTTAGGAGAAAAACTTGTGCTAAATGTATATACAGATTCCAAATATGCCTTCACCACTCTGCATGCCCATGGAGCTCTCTATAAAGAACGAGGGCTCATCACATCCGGAGGGAAGTCAGTCAAATATGGTCCCGAGATACTGATGTTACTTGATGCAGTTTGGGCCCCAACACGTGTAGCTGTCATGCATTGCAGAGGACATCAAGCAGGAAAAGGAGAAGTTGCCCGAGGAAATAGATTTGCAGATGCTTCAGCACGACAAGCAGCTATGACAGGACAGATTACACCACAAGCTATGCCAATGCAAGCAGCATTGTTTCCAGTACCTCTGAATTTATGGACACCACGATATACCACCAAAGAATTAGATTACTACTGTAACAAGGAAGATGGAGTACTGAAAGATGGATGGATTGAGCTGCCACCAGAAGAGGGCAGTCAACCCCCTGGACGAATAGTAATTCCTGAACTGTTAGGACCATCTTTTGTCAAAGCTTTTCATGAAGCTACCCACTATGGGAAAAGTGCTATGGAAAAAGCACTCAGACCACATTTTTACATCCCTCTATTGACAACCATATCAGCTTCAGTAGCACATCAATGTCTAACTTGTGCCAAAAATAATGCCAAGCAAGGCCTTATAACGGCACCCCGAGTTCAGTCAGGAGGTGTAACCCCCATGCACAACCTCCAAATTGATTTTACCGAAATGCCAAGAGCCAATGGATACCATTATCTATTAGTATTAGTTTGTACTTTCTCTGGGTGGGTAGAAGCCTTCCCAACCAGAACTGAGAAAGCCCGAGAAGTTACCAAAGTTTTAATGAGAGAGATAGTCCCTAGATTTGGAATTCCAGCAGTAATAGGATCAGACAATGGACCCTCATTTGTCTCCCAGGTTACTCAACAGTTAGCAAAAGCTTTGCAGATACAATGGAAACTCCACACTGCATACAGACCCCAGAGTTCAGGGAAAGTTGAGCGAATGAATCGTACCCTAAAAGCCCAAATGTCCAAGCTTTGTCAGTAGACACACTTGAAGTGGCCCCAAGTGCTCCCAATAGCTTTACTCAGAATACGCTCAGCTCCTGTAAAATCAACAGGATTTTCCCCTTTTGAAGTTCTATATGGTAAACCCCCACCAATAGTGCAGGGAATTAAAGGAAGTTTAGCCCAAATTTATTCAGAAGTAACCAGACAAGAACTCCTAGCTCTTAGTTTTGTTCTGCAGACTCTCCATGCGTGGATCCAAGACCAGTTGCCTATCAACTTGACGGAACCTTTGCATCCCTATCAGCCTGGTACCTCGGTGTGGATCAAAGATTGGAAGAAGACACCGTTGGAACCCCATTGGAAGGGACCGTACACCGTCATCCTGTCTACCCCAACTGCAGTAAAGGTAGCCGAGATCGACGCCTGGATCCACCACAGCAGAGTCAAGCCCGCCGCTGATCCTGAACCTGAGCAGTGGACAGCAGAGCAGCATCTTGATGCACCCTTGTGAGTTACTCTGAGACGGCAACCAGCAACTTAGACACTTCATCACAGTGCCTGGCAGTAGCCAAGTCTTTCGAAGAGGATTGCTGTTTTCCATGCAGCAACAGTTTTATTTCAACGAACTCAATCTCAATCTGTGCGTGATTCCGCACATTACTTTGATACTACATTGATTAGCCAGACTTCACAAGCCAACTGACATTGCTAATAAGTTGGTTAATGTGTACTGGACAACCTGAGGATCTTCAATCAACACTCAGCACCCGTTAAATTGCTTCATTAGCAAACGGGACGAAGAAAGGAGAACGTTGTGATCAAGATCAGCAAGCTGAGGATTCAGAAGAACTCCAATCAACATCAACATGCATCTTTACTTTTGCTTTGCCCTGGTTGCCTTCTTTGGAGGTTTTGAACTGACTTATGCTTTACCTCCATGCACTGCTTGCATTACTTCTACTCGAACTGGACTGAAAGTAACTCAGACTTTGATTTACCACTCATACTATACCTGCAAGGGAAAAGTGACTCGGTGTATTTATAACACCACTGAACTAAATGTTTGCACTTATGGCAAAATTAGAGCATGCTATAATCCGCATCAGAATCCATCCTATTACACGTTGGAAATACGATGGAAGGATGCAGATGGACCTATAATAGCTGCTACACCACCACTTAAGGACATTACTAAACCTGCTGTTTTGAATTTTGATGCATGTAATGTCATCAACAGAGATAGTTATTCCACCTGTGGTACTTGGGAGAAAGCGTATCGAAATGACCACAAGTACATGTGTCCAGAGGGTGCCACAGGATGGAGGAAGTGTACAGGTAAAAAGGAACCAGGCTATAGTACTGCCCCAGCAGCAGATTACTATTGCCCGGATTGGGATTGTGTTTTTTATGCTACCTGGAATAATGGTATAGTTGACGAAAAGATAGATAAACGAATGGCCACTTTAACCAAGCCAACTACAAATGATAAATGTCAGAAAGATGCTTGTAACCCCTTACACTTACGCATACACAATCCCTATGCATGGAAACAAGGATACAAGTTTGGTTTACGTATAGCTGGAGGGGCAATAGATCCAGGAACCATTGTGTATATCAGATTGAATACCCAAGCCCACAAGTCATCTAAATATCATATCCATAATACCTTCTATGAGGCCATGCATGTAAATAAGTTTGAAATTCCTCATCCTTCTCAGAATTTATTTTTAGAATTAGCTGGAGCAGTAGTATCTAGTCTTAAAATCTCAGATTGCTATTTCTGTGGCGGAACCCAAATGGGAGACCAATGGCCCTGGGAAGCCCAAGAATTGAATTATTCTTTGATTTACAATCAGACTGAATTACACAAGACTACTAGTGAATGGGTGTTAGCGCACTCAATCGTTGGACGTCTTTGCTATGCCAGAACTGGACCCCTGTTCACCCAAAAGGTAGGACAGCTGGTCTGTCTTAGCCAGAAGTACTATAATGCCACGACCAAAAAGACGTCATGGTGGTCAGGACTCAAACACCCTGAACCTCCTAACCCATTAGCCAGATTTCCTGAACTTGCTGATTTATGGACTAACCTTGCCAAAGCCCATGCCTGGCAAGCCCCACCTGGCCTATATTGGATCTGTGGAAACCGAGCGTATGCACAACTCCCGCCACAATGGGGAGGAGCATGTGTCTTAGGAACCATCAGACCTTCCTTCTTTCTTTTAAACACTGAACATGGAGAACAATTAGGATACCCTGTATACACTACCCACCGACACAAAAGAGCACTAAGACAGAAGAGATCACCCCTCCAGGTAGGCAAATGGGAGAAGTGGCAGGGTGATGATTGGCCACCAGAAAGAATCATTGAGTATTATGGGCCTGCCACTTGGAATGATGATGGTATGTATGGTTATCGAACTCCAATCTATATGATTAATTGTATTATCCGCTTACAAGCTGTAGTTGAAATAATAACCAATGAAACTAGTCATGCTCTTACACTTTTAGCTAGACAAAGTACTCAGATGCGCACTGCAATATATCAGAACCGCTTAGCACTTGATTATTTGTTAGCAGCTGAAGGAGGAGTATGTGGTAAACTGAATTTAACTAATTGCTGTTTGAAAATAGATGATAAGGGTCAAGTAGTTGAAGAAATTGCTAAAGATATGCAAAGACATGCTTATGTGCCAGTGCAAACTTGGCACTCATTGAAATTCCCTAACTGGTTTGCTAACCTTTTCTCATGGGTGGGAGGATTTAAAACTTTCATTATATTGGTACTAATTCTTGTTGTTGTTATCTTCTTATTACCATGTTTAATCCCATGTTGCATGCGTTCTATTCATAATGCTATTGACAGCACAGTAGAGCGGAAGACCGCAACTAAAATAATGGCCCTATATAGAGCCAGCCCTAGTCGAAATCCTTCGATCATGATGTGATTCTTCTAAAGGTGATTTAATTCTCACACCTTATTAAGTAATAGGGTGAGATTAATCAAAGGGGGGAATGTGGCAGGTGCAGGCCTGTGATCCACAGTGTCTGACATAAGCAGGCAGGCCTAACTAGCTTGACCTGTAAATGAAGCCTGTGGAGAGGCTCATAGGAATTACACATTCCCCAACATGCTGCTATTGTAGGATAGAGCTCTGCAAGAGTACTAAACTAACTTAGATAAGCAAAACTGAGAGATGGAAAAATACAGAAAAATATGTTTAAAAGTTACTGATAAGAAAAAGTACATCTGCAAGGAATATAATTGGGATTGCTGACAGATGAGTTGCAGAGCCCTGCTCCCCTGCATGCACAAATTGGCTCTATGGCCTTGAGAGTATGAAAGTAACAAGTTGATGAACTGGCCATTGTAATTGGGACTGGAGGGGGGTGAGCAGGTGCTGAGCCCACTGAAGGTACATAATTGGACAATCTTATCAGTACCGGCACCAATGGAAGGGGTACGGGAGGTACGGGAGAGTACCGGGACCAATGAAATGTTTTTCTATACCTAGAATGGAACAGAAGTCTATAAAAGTTGTTGTAATGCTAGGAAACTTTGCTCAGTCATTTTGAAATTGACATTGCTTGAGACTTGTGCACAAATAAATGATCAGTAAAAAGCATAAAAATGATGTTAACAGCTTAAATGTTGGCAGGGAAATGCTGAACAATTAATGGATAACCAAAGGGATGCCTGGCTAATGAAATTTAGAAATATTTGCGGTACCGGAGTTTTGTGGTTCATGGGACGCTGGCATTCCATGACATCACAGAGCCCCAGATTACAATGGAAGCATTCACTGTCTGCTTTTTCTCATAGTCGGCAATGAAAACAAAAGAAAAATAAAATGCTCGAGTAGGCATTTCCGTAGTATTTATTGACTGGGAGAAATTACTGGGCAAATAAGAAGTAAAAAAGTAATTCTGTTTGAATTTTATTTTATTTATTTTACCATATGTCTGTTGTATTCATCTTTGACTATTCTAAACTAACTGCTGTGTGTGTATCTTGTCAGACCTTGATGTTCCCTGTAATCCGCTTTGATAATTTCAAAAGTGATATATAAGAAAGTTGAAATAAATACATTGTAAACATTGTGGCAGGCAGCTCATAGAAAGCATAAATATTGCTTAGATGTATAAAAAAAAAGAAGAAGCTGTGACTGTAGGTTTATTTAGAAATTTAATAGCAATCGTAATGGCAGCAACTTTTAAATTTTTTTTTTTATTTTTTAACATGCCAATTTATAAAGCTGTCTGAAGGATTTTGGAAAAATGAGTTTCAGTTTTAGGAGGAAAGGTAGTTAAAACTTCACTTTCCGGTTGAGCTGCACATGTTTAGATAAATGAAATGCCAATTTGCAGTTGCCTGAAAGGTTTTGTTTAATGAGAAGGACCTCTGAGTGATTGTTTCTGAGGATCTCAAGGTGGCGAAACAGTGTGACAAGGTGGTGGCAAAAGTCAGAAGGATACTGAGTTGTATACAGAGAGGAATTACCAGCAGAAAGGAAGAGGTACTAATGCCACTGTACAAGTCGCTGATGAGGCCTCACTTGGAATATTGTGTTCAGTTTTGGAGACTATATCTTACAAAGGATATAAAAAGGCTGGAAACAGTTCAGAGAAAGGCAACCAAAATGATTTGGAGCCTGCGTCAGAAGACGTATGAGACTTGAAGACCTAATTGTGTATACTCTGGAGGATAGGAGATACAGGGGAGATATGATTCAGACCTTTAAATACTGTACTTAAAAAGTATTAATGAACAAACAAACCTCTTCCAAAGATGTGGAAGCTGCAAAACTAGAAGACATAACATGAAACTGCAAGGGGGTAAATTGAAAGGCAACGTCAGGAAATACATTTTCATTGAAAGGATGGTGGATGCTTGGAATGCTCTCCTGATGAAAGTGGTGGGGGCAAAAACAGTGACAGAATTCAAAATGGCATGGGACAGTCACAGTGGATTCCTTTATAGCAACAGGATAAAATCAAAATAAACATAACTATTTCCTATATCTCAACAAATAGAGGTGACCTACACGGAGCGGTGGAAGACCCCTAAACAAAGGCATGGGGAGGGGTGCCTGCACAGAGTGGCAGGTGCACCTGCTATTGCTGCTTTGCTGGGTAGATTATATGGACCATACTGGTCTTTTTTTATTTTTAGTGCCATCAAGTCAGTGTTGACTCATAGGTACCTCTGGGTTTTCTTGGCAATGTATCACTGGAAGTAGATTGCCAGCCTTTTCTTCTGAGGCAATAGAGGGTAAAGTGACTTGCCCAAGGTCACAAGGAGTGCCAGTGGGAATTGAACTCTTGATCTTCTGGGTATTAGGCAGTTGCTCTAACCACGAGGATACTCCTCCAAAGGCCTTTATCTGCCGTTATATACTATATGGGTGATTCCATGGGTTATATACTATATGGGTGATGTCCATCCCCGCTCCTGCACCCCTACTGGCCTTGACACTGCCTCCCCGTACAAACAGTGTGTTTGTATGGGGAGGCCTAGACGGGGGCAGGGGATGGTGTTGCTGAGGCAAAGCGAGGGCGGGGCATGTGCGCTCTGCGACCCCAGATGTACAGGGCCAATTCTGAGATTGGCCTTGTACGTCCAGGGCTGTGAACATAGATGGGGGACTTATTCCACCGCAGAGGTGGAGTAAGTCCCCCTGGACATCGGGGGATCCTGTTGCTGGGCAGGAAAAAAAGGTAGGGGGTGCAGGAAGTTCCCTGTAGCCGGACCCTGTCCATGGGAGGCCAGATTAAGGGTCTGGCTTCAGGGAATGAAGTAAATCAGTGGCAGCCGGCATTTGTGGCTCCTGAATGGAGCCTAACCGAGGTAGTCGGCATGTGGCTGTGCATGCAGGCTGATCAGAATCGGGGCCCGGCTTGCATGTTCAGGCCCTAGACCCGATTCTGATCCCGCGGGCATGTCTATCCCCTGTGGGATCAGAATTGGGTCTACCTCTGGGTGTCCTGATTCCGATCAGACACACAGAGGACTGGATGGCCACATTGGAATGTGCCTCCACATTGCTATGTTAATAGTGGTTTTTAAGGAGAGTAGAGAAAAGATAAACCTGTCGCTTGAACAGGAAGATCAAAGAGAGATCTGTTGTTTGCTTTTCTTAATGAGATAATATTCTCCCACTGTAAAAGATAACATTCGAAGTGTGGCTGGAACTTAAAGTAAAAAAAAAGAGTTTTTTTCATTTAAATTTATTAAACTACTGGTAGTTTGATTAAAAAAAGAAGTGTCCTCTGGTATTGCAGTGTCTCCTTTTTGAAAAAGATTGTTGAACATTTGTTTCGATACTGTTGCAAAGAAAGTGATAGAAGAATAAGAAGCTTGCCAAACTGCAGGAACGGGTTGACACCTTATGAGATAATTACTGGTAGACCATTAAAATCCTATTTAACAATATTTGTTCCATAAGATATGAATTTAGTAAATATAAATGAAATTAAGTTTGTTTCATTGCAAACTCTAATCCAGAATGTGAAATCTTTTCACTTAAAGGTGGATGCTGCTCTTCCGGATGAGGCCTGAAGCCATGTCACTAGCAGCAGTCCCAGAGATTCTAACAGAGAGAATGGAGATTACGAGACTGAGGTCTACCACTTACCTCGCTTTCTCTTAAAAACTGACAACTGATCTTAACACCCCCTGAAATACACATCCCCACTCATTCTCTGAAGAACAGCTCCCTCCACCTTCCTCTAACTCAACTCACCCGATCCCTCTAAAGCAAGCTGGCAAAGCCAAATAGTGTATAGGAAATTATACGGTAGAAGAAAATATAGAAATTAAGCACAAGCATAAGAATAAATGCAGATTTGCATATGGGAGTATTTAATGTTTCTCCAGCTTTCTCTAACTTAAAATAGTTTTTTTATTTTTTTTAACGGGAAGATTTCTTTAATGTGTTCTGTCTGCTGCCAGTAAAAACCCCCCCAATAGTTCACTTAGGGGCATGTTTACTAAACCGTCTTAATGTGTGCTCTGTGACGTTATCACGCGCTAAGATACCTTAACGTGCGATAATGGCACTTTAGCAGGCACAGAGGTACCTTAGCACGCACTAATGCGCGCAGCGGCGCAAACGAGCGCTGAAGGCGGAGAAAGGCTCCCCAGGGGCGGAGAGAAGGGGTCAATGGGTGGAGAGTGGGAGGGGAGAGGATCCCCGCACACTAACGATGTGAAATCCGAGGCTCAAAACTAACGCCAGTGAAACCCTGGCGTTAGAGCTGATTTAAAGGGAAGAGAAACCATTTCTGTCAGCAATATACAGCAAAACCAGGTAAACCTACAAAAAAGTGATGTGTGATACATGTGCACGGAACAAAAGGGCAAATAAACAGTGAAAATGAACAGAAGAAAATGGAAAAATAAAATAACAAAGCTGGGCAATAGTGATCTCAATGGGAAACATCAAAAAACACTCCCAAGAAAGCACCAAAAAAAGGATATGAATTCTGGAAGAGTCCATGCTCCGTCCCCATACAAGGTGAATGAGCCCACAGTGAAATTGCGCTGTGCAGGGTTTTCCTCTCCATCGGACAGGTTTCCTATGGTGTGCACATGTGCGGCAACAGCAGGGTGGGCATGTCGGAACGGCCAACTGGACAGATGCTTGAAAATGGGATACAGAGGGCTGCAGGCGGCACATGCTGTGTTGCAGCTGGGACACAGTGCAGACTAGGCAGATGCCCAGGTGGCACTTAGGAATGCTGAAACTGTACAGCAGCCAGAAAGCAACTGATGAGGGCCCAGCATGGACACGAGTGTGTTTATCACAGTGTCACAGGGGATAGTACCCAGCAAGTACCTCCAAAGGCACGGAACATTGGCAGGCGGTGGTGGGGGGGAAGCACGGACGTCTATGCAGGCACCCCTGCCCCAGATCCCGCACCATAGGCAGCCGCCTACCTGCACACTGGATGGCCTGAGGCTGCACACCACCAGCACCACCAGCAGAAGGGAATGTCAGCATGGTGGCAGAGGGATACTGGTGGTGGAGGGGGGCAGTGGCAGCTGCCCAGAGCAGACTGTGGTCTAGCCCTGTGTAGATAGGTGCCATGCACTGCAACAGACAGGCTCTGTCTGACATACAGTCATGGTATCTCCAAGGAATGCACTGTCACTATGGCAACACAGTGGTGCAGTGCACACAGCCAGTGTGTTCAGGAGCAGAAGGTCACAGGTTCAAGTCCCAGCTGTGGTTCCTGCCAACCCAGCCCCCATATTTTACCCACTACTACAACGTGCTAATACAGACAGAACCTGTAGTGCAGATGATGTAGACATGCCCAAAACACCTACATTTTACCCTACAGAGCACAGACACCATAAACATGCGCATTACCTAAAGCAGAGCCTCCCAAATGCAGTCCTGGAGGGCCAAACACCATTCAGGTCCCATGCTGCCTCTAATAAATGTGGCTGTGCTGCATTGCTATGCACCGCCCCCATGGTATGCAGATGTATCTCATGCATATTCATTAGGGACAGCATGAAATCCCGAACAGTGTTTGGCCCTCCAGGACTGGAGTTGGGAACCTCTGCCCTAGAGCAGTGTCCAAAAGGGGCAGACACTCCCGCACCAACAGGCTCCATTATCCCAAGCCTCCTGGAGAGGCAGGATGTTGGGCCCTGCGTGCATCTACCCATACTAGCACTTGCATACCTTAGCAATGCCACCCTAAACATGGGAAAACTGCGCACAGCTATCAAAAAGTTGCTATGATAACTGGCAGATAGAAATTCCTAAGTCATGCACAATTGGCTGATTGAGCTGCATCATAGCAACCTTTCTGATGTCTGTGGAGTGTGCCTCAGGTCTGGAGTCTGACAGAGTGACCCCAACAGTATTGTGTACCATAGCCATGCCTGCACTGTGCCCAGGACTGGTGTGGTGCCCAGGGCTGCCAAACATCTCTTTAGTTGCACAATGCTGGCATAGGTGTGTGGAGTGTGTGTCTGTCTATCCAGTGTGTGGTGGCTGCCAACACCCTCCACAGCCCACACTGCTAGCACTGTTGCCAGTATTGGCCTGCCAATGTGCATAATAAGGAGCAAGGTACTGTGGGAATAGCTTGGATAGTGTGGCCTGGCCTGGCCGCATCTGCACAGGGCATAGGGCAATGGCTCGGACATTGTAGTGCCCGGCCACCACCTGCATGGACAGCGTGGCCACAGCATGTCCTACTCGGAGGTCACTCTTACCCTGACTGAGCAGTCACCATGGCATGGCTAGGTTTCCCTATAGTGCTACATAGCATTTTTTTCATGTGATATTTATGGGTCCCTTTTGGGATCTAATCACTGACTTATCTGCTTGGTGTGTATGCTGGTATCCCAGTTCTGGGTACACACATCTTCTCCAGGACCAAGCACTATGGGCTAGCTGGCAAACTGTCTGCAGCTAGTATGTGTCTTGCTGGAACACCTTGCAGGTGCAGCGGCTGGAGGCTTTCTGCTGAAGAATGTCAGATAGTGGTGGGGGGCAGCTTAGCATTTCCAGGCCTACTGTCTGTCTGCTATTACCTTATGGATGTGTACAGCTCTGCATTGCCTGCCCTGTGGGGTGTCTGTTCCCCAGCAGGACTGGAATTGATGGTTCTCTCTACTGCTACCATAGCAGGGAGGTAGAATGTGGATCTATTGGTGGGTGATCCTGTTTCCCACCCTGAGCCCCAGAGGGTGGGTTGTGTGGTGGTACATAATCCACCTATGGGTCCAAACTCTCCTCCCCCCCTCATCCTCCTCCTTCCACCCCTCCTCCTCCTCCTCCTCCCCCCCTCCTCCTCCCCCCTCCTCCTCCTCCTCCCCACACTCCTCCTCCCCCCCCTCCTCCTCCTCCTCCTTCCCCCCCTACCACTCCTCCTCCTCACCCTCCTCCTCCTCCTCCCCCTCCTCCTCCCCCCTCCTCCCCTCCTCCTCCCCCTCCTCCTCCTCCCCCTCCCCATCCTCCTCCTCCCCCCCCTCCTCCTCCCCCCTCCTCCTCCTCCTCCCCTCCTCCTCCTCCTCCCCTCCTCCTCCTCCTCCTCCCCCCTCCTCCTCCTCCCCCCTCCTCCACCTCCTCCTCCTCCTCCCCCCTCCTCCCCCTCTTCCTCCTCCCCCCTCCTCCCCCTCTTCCTCCTCCCCATCCTCCCCCTCCTCCTCCCCCTCCCCCTCCTCCCCCTCTTCCTCCCCCTCCCCCTCCTCCCCCTCTCCTCCTCCCCCTCCTCCTCCCCCCTCCTCCTCCCCCTCCTCCTCCTCCTCCCCCTTTCCCCTCCTCCTCCTCCTCCCCCCCTCCTCCTCCTCCTCCTCCCCCTCCTCCTCCTCCCCCCCCTCCTCCTCCCCCCTCCTCCTCCGCCTCTCCTCCTCCCCCTCCTCCTCCCCCTCCCCCTCCTCCTCCTCCTCCTCCTCCCCCTCCTCCTCCTCCCCCCTCCTCTCCTCCTCCCTCCCCCTCCTCCTCCTCCCCCTCCTCCCCTCCCTCCCCCTCCCCCTCCTCCTCCTCCCCCTCCCCTCCTCCTCCTCCTCCCCCTCCCCCCTCCCCCCCTCCTCCCCCTCCCCCTCCTCCTCCTCCTCCTCCTCCGCCTCCCCTCCCCCCCCCTCCTTCCCCTCTCCCTCCTCCTCCTCCTCCCCCTCCCCCCTTCCTCCTCCTCCTCCCCCCTCCCCCCCTCCTCCTCCTCCTCCTCCCTATCAAATGCCTTATAAGGTGTACTATAGGGGACATTATAGGGTGCCTTGGCGGACACTGCACTTTATAATGTGCCCTATGGAGTGCGTTATGGGGTGCCTTATGCGGTACCTTAGGTTACGCCACCGTGAGGGTGTGTTTGCTGGCAGCACTAATTAAAATAACAGTAAAATGCCTCAAAAAGCACTACCTAGAAGTAAAGGGTGATGTTTCAGCCAGCCTTATGCATTAGGCACACTGGGGGATCAAACTCATGACCCCTGTACCATCAGTCAGTGTATTAACCATTGTGCTACACCTCTGTTTTTACATTTGCGTCTCTGGGCGCCTACTTAAGATTACCACGCGTTAAAGCGCTTAGCGGCGCTTCACCCGATAATGTGCGCAGCAGTGCGTGTTATCGCGCGCTAATCCCGTTTTGCTACTTTTTGACCGGAATGCCCACTCCTTTAATTGCAGCCTGCACACTAACGCCGGGCGCACATTAAAAAGGTTTAGTAAGCATGCCCCTTAGTAGCTAAATCATTCTTAGATAATGAAGCTACAGTTTTATTAGTGCCTGGTTTTAAATATGCTTTTCTAAGATTTTGTAAATATTCACAGTAAAGCTCTGTTTTAATCTGCTTTAACTTCCGTTTTCAGTCTTGTACTGTAGTGTGTGTCAGAAATAGAAGTTATCATCGGCTATTAATTTTGGGTTGAATTGGTGATGTGTATAAACAGCTTATAAATGTTTTACATGAATCATTTTAGCTTTTTTTAGGTTACATATATAGTCAGACTATTTGCAGGGTATGTACATATATATATTGTTGCGCCCCGTGCCCAGGCAGTAGCCTATAGGCCGGGACGTGCCTTTGTATTATCCTTAAATAAGGAAATCCAGAGCCAAGGCTTCTGGGAGTTGTAGTTGTGAGGTCTCAAACAATAAAGTTGTGACTCAAGGGTTTTAGGCAAACACAGGAATTTTTATTTTTTCTCCTTTTCAAAAGAGCATTTAAAAGCTCAACGCATGGCAAAATAAATGGGATTCTTCTCCACACAAAATTCTAACAAAAAGACCCTCTTTACCAGAATAGAACACTGCAACTGCTTCTATCAGCTTTAAGCACAAATAGCTGTTGCCTTTTAAACTTTCAGCATTCAAAAATAAAGCTTTAAACTGCTTCTGCCAGCTTTAAGCACATGTAGTTATCTCTTTCAAACTTTCAGTCTTCAAAAATAAAGCTTTAAGTGCTTCTGTCAGCTTTAAGCGTATGTAGCTGTTTCTTTCAAAGCCTCCAGTATTCAAAATAAAACTTTAACTGCTTCTGTCAGTTTTACTCAGACAATTTGTTTCTAGGTTTTTCTCCTTTCAAAACCTAGAACTTTTATGCTGTTTACTTGCAAAGCGAGCAGTCCATTAATGATTCTACAGACTCCTTATCAGAATCATAACACTCTGTTTGCATTTGTTCATAACCTATGTCTGCTATATCTGGGTTTAAATCAGCTTGCCCAATCTCAGGCTTAATCTCTTCTAACAGCTCTAGGACCTTTCTCCAGTGAGAATTCTCTTTATGCTCAGGGTTCTTAGCAGGCACATGGAGATTCTTTTCTTTCATCAACCAGCACAGAGCCTCTAACTGGCACACATTACTTTTATTTACAGTTCTATTCACACACCTTTTGGGAGTTGGCAGTTTTCCAGCCGGTTCATGAGCTGCTGCTATCGTACCTTGCTCCTTGTCAGTAGCTCAGAATCAGCTGTAGTTCCCCTGCAGCAGGGCCGGATTTAGCTATACGCCATGTACGCCATGGCGTAGGGCCCACAGCTGCAAAGGGCCCACAAAAATTGAAGTAGTTAGGCTTTTTTTTTTAATAAAATAAAAAAAAACCTGCTGGCTGCTGCCGCCGCGGGGCCCCCTCTGCTGCCGCGGCAGCATGGACTGACCCGCGGGGGCCCCCTCTGTAAGCTCGGTCCCTCCCTCCGTGCCTCCGTGTCTCCCTCCGTGCAGGCTGTTAGAGACGCGAAGGCAGACTGTCTCCTTCTGCCTTCCCGTCTCTGTTAAGCCCGCAGGGCTGATGGGAAATTTCCCATCAGCCCCTGCGGGCTTAGCAGAGACGCGAAGGAGACAGTCTGCCTTCGCGTCTCTAACAGCCTGCACGGAGGGAGACACGGAGGCACGGAGGGAGGGACCGAGCTTACAGAGGGGGCCCCCGCGGGTCAGTCCATGCTGCCGCGGCAGCAGAGGGGGGCCCCGCGGCGGCAGCCAGCAGGTTTTTTTTTTTAAATAAATTTTACTTTAGGCCGGGGGAGGGGGAGGGGGAGGGGGGGGGGAGGGGGTAGGACTGGTAATTGGGGGGGCTGGGACTGGGGCTGGAAATGGGTTGGGACTGGGACTGGAAATGGGCTGGGACTGGGACTGGAAATGGGTTGGGGGGATTAAGGCTGGAGGTGGGCTGATGAGGAGGACTGGTAATGGGCTGTGGGCTGTTGGGGGGGGGTTAGAACTGGTAATGGGCTTTGGGGGGGTTAAGACTGGTAATGGGCTGTGGGCTGATGGGGGCTGTCTGGTAATGGGCTATGGGGGGGGCTAGGACTGGAAATGGGCTGGGGGGGGGGTTTAAGACTGGAGGTGGGCTGATGGGGTTAGGACTGGTAATGGGCTGTTGGGGGGGGGTTTAGAACTGGTAATGGGTTTTGGGGGGTTTAGACTGGTAATGGGCTGTGGGCTGATGGGGGCTGTCTGGTAATGGGCTATGTGGGGTGCTAGGACTGGAAATGGGCTTGGGGGGTTAAGACTCGAGGTGGGCTGATGGGGTAAGGACACGCAATGGGCTGTTGGGGGGGGTTTAGAACTGGTAATGGGTTTTGGGGGGTTTAGACTGGTAATGGGCTGTGGGCTGATGGGGGCTGTCTGGTAATGGGCTATGGGGGGGCTAGGACAGGAAATGTGCTGGGGGGTTAAGACTAGAGGTGGGCTGATGGGGTTAGGACTTATAATGTGCTGTTGGGGGGGTTTAGAAGGGGTAGGGGGCTTTGGGGGGTTAAGACTGGTAATGGGCTGTGGGCTGATGGGGGCTGTCTGGTAATGGGCTATGGGGGGGGGTTAGGACTAGAAATGGGCTGGGGGGGGTTAAGACTGGAGGTGGGCTGATGGGGTTAGGACTGGTAATGGGCTGTGGGCTGATGGGGGGGGGTTAGGACTGGCAATGGGCTATGGGGGGCTGACTGGAAATGGGTTGATGGGGTTAGGACTGGAAGTGGGCTGATGGGGGGTTAGGACTGGTAATGGGTTATAGGGGGGGCTTAAACTGAAAATGGGGTGATGGGGGGTTAGGACTGGTATTGGGTTGGGGGGTTGCTAGGACTGGAAATGGGCTGATGGGTGGCTAGGACTGGAAATGGGCTGATGCAGGGACTAGAAGGGAATGGATGCTGGGTGAGGCTGGAACTAGAAGGGAGCTGATGTTGGGGGAGGATTAGAATGGGATGGGGCTGGAAGAGTAAAATGGAGAAGGGAAAAATATTTTGTGTGGGAGGGATAAAAAAATCTACAATTGGCCGGGTATTGGGAGAGTAAGTGGGGATTGAGGATGGAGGGGTAAAATTTGACTGGATGAAATAGGAATGAGGAAAGAGCAAAAGGAGAAAGATTAGTATGTTAAAGCAGATGTAGAGAGAGAATGGAAAAAAACTAGAAGAGAGAAGAAAGGACAAATGGACAGCAGACGATGGAGAGTTAGCAGAAGACATGAAGAAACCAGAAGAAAGTGGCTGGAGCAATTGCAGCTGAAAAAAATGCACAAAAGGTAGAAAAATATCTCTTTATTTTGAATTTATTAATTGGAATATGTCAGCTCTGGTAAATGTGCATCATTAACGTCTGCGCTTTGTTTAGTACAAGAGCAAATTAATGTATAGTTTTATTTCTACAGTGTTGTACATTCCAAGTTTGGCTTTTGGGATTCCCAGTTTAATTATTGTCTTCCTGTTTCTAAAATGTGATTACTTGTTTGGTGATGGTCTATGTTCTGCATGTGTAACTGAGCTGAGGTGTTCTGTTTATATAATTCCTATTTGACATTGCCACTTGTTCTCTTTCCCCAGTAGGTCATGTATTGTTGTTCTCTGAAATGTATTGGTTTAATATTTGCAGTGTTGCCTTTTGATTGGTAGAGTATGGTGCTTTGTGAGTCCTGGTAGTGCTGTTAGGATACGGCGGGTTTGCTATGGGTTCTAAATGGGCAGTGTTTGTAGTAGTTCCTAATGTGTCTGGCAGTTGGCACTGGATTATAGTAATGTAGAAATCTTTTAGTCTTTCTTTATCCATACACTCATTAAGAGGCACGTTTACTAAAAGTTAGTATATGGTAACATTATGCAAATATTTATGCAAATGAGGCCCCTTATGCAAATGAGGCCCACACCCCCCTTGGGCCGCCCCTGCTGGGGGCCCACAATTTTTGTTGGCATAGGGCCTCACTCAAGGTAAATCTGGCCCTGCCCTGCAGTACTGACTTCCTTCAGGAACGTGGCTCCCTGTGTGTTGGTTTCCTTTGGAATCCTCTCTGGTCCTGACCCTGGTAACTCTTTGTCCTTCAGCTCCCCTGAAGTTTCTTTCTCCTTCTGCACCACTGGTGGTCCTCTCTCCTTCCGTTTCCCTGGTGGTCTCCTCCCACTCTTCTAATCCCCTGGGCTTATATGAGTGTGCCTGAACTATCGGGCTGTGCTCCTCCCCCAGGTGCCTCTCATTAACTTCACAGCTTGCCTCAGAGCTTGGGCGTGGTCTGTACCCAGCAACTACGTGTGTTTTTTTCTCTTTGCCTGCAGTCTGAAAACCACTGCTTTCTGGCCTGTCTCTTTCCTTAAAGGTAAAAGCCTGTTTTTCTTCCAGTTCCATAAGCTCAGATACACTTTTCCCATCACACATCCCCCCCTTAAGATATTATGGGCTGGCGTACAAAGTCCTGCACAGCTCGTAATTCTTGCTGGGATGTTAAGGCCTATCTGCCACTTATCCGCCTTAGGCTCTCTTGCGGCCAAATGAGCCAATGCTATTCGCTCATGCCAAGGTCTTAATACGTTGATATGATAGACCTGCTGTCGCCCTCTCTTACTTTCTACCGAGTAAGATACCGGCCACACCTGTTTTACTACCCTATAGGGCCCCTTCCATTTATTTTCAAATTTAGGACTGGCCCCCACCACCATTACTATTACCTTTTCTCCTATCTCTAGTTGGCGAGGCTTAGTGTGATGGTCGTAATAGCTCTTCTGGTGTATCTGGCTAGCCTGTAAGTTCTCTTCTGCGGCTTGGGATGTTCAATGTAACCGTCCTCTCAGATCCCTCAAGAATTGGGGTATCTCTACCTCTTCCATGGTCGGCTCAACCCATTGCTCCCGCAATATGTCTAAGATGCCTCATGGAGCCCGCCCATACATTAACTCATATGGTGAAGTGCCTAAAGATGCCTGCTTCCACTCCCTACAAGCATACATAACAAAGGGGAGCATCATATCCCACTCCGCCATGCTACCTTCCAAACTTCTCCTTAACATTTTCTTCAGCGTTTGGTTTTGCCTCTCCACTAGTCCATTTGACTGCGGATGATAGGCAGCAGTTTTTGCGTGATGGATCCCAAACGCATCCCAAACTTTGGCAAGGTAGCAGGACATAAAATTGCTGCCTCTATCAGTTAGGACTTCCCGTGGAAATCCCACCTCACAGAATAACTTCACCACTTCAGAGGCTATGGTTTTTGCTGATATATTATGAAGTGGAATGGCCCATGGAAATCTCGTAGCTTGGTTCACTATGACTAACATATACTGGAACCCCCGGGGTGTCCTTATCAGCGGTCCCACTATGTCCATGGCCACTCTATGAATGGGCTCCGATATGACTGGCATGGGTAACAAAGGTACCTCCGGTGGGTGGATCGAGGTAACTCATTGGCACGAAGGGCATGCCTCACAAAATCAGGAGGTCTCTTTAAAAACTCCTGGCCAGTAGAAACGAGCTAGAATCTGGTCCAGTGTACCATGTATTCCTTTATGACCTCCTACCAGATGGTCGTGCGCTAATCTTAAAACTAGTGTTTTAAATGTATGGGAACTACGAGTTGCTTCCGGATATTCCCTGTACGGGGATCTAAGCTTTCTCGGTATAACACATTGTCATTTAAAATAAATCTAGGCAGGGTTTCTGACCCCTTTCGGGCGTAGTCAAAATCCCGTACAAGAGGGGGATCCGCCTGCTGCTCCTTAGGAAAAGAGGTAAATTTCTCCACTAATTCCGCCGGGACCCAAGGCATCTCTTGTCCGGCTTCTAGTTCGGCTCTATTCTGAGACCTACTCTGCCTCTCCCGTCGTTTTTCCGCTCTTCCCTTCTTATGGTTGCCTACAGAGGGAGTTATCAGGTCCTCATGAGAGGGCAACCCCTGTAATGGGTCATCTGGTGGATCATCTTCCCCCTCCAGGGCCCTGGACCGCGCTCGGGTAGATACCATGCCTGCCTTTTGATGTAATTCTTCTTCCAGCCCTTGCCTGAATTGGGGCCAATCCCTCCCCAATACCAGGGCGTGGGGTAACTTAGGCACGATGGCTACAGGTATTTTCCTCTTTATCCCTAGACCCTTTACTAGCACATTATGAATAGGGTAAAGTGATGCTGCCCCATGAATGCACCTGATCCTCACGTTCCCCTCAGGTTGCTTTGGGACCTGACTAGAATGAGATTCAATCTCTTGCCAGAGTTTTCTGGAGATCATGGATTGATCCACTCCGGAATCTAGCAAGGCTTCCGTAGTGACACTTTCTACCTCTATAGCTAACAGAAAACCTTCCCTACTCTCCTTGGAATGGGCTGTTATCAATGCTGTCCTTGCTCTACAATTTCTTTTTAGATGTCCCTCACTACCACATGAAAAACATTTCTTTCGGGTATAGTAGCTTTTATCCATGGGCATACACAATTTCATTTCAGACATCATTGGCCTTACCTTCCTTTCTGATGATACTACTTCTGCCCTTTTGGAAACACCACCCTTCTCCTGTCCTGCCAATTCCACTTCCATAAAGTGTTCTGCCAGTGAGGTAGCGTCATTGGTGTTCCGGCAGTTTTGTAGGATCAGAAAGGTTTGTACATCTTTCGGAACTGCGGCCATAAATTGTATCCAATATAATGCAATCTAGAATAGAATCTATAGTTCTAGCCTCTGGTGTCAACCATTTCACTGCTAAACCCTTAATTCATTGGCATAGAGCTCTCGGTGTCTCACCAGGCTTTAACTTACAGCTTCTAAAGAGGCGGTGATAAACCATGGCTGTCAGACCGAGGCAATCTCTTATAGTGCTTTTAAGCTCATCATAATCGGAGGCTAAGGCCGCAGGCATGGCCCTGTACACTGCCAAGGCTTCCCCGGTAAGAGAAGTGGCTAAGCGCACGGCCCACGGGTCCTTAGGACATCCCATTATGAGAGCCACCCTCTCGAAGGCCTCTAAAAAATCATCAATATCATCATCTTTAGATAACTGACCAAATGAGAGCGTCCCATTGTAATGTGTCCCCAGTCCATGCAAAGCTCCCATGGGACCTGGAACTGTCTGTGCTGGCTCCGCTGTTTTTTCCTGCACTCCCAGCCACGCTCCCATCATATCTAGAAGTGGCTTTTGCTGCGCCTGCATCATCGCTGCCATTTCCTCCTGCGTTTGTGCGGACATCTCGCACTGCTTTTCAAATTGTCCTGCCATCCATTGGAGAAGCTCTTTACACTCCATCTCTGGATCTGTGCTGCAACAAGAAGAAAGAGAAGACACCACCAAGTGCGGCACCAAAAATATAACAACTCCTTCTTAGGCTTTTATCAACCACTGCTGCACCCCTGTACCAGTATCCTTAATAACCCCCTTTATTCACGGGTTACCTGACACAGGTGTAGACTCAAGCTTGTCAGGAATGAAGGTCACGGCTTGTTCTCTCAACTCCAGCTCTTACCTCCGCTGCAATTCTGCATTTAAATCCTCAGCAGGCCTTTGGTGTTTTTCCACAGGTCTTCCATGAGAGTTCTTGCGTGGTTGCAAATCATGCGCAAGCATATGAAAAAGTAGAATCCGTAAAACTATGCCACCTGTCGCGCCCCGTGCCCAGGCTGGGACGTGCCTTTGTATTGTCCTTAAATAAGGAAATCCAGAGCCAAGGCTTCTGGGAGTTGTAGTTGTGAGGTCTCAAACAATAAAGTTGTGACTCGAGGGTTTTAGGCAAACACAGGAATTTTTATATTTTCTCCTTTTCAAAAGAGTATTTAAAAGCTCAACACATGACAAAATAAATGGGATTCTTCTCCACACAAAATTCTAACAAAAAGACCCTCTTTACTGGAACAGAACACTGCAACTGCTTCTATCAGCTTTAAGCACAAATAGCTGTTGCCTTTTAAACTTTCAGCATTCAAAAATAAAGCTTTAAACTGCTTCTGCCAGCTTTAAGCACATGTAGTTATCTCTTTCAAACTTTCAGTCTTCAAAAATAAAGCTTTAAGTGCTTCTGTCAGCTTTAAGCGTATGTAGCTGTTTCTTTCAAAGCCTCCAGTATTCAAAATAAAACTTTAGCTGCTTCTGTCAGTTTTACTCAGACAATTTGTTTCTAGGTTTTTCTCCTTTCAAAACCTAGAACTTTTATGCTGTTTTCTTGCAAAGCGAGCAGTCCATTAATGATTCTACAGACTCCTTATCAGAATCATAACACTCTGTTTGCATTTGTTCATAACCTGTGTCTGTTATATCTGGGTTTAAATCAGCTTGCCCAATCTCAGGTTTAATCTCTTCTAACAGCTCTAGGACCTTTCTCCAGTGAGACTTCTCTTTATGCTCAGGGTTCTTAGCAGGCACATGGAGATTCTTTTTTTTCATCAACCGGCACAGAGCCTCTAACTGGCTCACATTACTTTTATTTACAGTTCTATTCACACACCTTTTGGGAGTTGGCAGTTTTCCAGCCGGTTCATGAGCTGCTGCTATCGTACCTTGCTCCTTGTCAGTAGCTCTCCCAGGCAAAACCCTCCTGCCTCCAGAATCAGCTGTAGTTCCCCTGCAGTACTGACTTCCTTTGGGAACGTGGCTCCCTGTGTGTTGGTTTCCTTTGGAATCCTCTCTGGTCCTGACCCTGGTAACTCTTTGTCCTTCAGCTCCCCTGAAGTTTCTTTCTCCTTCTGCACCACTGGTGGTCCTCTCTCCTTCCGTTTCCCTGGTGGTCTCCTCCCACTCTTCTAATCCCCTGGGCTTATATGAGTGTGCCTGAACTATCGGGCCATGCTCCTCCCCCAGGTGCCTCTCATTAACTTCACAGCTTGCCTCAGAGCTTGGGCGTGGTCTGTACCCAGCAACTACGTGTGTTTTTTTCTCTTTGCCTGCAGTCTGAAAACCACTGCTTTCTGGCCTGTCTCTTTCCTTAAAAGTAAAAGCCTGTTTTTCTTCCAGTTCCATAGGCTCAGATACACTTTTCCCATCACCATATATATATATATATATATATATATATATATATATATATATATATATATATATATATATATATATATAAAGGTGTAAAATTAAAAAGAAGCTAAAAACTGCATTGTAAGAAGTTCTAAAACTTCCTCGGCTGCCCACCCCCCAGGAGGAGGCAGAGCTAGTGGTTCTAAAGAAAAGCAAGATAACCCATATAAGGGGTATACAGGGGAAGAGACAGGAAAGGGGTATGTTCAGAGCAAAAGGATAAAAGTAAGGTAGCCCGAGCAAGGTGCGTACCTCACTTAATGCTGTTAGGCATGATGCTGTGAAGGTACCCGCTGTCTAGACCAGTGTTTCCCAACCCAGTCCTATGGGGCACACCAGCCAGTCAGGTTTTCGGGATATCCCTAATGACTATGCATGAGATATATATGCATTAGAGATATCCTGCCAACCTGACTGGTTTGTGGCCCTCCAGGGCTGGATTTGGAGACCCCTGCCTAACACCTCTGTCATCTAAGATTGTGAGTGGGCAAGGTGCAGATGTCCAAGACATCAAAAAGGTATATAGAATGTGTCACATTCCTCCTCACTTCTCACCACCACCAAAATATTGTCTATTAGACAACTTTTTGGTGGTGGTGAGAATCGAGGAGGAATGTGTCACATTCTATATACCCTTTCAATGTCTAGGACATCTGCACCTTGCCCACTCACAATCTTAAATGACAGAGGTGTAAGGCAGGGGTCTCCAAATCCAGCCCTGGAGGGCCACAAACCAGTCAGGTTGGCAGGATATCTCTAATGCATATATATCTCATGCATAGTCATTAGGGATATCCCGAAAACCTGACTGGCCGGTGTGCCCCATAGGACTGGGTTGGGAAACACTGGTCTAGACAACAAAATTGTACAATAAATCTGTTTCACAACAACTTCTCTCTGAGTCTCATTGGTCATATTGGCCTTAGGGAAATTGGCTACAGGCAAAGGTAGAAGTATTTCTAACAGCTTGGGGGCTCATTCCACGATCCCACCACAGGAGGGGGGACTCCTGCTGGGAAGGGACAGGAAAACACGTTCTGTTGAGTTCAACAGTCTCGCTTCCCTCCCTGCTGAGAGATTCCCCTGCTGGCTGGTAATGATCCTGGAGCTAAACAAAGAACAGAAGTGTTGTGAACCAGAGTGTGAGAAGTGATAAATTAAAAGGACTGCAGAAGCAACCAAGAAGATTCTGTGCACAGACCAAGGTAAGAAAAAGTGGGACTTTTTGGAAATTACTTTGGTGGTTGGGCCATTCTATTGGGTACCGAGACTGCTTGTGTGTGAGTGAGATGTACAATTGTGTACGAAGCGAGTGTGGAGCCCTGATCCGCGGTTCTGTACTCCCACGAGGGGGACAGCCGGAGACGGACAAAGCAAAGAGGCAGAGCAAGTGCAATAAGTCTCAGTGGGATAATAAATAGATAGAATGGGGGGAAGCCTAAGTGTTAAAAAGGGGCAGGGAGAGGGAGCTAGGAAAATGAAGCTAGCTGATATTCCCTCAAATAGTCCCCTGGGTAGGATGTTGAAGCATTGAAAAGAGAATAAGCTAACCAAGGATAAGGATAGGCAAAAGATGATTGTATATTGTTGCTTGATCTGGACCCAAGAGAGTAACCACCCTCCTGCTGTATTTTGGCCCAAGTATGGGGCAGAGGAGGACTGGATCTGTCAAGCTTTAAATATATATGTAAAAAGTAAACCAAGGGTGGGGAATGAGGAAGTCCAGTATGCAGAATGTTGGTGTGGGGAGGGTTCAGAGCAGATGTTCCCCTTGAGAACTAAGCCTAGGAGAAGTAAGGGAAAAGGAGGATCAGGGTGATTCCTCACTCCTCACCAGAGCAGATGGGAGGGTCCTTGGCCTGGATGTTACCAATGTGGAGAACAAGGACATTTTAAAAGGGAATGTCCTAGATTGAGAGATGAGGAAGAAGCAGCTATGATGGCTTATGGAGAAGAATAGGGAGGTCAGGGGTCTTCTAAATCATGGTCCTACCAGAAGCCCTTGATAAATTTGAAGGTAGGACCTTGGAAGGAGGAAGTAACGTTCCTTATAGATACGGGAACGGCGAGATCTTCACTAAATTTTAAACCACGGGGAACAACACTGACTAAAGATCAGTTGGTGGTCTTGGGGGTGAAGGGGGAGGACTTTGCTTTCCCTGTCTTCGAGAAAATGACCATAGAATGTGACCAGGAGCAGGTCCAAGGGGACCTGTTGTTTATACCTGGAATTGGCAGTAATCTTCGGGGAAGGGACCTCATAGTGAAACTAGGATTAAGATTGGAGATAGCCGACCACCAAATAATACCCATTATAGGAATCCTGACCGAGGAAAGTGAAAAGGAAATTGACCCACAAGTATGGGTGCAGGAGGGAAATAGAGGGGGGCTACAGATACCCCCATTGAAAATAACATTGAAAAAAGGAAGGAGAAGTAGTGAGGCAAAGGCAGTACCCAATCCCATTAGAAGGATGGAAGGGACTGACCCCAGTAATAAAGGGCCTAGTAAGAGATGGGTTAATAGAGCCCTGCATGTCTCCTTACAACACCCCTATCCTGCCCGTAAGGAAGCTGGATGGAATATACCGGCTGGTGCAGGATTTAAGGAGCTTGAATAAGATTGTTCAGACCCGATACTCTGTGGTCCTGAACTCTTATACACTGCTGAGCAAAATTCCACATGAACACAGGTGGTTCAGTGTGGTGGGTTTGAAGCCTGCCCCCTAGTGGTAGAAAGCAGTGATTTATTTTCATTTGAGTGGGAAGACCCAGACACAGGCAGGAAACAGCAGTACAGGTGGACAGTACTCCCTCAGGGGTACACGGAATCCCCAAATCTATTCGCCCAGATACTGCAACAGGTCCTAGAGGCCTTTGCGATACCTGAGGAGGTGAAGCTTCTCCAGTATGTGGATGATCTTTTGATCTCTGGAACTAAAGAAAAGATAGTGTTAGCAACCACTACTGACCTATTAAACCTCCTGGGGAAACAAGGGTTAAGAGTGTCTAAAAGTAAACTGCAGTATGTTCAAAGGGAGCTTCGATACTTGGGGCACTTAATCAGTGAGGGAAAGAGAAAATTGAATCCCAAACGGGTAAAAGGTATAACGGAATTACCCTTACCAATGACTAGGAAGGAGCTTAGAAAGTTCCTAGGACTGACCGGATATTGCCGGCTGTGGATAGATTCCTATGCACAAAAGACCAAGGGTCTATACTTGAAACTATTAGAAAAATAACCTAATAGATTGATCTGGAAAGGGGAAGGGGAGGCTGTGGAACATGAGCATGACTGTTTGGATGTGATAGAGTACCAAACTAAGGTATATCCAGACCTGAGTGATATTCCCCTCCATGCAGGGGAACAATTGTTCATTGATGGATCTTCCAGGGTCATAGTGGGGAGAGGCATAATGGGTATGCAGTGGTTAGTGGAATTGGGAGAACCCTTTTGGAATCAGGAAGGTTACCCAATAAGTGGTCAGCGCAAACCTGTGAACTCTATGCCCTTAATCAGGCACTCCTCTTACTAGCCCAGAAAGCAGGTACTGTGTACACAGATTCCAGGTATGCCTTAGGAGTAGTACAAACGTTTGGAAAAATCAGGCAGGAAAGAATTTTAATAAATAGCAGAGGGAAGGAACTAATTCATGAAGAGTTAGTAAGACAAGTCTTAGAAAATTTAATGCTGCCAGAGGAAGTGGCAGTAGTGCATATGCAAGGACATCAGAAAGCAGCTACTACTGAAGCATGGGGAAACAGGCTAGCAGATGAGGCAGCAAAGGAAGCTGCTTTAAGTCCAGATCCCATCACAATTGTCATCAGCACTCCCTAGTGACCAGTGGCTGTAAGGGTAGGCTGAGCATTTTTATTGTTTCAAGGAGGAAAGGGCTCTTTAAGGCCAAGTGCAGGTTGGTCTTTGTAGTCCAGCACCTTGTATGAACAAATTGTATAAGCCAAATAGAGGGTATTAAGGCTTTTATTTCCCCTTTAACGCAAAGGCTCAGTAAGGCACAGAAATAAAGAAAGTCCTTTCTTTCAAGGTTTCACCAAACATAAGCAAGAAGAAAAACTGTTACAAGTTTCACAGTTGATTGGAGAGATTAACTGAAAGATTCTCTTACTTCAGAGCAACTTAAATAATCAAAACAATTCTCTGGCATTTAGCACAAAACATGAGCATTCTCAAAGCAAAAAGGTCTGTTCAATTCACAGTTCTGCTAATGACTCAAGGCTACTAACAATACACAAGGTACAATCCATAAATTCATCTGGAGGCATGGGAATAGGGTTCTCTAGGTCTATTTCCATGGACTCTGGGTCACTGGCCTCTCCCTCTGAATTGGATGTCTCCCTTGCTGCTGTACTTTCCCAGACTGTCTCTGTTTGCTTGTTTCCAATAGGGCTGTTCTAAGGCTCCCAAACGAACATGGCCTGTTCTTCTGCCCTTAAATACTGGTTTGTAAAGCTCTGACTTGTTTCCTTTTCTCCTGCACTGAGCATATGTTTCACCAGAGCTTCTAGGAGATAAACTTTCTTTTATAAATGAAGTGGCACCATACCTGGGCTTCCTCCTGTAGCTGGTATAACTGGAGCTTCCTCTCCGAGGCAGCTCTCTATGGAGACAGACTTTCTCTTGGAACCTTCTGAGCAGTGCTTTACCTTTCTGTAGTTCAGGAAAACCTGGTGAGGAATCCGGATTTCCTTGCTTCTGGGTAAAGGTAGCTCTGCTATTAGAACCTTTCCTTCTTGTACCTCTTAATCCTGATTCAGACTCCTTCGGTGAGCGTAGGCCTCTCTCAAAGCATGGCTTCCTCCTCACAAGCTCTTTGCCTTTGTGGTCCTTTGCTACCGAGTCTCTCTCCAGACTGACTCTCCTCGAGCTGTCTTTCTTTCTGACTTTCTCTGCTCCTTTTCCAGCACTTACTATTCTGGGCATTCTGCTTGATCCAGCTACGCTGCTTGGGCTGGAGGTGTCACTCCTTCCGTCTGAAGTGCTTCTCCTGGCAGTCTCTCTCTGGACTGTCCCTCGCTGGACTGCTTTCCTCCAGACTGCTTCCCTCTGGACCGGTTCCCTCTGAACTGGTTCCTCCTGCTGGCCTGCTTTCCTCTGGACTGGTTCCTCCTGCTGGCCTGCTTTCCTCTGAACTGCCTTTCTCTTATAAAGGCATTCTACCTTTGAGTTTCCCGGGCTTGTCGTCAGGTGCAGCTGATTAGCTCTTACATAATCAGTGGCTGGGTGTGTTAACTCAGCCTCAGTAGTTTTGCTCCTGCTCCCTCTAGCTGGGCTGCAAGGTAATTGCATCCTCTGCACATCAACAGCTCTGTTAAAGACAGGGTTTTTTTCTAAGTCTGCACTCTCAGTAGCTTCAGCTTCATGACACAATACATGTACTGACCCCATCAGTCCCTCCCACAGTGCCCATCCCAAAGTTCTCTGAAAAGGAAGAGCAAGACTTAGGGGAACTAGGGGCTATAAAAACCGAGGAAGGAAGGTGGATATTGCAGGATGGGAGGGAGAGAGTGAACAAACAAATTGCCAGAGAAATCATTAGCATTTTGCATCAAAGCAGTCACTGGGTAGTGCAGTCAATGTGTGATTTGATTTTGTGAAAATACTGATGTGTGGGAATTTATACTGTGGCCAAACAAGTGTGTGAGGAGTGTATGGTGTGTAAAATATTAATCAGAAAGTGTTGAGAAAACAAGTCCTGGGAGGACAAAAACCTAGCTTAAGACTTTTTCAGAATGTGCACTGCAGGTTGATTTTACGGATACATTCTGGTAATTGTAAGAAGTTCTAAAACTTCCTCGGCTGCCCCCCCCCCCCCAGGAGGGGGCAGATCTAGCGGTTCTAAAGAAAAGCAACATAACCCATTTAAGGGGTATAAAGGGGAAGAGACAGGAAAGGGGTATGTTCAGAGTAAAAGGATAAAAGTAAGGTAGCCCGAGCAAGGGGCGTACCTTACTTAATGCTGTTAGGCATGATGCTGTGAAGGTACCCGCTGTCTAGACAACGAAATTGCACAATAAATCTGTTTCACAACAACTTCTCTCTGAGTCTCATTGGTCATATTGGCCATAGGGAAATTGGCTACAGGTAAAGGTAAAAGTATTTCTAACATCCACATGCAGAGCCCTAGACCAGTTGCCTTTCTCAGATGATCAATATGATTCTTTACAGAATCAGAAGAGGGACTGATGAGACAAACGCCTAGATCCCCCCCCCCCCCTTCCACCTCGGCAGCTTACTAGGATATTATGAATTATTTCTGTAGTTATAGATGGATAGTATAAGCTTGTATTAGTAATATTATAAATTATGTTCACTCTCCCCTTTAAGGAGAAAGCAGGTTATCTTAACCAGGAATGTGAGGCCCTTTATTGTCCACTTTCCTGAATAGATGCCAGAGAGTCTACAAAGGTGTCCCTCTGGAATTTATCCAATTGAATTACTAGTCTGAGAGAGACAAGACTGATACAGGACAAAAAACTGTTTTTCTTCAGAGATTTCTGTTTGTGTTGATTGATGCAAAAACTTCAATAAAAGGGCCAATGGAAATATTGACTTTGAAACAGACGGGAAGAAGCTGCAGACTTAGTAGTCTCCCTAGCTGCTTCCTCTTTGGCCTAAGATTTTATACAAATAATTTCAAATGTCTGTGTTTTATTTGCTTTAACAACCATTCCTCCTGTCCAGCCATACGAACCGAGGATATATAAGCAAGTCTTGAAGTTGTTTGAAGTTACCCTGTAAAATCAATAAATGTCGGTAAGGCAAGTGTCTCCAGCATTCACTGTTGAAGAAGTGGCAACCTCTCTGTCCACTCATCAGTGAGTCATAGCTGTTCCTCCATGGCAGCCAGCTGCTGTCAGAGCATTTGCAGCTACTGCCACATCTCCACTGGCAAATGCAGTTGGGATGAGAACTTCATCTCCATCAGACAGAGGAGATGTGACTGTGGCTCCAACACTATAGCTATCTCTTGACTGTCATCCTTCTCCTGGAATGATATGGAGGGAGGGGAAGTATGAGGAAGAGATGTAGGAGGGCTGAGAGTCAACAGGCTCCACCACAGTTGCAGGAATCTACAGGCACTCATCTCTCTAGGGTGGTGGGGCCAGGCCTGCACTCACATTGTGCAAAGATCCTAGAGGAGGTACGCCTGTATCATCCAGCTGAGCTGTTGGAAAAAGATTTTTTTTTTTAGTGCCATCAAGTCAGTGTTGACTCATAGCGACCCAGCTACCTCTGGGTTTTCTTGGTAATGTATCACCGGAAGTAGATTGCCAGCCTTTTCTTCCGAGGCAATGGAGGGTAAAGTGACTTGCCCAAAGTCACAAGTAGTGCCAATGGGAATTGAACCCTTGATCTTCTGGATACTAGGCAGTTGCTCTAACCACTAGGCTACTCCTCCAGATAAAACTGATGAATACATGACATGTGGTGACACAGAGCAGGCCTTGTTCCCATCATTCTGTAATCATTATTTAAGTTGTGCATGTATCACCTTAACGTTGTGATTATCTACCAACTTTATTTTATTGCATGCATTCTTACTAAGACCTACCCTTGCAGCACCCCAAACTACTGTTTCATGGTGCCTCATTTCTGCCCTCCCACTTGCAAAGGGAAAGCAGTGCTTTTCACTTGTGCATGTCTCTTTCTGATGCCTTCAATATGATGTGCAAACATGTGAGGTCATTCCCTCAAATAACAGACTGTAGCCTGAAAAAGCTGTTCAGGGGAAAGAAGTGCTGCCCTTCTTCCACCAAGTGAAGAATGTAGGGGATTAAGGCAACTTGTCCTCTAGTGAGTAAATCTGGGACACGTGGAGCCCAATTCATGGAGGAAGACGTCCAGGCTGCTCAGACATCCCAGATGAAGAAGGGACTGTGTGCACCCGATTCTGGTCAGCGGGAACAAAATATCCCCGTGGTAGCCAGAATGGGCCCTTGGATGGCTCGGCATGCCCTCTCTGCCTGCAGGGATGTCCTACTCATAGGCAACCCTGGCATCTGTGGCTCTGGCCCCCCATTTTCCTGCCATATAAGCAGCATGTACAGGGCCGGGACCTGAATTGGCCCTATACATGCTGCTAGGCTGCCCCACCCCCGCTCTGCCCCGTTCCTGCCCCCCGCTGGTTCTCCCCATCCTGATGCACAGGACATACAGGGAGAGCTGGAAGGGGTGTCAGGCACAGATGTCTTTCAGGGTTGGATGTGCAGCCTCGCAACCTGCATTCGTGAATGATCTCCTTGATCTCTATAATGCTATAATTGAGCAGAATTCCAGATGGGAGTAAGGGAGATTCTATGCAAGGAAATTTTTCATTACCTACTGTCATACTACACCTCCAGGTATGTTGGTTAGGCTAATACAAAGTGTTACACATGCCCCAGGTCTGACAAATAAGTCCAGAATAGCAAAGAATTCTGAAAGCTCCAGAGATAATGCCATGCAACTATTTCAGCAATGATCAATGCAGGTTTTATATTAAATCACATATTTTACCTGTCTGGTGGTACATGCAGGTTGCTGTCAGAACCAACCAGCTACTAGCTCAGCGTTACCTCATAAAAATCAGGAACTGGGCCATAGGTTGATTTTTCTACATGTGCTATGGAGAAGAAAGGGGATGGAGCAAGGAGAGTTGTTCTCGTATGCTATGCTGAGTCTGTCCCAGTTACACACCCCCACTCCATGCTTTCACACGAGGAGAGGCCCATAATAGGGAACCAACTTGACTGACTGCTCCAGCCACAACCCCTCTTCTCCTGTTCTCTAATGTTGCCTTGGAAGGGAGAAGCAAGAACAGGAGGTAGAGGGCTGCTTTGTAATAGAAAAGGGGCTATATCCTCATGATCCCAGACCTAAGCATAACCTTGCCAGTCAATACCATGGCACACCAGAGGCTTTCTCTATGCAACCAGTGTGGCATGGCATACTGGTTGAGATGCACTACCATTGCATTAAGGATATGTGCATGAGATGGAACTAAAGTTCAGAATTTACAGTTTAGTTATCACTATGCAGACAAATTTCACATAATTTCAGAGGATGGTTGAACATGTGAAGATGGAGAGGTTTTAGGCATTGTGGATATTGCATAGGTATGTAGAGTAGGCACATGGCTATGAATTTACATGCTGCGGGGTTGATCTTGAAGACAGGGTGCATCAATTGGTTGGGTAGTATGGAAACATTTCCTGCAAGACAAACATGGAAGAGGCTATGGTGCATGGAAAGAAAGGAGAGATAAACAGTATTGTGCACACCCTTAAGAATGCACAGAGGATTTGTTAGCAGTGTCTGTTTGGCTATTACCCGCTGCTTGTTGAGGCTGGCGTGAGCAGTGTTCTACAGGCTAGCCTATGAAGCAGGTTTGCTTTTACTTTGGCTGGTAGATGGCGAAGTCATTCTATATGCAGAGATGTGGGCAAGGAAGGCAGTATTTAAAAACATACATATGGCATTACTAAATCGAGATACCTTGTCTGAGAACTCTATGCTGACCTGCTTCCTATTCCATGTCTGCTCAGACTTACTTCAGCCACTGTGCACGATCAGACAGCGTATCTGGCCTGCTTCTCCAGATCCTCAATCTGGAGAGAGAGAGAGGGAAATAGACACACAGGCTAACTTTGCCACCTGTTCAGCTATCTTGCAAGGTCTCTTGTGGAATCTTATGAATGATTTGCAAGTCTTCCATTGAGAGCATGTGTGAGTGATGCCTTTATGGTGTGAAAAGAGCTCATCTTGCAGCAGGATGGTTCAGGTCTAGCAAGCTGGTCCCCTCTGACCTTTTCCTTCTGTAGTATTAACATGTAGCTATGCTACATGCCACTCACTGCACAATATCGTTGGCCTTTTATTATTGAACGATCAAAATCACAATACTACAAAAAAATCGTTCACTTTCACCACTGTTGAGGATCAGAAATGAGTATTGAGGTCTCAGTAAAAAAAGAGCACAGCTATTAAGACTCGCGTCAAAATATAGCAAAGTGCTTTATCACATCAACGACATCCAAACTGCATTTAAAACAGGCTACTAGTCGTCACCTCTTTAATGAAAACTGTGATAAATGAAGCTTGTGAATGGGCTAGTCAGCAGGATGTTTTTTTTAGTGACGCTGGACGTTGTTTCATTATATACCAGCATCCCGCAAAGGGTGGCTTTAGAGGTGGTGGAAAGAGTGTTAAGCCAGAGGGGGGATATGTCAGAAGACAAGCGAGATTTCATCATCAGTTTAGCTCGAATAGCGATTTTTCATAATTATTTTGTGTTTCAGGGGGTATTATATCTACAAAAAGCAGGAGTGGCTATGGGGGCCACCTGCGCCCCGTCGATCGCAAATTTTTACATGGGGTTCTTTGAACAACAATGGGTAATCCCTTCAGTATATACTGTCACCCACCTACATACCCCCCAAAGGCAAAGGACCTGGGGGTTTCAGTGAGGCCTCTTCTTAGGTAGCAGGGACAAGTAGTGCCCCCTGGGAGTTGAAGTCCCACTAGCTATTCAATAAAAAGAGTGTAGTCGTGGACGAGTAGCTAGGCTGTTTTTAAAGAGGTATTTTATTTCCCTTCCCGGGAGAACTTCTGCAGTCAGGAATCACAAAGGTAAATAAACCATGCTTCTGGCATAACACAAAATGGAACTACAAAAATTACACAGGAATGCTTCTTTTCAGCTTAGGGCAAAACAAAAAGTGCAAAACAAGCCTTGTAACTTACAACAGCTGTGGATTGAAATCTGTTCCTTTAAATAGATTTCCCTTCTGCACGCTTCAGCAGAAAGAGGTCACATTATCTGCAAATACAAGTGTACAATCCATCTGGAAATCCTCTGAGTTTTCCACACAGTAATCACAGTCCATGTCCTCATGAGCTTCCCTGCAATTCTCTTCTGTGGGATTGGAACTTACACCAGTATTCAAAAATCCCTCCTCTCTCTGGCAAGGGCTTCTCTCTTCCTCACTAGTAAAGTGGAATGGAAAGTTACCATGCAGTGTAGACTTTCCCTCTAGAGGGCCATGCCCTTCAGGACAAGTGTATGTAAAATCCTGCTTTTCAAGTGCCCCTCTACTCCAGGGAATTGGCCTTTCTTCAGGCTGGCCTCTGCCGGAACCTTTGTAGCTGGGAAACTGAAAATAGCCTTTCTCCCTTGAAAGCTTTTCACTTCCCCTTACAGGACGTGTTTCTTTGAGCCTGGAAATCTCCTTTGGACCAGAGCTTCTATTCCCCAGGTACCTGCTCTCATGGAAGTTCCCTCTCACAGCTTCTCTCCGTTTGCTGGTAGGAATCCCTCTGTGTCCCCAACGACCAGACTCTGGTTCAGTGCAGCCCAACTCTCTGGCACTAACCTCAGGTATTCCCTCTTGGGCAAACTCCTCTGAGACGCTGCTGGACTCCCCGTCTGAAGTTCTCAGGTATGTGTCCTGGTTAGCATTCCTGTTAGCTCTCCCGTGTGTTCTGCTCTTTCTCAAGACTGACTCATTTATAAGTGCGTCACTCTTTGAGTTTCTCATAAGTTCAAGTCTCTGCAGCTGTTCCTGATCCTCTAATGAGCTATGAGGTAATGCTTTGCTGGGGCGTTTACCTACACCCGGTGCTAGTGTTTTTGTTGGTTGCCTATAGCAACCCCTAGCCATGTGCTTTGAGCTGCCCATTTTAAAACTGCTCTGCACATTTTCTTCTGTTTCCATAGGCACTATTTGCCTTACGCCATGACAATACTCCCCACATTTTAATGTGGAGGAGATACATTGATGATATTTTCTGTCTGTGGAAAGGAACAGAGGAGTCCCTCCAGCATTTTTTGGAGTGGATTAACAACTGCGATGAAAATATAAAGTTCACGCACATTTACCATAGGGATACAATTATTTACTTGGATGTTAGTATAGTTAGGGGTACTGATGGTTGGTTAACAACAATTTTTAAGAGGCCCACAGATAAGGTCACCTTTCTCCATTTTGGGAGTATGCATCCAAGACGTTTGAAGGAGGGGCTCCCTTTTTCACAGTTTTTACGCTTTAGGCGTAACTGCTCTGATAAAGCCGATTTTAAAAATAAAGCAAAACTGTTGTATAACAACTTTATTCAGAGAGGATATCCGAGCCCTGTAGTTAAGCGTGCCTATCAGAGGGCACTATTTAATCATAGAGCTGCCCTGTTGAAAATGAAACCTCCCAGTAGTACTGTTAATTTTGATGATGATCACATTAATTTAATCACAAAATTTTCCCCTTTAAGCAATGAAATTCAAAAAATACTTTAAAAACATAGTAATATTTTGGCGGTGATACCTGAGATAACAGATAAATCTATAAGGTGTGTTTGGCAAAGGGATCGCAACCTGAAGGAATGGTTGAGTCCCGCAGTATTGCCACCAGTTGTGGAAGGGTCTCGGACCACATTGGAGGCAGGCCATTCAAGTTGTGGAGCCTGTGATATCTGTGGTATCAACATCACTGCCGTAGATTTTTCATATCAGGGAGTAATGGTGAAGATAAAACATAAGACTACTTGTAGTTCATCTTGCGTAGTTTATGCTGTAATGTGTCCATGTGATCTGTGCTACATTGGGAAGACTATACGCCCTTTTTACATACGTATGAGGGAGCATCGGAGCTGCCTTAAGCATAAGGTTATGGAGGCTCCGATGGTTCAGCACTGTGTACAGCAGGGTCATATCTTTGAACAACTGCGGTGCTTGTGCATTGACCAAGTTGTAAGGGGAAAAGAGGGTAGGACCATAGACCAGGAATTGATTAAAAGTGAGCAGAGATTGATTTATCGATTTAATACATTGGTCCCGAAGGGATTAAATAGTTGCATTGAATGGTCGGCATGTTTGTGACATGATATAAGAGCGTTTTGTTTCTTTGATAGTCTGTTGGGAGGTCCCTAGCTTCTACCACACGTTTCTGGTCCACACGTAGATAGGAGGGCTAGTTTCTCATTGACATCAGTATAATAGTGATGGGTAGCTGATGTAATCATGATGTGCGGGAGTATTAAGTACGGGCAGAAGTGCGTTTTGTTTAAGTAGGCGTTTCCTTTGCCCCCGGGTGGAGTACGGGGAGTTAGGTCCTTATGGACTTTAGAGAAATAGTGATGTGTTGAGTTTTTGATAATGAAACAAGAGAGCATTAGATACGAGCAAGGGGAAGATCCTGTTGAAGTAGGCATTTTTTCGCATGCATGGCAAAATGACGTATGAAGTGTCTATTGGTTGTGAAGTCATATTCGACGTTCGAAGGGCTTTAAAGATGGGACTGGGATCAGCAGTCCGCATGCGCGGCGTTTTTGTTCACCATGGCGGTTGAAGTTCTCCCGGTGTTGAGAGCAGTTTGAAGCCATAGTTTGAGTGCACGCGGGCAGCATCAAAGGTAAGGCATTTAATAATGGTGTATTTTGTTGTTTTGTGTGAGAAGTTAAGTTTAGTGCAGTTGGGATAGGAATGATGTTTTTTTTTGTATTTATTTGCAGTGTTATTCATGATAAACAGATCCCCTGAAGAAACATTAGTGTGAAACGTCTTGATGGTACCGGGGATGTATGTCGGGATCAATCAGAAATTTAGAGCTGTCTAGTCGCACAAGATAAGTTTTAGTAGTTTTCATTAAAAAGGTGACGACTAGTAGCCTGTTTTAAATGCAGTTTGGAGGTCATTGATGTGATAAAGCACTTTGCTATATTTTGACGCGAGTCTTAATAGCTGTGCTCTTTTTTTACTTAGACCTCAATACTCATTTCTGATCCTCAACAGTGGTGAAAGTGAATGATTTTTTGTAGTATTGTGACATGCTACTCACTGGCATTTCCCTATCTCTCTCTTAGGAGCCCTGCCTAAGGTTCCCACACAGCAGCAGGGTCAGAGTGCGTGGCAATGAAGGATATTATTTAACATTTCTTATATACCACCTTTTATGATATCAAGGTGGTTTACATTGAACAAACTGAAATTACATTGAACAGGGCATTATAACTTGGAGGTAACTATTTTACAGGGAACATGGGCAATGGAGGGTTAAGTGGCTTACCCAAGACCACAAGGGGCACCTGTGAGGCTAGAAACCCCAGTCCTTCCAACCCAAGGTTGCTGTCCTCTAGTGGGATTTGAACCCCCAACCTTCCAGCCTAAGGTAACTTGCCCCAATCACTAGGCCACTCCTCCCTTCCTGGTTGCTGGACTTTTCATGTAGTAGTTGTGTGGCCCCTTTCATATGTGCCCTTTTTGTAAGCCTATGTGCTCCTGCCTTCTCTTACTCTCTCCCCTGAAAAAAGAGCATACCCTCTGAGATGCAAAGTGTCCCACATTGGGAATGTGCTCTGTAGGTTAGGGGCTTATCTCACATTCTCACTCCTTCTATACCTTCTCCCCCCCTCTCACCCACTATAGCCTCTGTACCAATTCACTGCTCCAAATCATTGCTTTGCTTTATAGCCCTCAGAGAAGGAAATGCTGGTGTAGCAAGCAAGCAGTTGGATAACATCAGAGTGTCCTTTTCCATTTACTTACCATCCCCTTCCCTGTTGGATACATGCCATCAGACTTATGCACATATTTGAAACCACTGTGTGAAGGGCATTTTGCGGGTGGATGATTAGAAGTGGCATACTCCTTTATTAATGTGACAAACTGTATAGTAAGGTGTTCGCAGATTGCCTTTACTGCAGTTCCTTTCTCCAGCCCCATAGAGATCCTATACTATGTTATCGGTGGTTCCCTATTATTGGACAAGCACACATCCCTTCCATGTTCTACTTTCTCTACCATGGGGATACTGTGTAAAACATTTCCCTGTTTTTTATGAAATTTCCACACTTAGGAAATATGCTACCCTTCCCATGCCAGGCCCCTGTCGGCACTTACCTCTCTGGGCTATATAGCTTGCCGGTTATATTGCCTGATCAACTTAAATGCAAATAACCCACTGTTTGAAGGAAAAATGCTACAATCAATCATATACTCCTTCCCATCAAGTGCAAATTCTGAAGGATAAAAAATAATAAAGATAGAGACTATCAGAAAGGAGCGAAGCATACTGTGGAATGCTCACACTTGTTGCTCACAATTTCAGTCATTAGTCAACTAAAGAATACCAAAAGGATATCTATTTGTGCTTTATCGACTATAGCAAGGCTTTTGACTGTGTAAACCATGAGAAACTCTGGGCCACATTAAGAAGCATGGGTATACCAGAACACCTGATCGTACTCTTGCACAATCTGTACATTGATCAAGAAGCAACAGTTCGAACGGAACAAGGAGAAACAGAATGGTTTAAAATAAGCAAAGGTGTAAGACAAGGCTGCATACTTTCCCCCTACCTGTTTAATTTATATGCAGAACAAATCATCAGAGAAGCAGGATTGTATAAAGACAACAGAGGTGTGAAGATTGGTGGAAGACTCATCAACAACCTTCGCTATGCTGATGATACCACATTACTGGCTGAGAGTGAACATGATCTGAAACATTTGCTTCTCACAATCAAAGAACATAGTCTCAAAATGGGCCTGCACCTTAATGTAAAGAAGACAAAGATCACAGCCGGGCGACCCGTATGTCCGCCTCGGGTCAGTAGCCACTACCCCCCCCCCACCCCTTCCCTCCCCCTCCCTCCTTCCCTGCCCACATATTATAGTCTTACCATTTCTTTCAACCAACAATACTTTTATTTAACATACTTTTTGGGATTACAGCATACAAAAACTGTTGGCCACAGCATGAAAACTACACATTATCAACCTTAAAAACATTAAAACAAAACATTAATGCATAACCACTTATCTTACACCTGCTAAGAGGCACAGCCCGCCCTCTTTCTTTCTACGAGGCCCGGCAGTGATGTCTGAAAATTGCCGTCTAAGCCTTTTCCCACTGCCCCCCCGGTTCCTATGGGCATACCCTAGGAAGGGGCGCCTGCCGCAACAGACCTTTTCTGCTCCCCTTCCGTTCGCCGCAGTGTCCTGCTTTGCCACCACCCACGGCCCGTCAAAGGCGTGAGCAGGGCTACGTTGCTCGTCCCTTCCCCCTCCCGTGCCGTGCAAGCTTGGGAAGGCCCTCTGGACACTGTTCCTGTTTTCATTTGCGTGCTGTTGGGGGACAATTGAATTCTAGTATGCCCGCTCCCCCCTCTTCCATGGCTGGGCTGTGCGCTCTCTCCTAAGGGTGGTTCCTATCTTTTCCGCCACCCCTCACAGCTGCGACTCCTCGCGTGCTGAGAGGGTTCCCACCCTTTCCCGCTGCTGTGGCCAACTTGACTCTCTGCCATAACTGCTCGAGTGTTTCCTGTAAAGCACAAATGAATATATCCAATCCAATATCTGATAAATGTACCCCGTCTGCCCGGTACAAACCGGGGCACATCTCGTCTATGAGGTCGTAAATGATATTGCTGCCGCTCATTGCTTCCATAAACCGGGCCATCCACTTATTGACTTTTCGCCGTGTCCTCTCTATTGCCTTATGGGACCATTCCCCTTTCCACACCCGTCTGGGTATAATATGTGACCAGGCAAGGGCCGCTGCCGGGAAGGCATCGCGCAGTGTTAACATGTCTCTCTGCATTTTTTTTGTTAGTTCCACACTGTGTGTACCCGTAAGGTCATTCCCTCCCAGATGCACAATTATTGCCCAAGGTCGTCCTCCATCCTTCTTCATTTGTAAAAGGAGGGGCAGTAGCTGGTCCCACACCATCCCTCTCTTACCCAGCCAGATTATGTTTATGGCGTCGTTCGGGAGACCCAGATTGCTTCCCTGCGGTCTGTTTCTTGCCCTTCTCTCTGCCCAATGGATGAATGAGTGGCCGCATATCCATGCCTCCCGACGGGCGTCGACACCTATTATTCATGACATATAAGCACTGGGACATAGCAACACTCACATACATCATTGTTTCTATATATGACATGCGGAGACTACGAGTGGCCAAGAACACACTCTTCTTTTTTTTTTTTTTTTTTGATTTTTTGACTTCTTATTCATTTAGTGTATATGTATATATCTACATACCGACATATATATCTATATCTATATATATAAATACACACGTCTCTCTGCATTGGCACAATACTGCGTTCTTTGCGCGGCCGGCGTTAAACCGGGCGTACATACAGCTTGTACCTACTGGAGCGCCATCTTCCGAGGTTCATGATCTGCACACTTGACATACCTAAGCTGGCCGCCGTTGACGCGGCCCCGATCCTGAACGAGTGTGTCCCGTACAAGGACTCCTCCAAGCCGGCTGCCACCAAGGATAGCTTGAGTACCCTGGCAAATTGGAATCGCGAGAGCGGGGCCCCGTCCTCATGTACCAACCATTGCTCGGTGCTTCCCGGGCGGAGTTGACTATATTCCGCGAAGGTTCTAATTGGGCAAGACGGATCTCCTGGTAACGGGTGAAGCACAATTTGTGTCCCTTTCGCTTCCGGATCCGTTTTGGATTTCCGGACATATAATGACAGTGTTCCGTCTTGCCAGGTAACATCACCTTTCATAATGCCCCCTTCTTCGTGCGCCCGGCTTGCTGGGGCCACTAGCTCACCTATTCGGAATGCTCCGTAGAAGGCCCATGAAAATGCGCATCTGAAGAGCTTGGCCTCAAAGTCATTAAAACAGATCCGACCCGCAGATGATATTAACTTCTGCAGTATCGAATGAGTTATCGGACGCCTTTTTTCCAGCGTGCGCGGGCCGCTCCGTCACCCAGCCCTTTAACACCCTCGTGATGACGAAATCTGCCGCTGGGCTGTTTCTGCCGCTTGCTTTTGCAAAGAACGAGATCGCTGCGAGTTTTGCCTTGACAGCTGATTTCTTAACTCCGCTATTCTTGGCCCATAGAATCCATTCCAGGATGGCTTCCGTCGTGGGCTCGTTATTTGCTGACCTGCGCCTCTGGCAGAACACCTGGAAGTCCTGCCACGCCTTCAGGTATCTTCGCCTGGTCTTCGCTGATAATGATTTTAGTACAAGGTCCCATACTTCGGCGGACCACAGTCCCATATTCTCTTTGGGACATCCGTTTTGGTCATGTCGGCACCTGGTGCTAACGACTGGAACAGCGAGATCTGAAAGCGAGAGAGAGCGTCGGCAAGGTTATTACACCGCCCTGGAATATGCTCTGCCCTGATGGTTATATTGTAAGTGAGGCACAACATAACAATTTGTCTTAGCAGGGATACCACACCTTGCGTATGGGCCCGCATACCATTTATCGCGTATACCACCGCCACGTTGTCAGTGTGGAATGTGATCGCTCTGTCCTTCAAGTGAGGAGCCCAGATGCCGAGGGCAACTAAGATCGGGAAAAGTTCAAGGAACGTGATGTCGTTTGTGGTGCCTGTGGAGTGCCACTCGGGAGGCCATTCTTCCGCGCACCATGCCCCTCTGAAATATATGCCAAAACCAGTCCCACCTGCGGCATCTGTGAACAAGTCAAGCTCCTCGTTCGGGACCGGGTGTTTTTGCCAAAATGCGATACCGTTGAAGGATTGCAGAAATTGCACCCACATGCAGAGGTCTTCTTTTATCCATTTTGTGACCCGAATTTTGTGTTGCCTCTTCTTGGCCCCTTTCGTTGCCATTGCTATGCGGCGACAGAATACCCGCCCCATTGGCATGATTCTGCAAGCGAAGCACAACAGTCCTAGCAACGATTGGAATTGCTCCAATGTTGCTTTTTTGCGCTCCCGCATGCCTCGCATTGCAGTCTCTAGTTTAATGATTTTTTCCTCAGGGAGGCGAGACAGCTGTTCCCGCACATTGAGTTCTATGCCTAAAAAGGTGATCACCTGAGTGGGTCCACATGTCTTGTCACCCGCCAAGGGGATGCCGAAGCACAAGGCCACTTGCTGGAATACGTTCAGCATTCTTTGGCAATCACTCTTATCCTTCCTATGAATAAAAAATTGTCCAGGTAATGAACGACTGTGTTGGCACCTGCTATGTCTTCCACCACCCAATGTATGAATGCGCTGAATTGCTCAAAATAAGCGCATGAGATTGAGCAACCCATGGGCAAACACATATCATAATAATATTCCCCATTGAAGTAGAAACCCAATAGTTTGAAAGAGTCCGGGTGCACTGGAAGTAATCGAAAAGCGGACTCGATGTCTGCTTTTGCTAGTTGCGACTGCCCTCCATGCCTCCGAATAATATCGATAGCATGGTCAATTGTCGCATACTTCACGGTGCACAAGGATGGATCGATGCTATCATTGACCGATTTTCCTTCCGGGTATGACAGGTTATGGATGAGCCGGAATTTTCCGGGCTCCTTCTTGGGCACAATTCCCAACGGGGATATTACAAGGTCAGGGTTAGGAAGTTCCCTGAAAGGGCCTGCCACCCTGCCGAGTTCTACTTCTTTCTCTATTTTTTGTTGGACTACTGCGTGGAACTTTTTGACTGAAGGGGGGTTGTTTATTATCAGGTGCCGTGTTGGTACCGCGGCCGGGATGCGGAAACCCCATGCAAAACCGTTCTCAATGTCTACGGCTTTTCCCCGCAACGGGTAGGCTCTCAGCCACGGCCGCATTTGATCAAGCCTGATGGGAGTTCTGGCCGTGGCTGTCACTCCCACGTGGCTGCATTGTGCGAAATGGTTTGTTATCCTTACCGGACCTGCAGGTGATCGACGTGTGTCCGCCTCCACAGCTGGAACATACGTGACGGAATTTGCACGGGCGCCAAGTACAACTCCCCGCGTTGTACTGTCGGCATGCTCTGCGAACCGGCATCTGCTGGTTTTGTCGCCATAGTGGCGCCTGAAAGGACTGGGATGTCCCTTCCAGGCACAGCGGACGGTTGGGAGCCATCTCTTCGAGCCACATGTCCACTATCCGGTGTTGCCATGTCATGGTCGGATCTTCTGCTAGGCTTTCTCTGAATTTAATATCATAATTGAGCCAGGCCCAACCCCCTAGCCGCTTATGCGCCTGGGTGATGGTGTCCAGATACTTGATAAGGTACTGGTGCAGCTCAGGCTCCCGTTCCAGGACTACGCTCATATAAATATGAAAGGCCGAAACCCAATTGTTTATGGACTTCGTGATCTTGGGTCTCCGCTCCCCGTACCTATCTTTATCTTTGGCTGCTTTTGCCTCCCCTTCATGATCTTTGATCAATAGGGAAAATATATCAATATATTCCCTGCGCCATATGCGCTTTTTGATTCTCCGCTGAACAGTGCTGGCCAGCGAGCTCACCCCGCAGCGCGGATCCCCACTAACTGCTGCCGGGCCCAATGTCCCCAGGGCGGGTGAGGTCATCTGACCGGCTGACCCGTCTGTTCCCAGGTTGGCTCCCTGTGCGGGTGCCTCCTTGTGAGCCCCCCACACGCGCGCTAGCTGGTTAGATTTTTTGCCTGTCTTTTTCTTTTTGTTAAATGTTTTTAAAATAGTATGCATTGCGGATGCTAGTGATACCTCCCCCTCCGTGTCAGATGAGGAGTCTTCAGATGATGAGGATAGAGACCCAAGTGTCCTTTTCTCGCCCCTGGACTTACCACTGGCCGTGCTGGCGATGTCTGTGGCGGAGCTCGAGGGTTGCGGTGCCGTGACGGCGCCCGCCGGTTGTGGTCCCTCCAATCTGTCGCTGGCTACCCTTAGTTGCCGTCGGAAGGCACTTAAGCCATGTTGATTCACTTGCTGCCGAATCTCCGTAATCAATTCCTCCAGTTCTTGATTGGCTGTCGTCGGCGTGGGCGGCTGAGGCAGATGTTGAGACGCAGCGCGTGTACTTCATCGTGTCGTCGTGGGGATCTCCTTATTGCGAGATGCGTCACCGCCCTTTTGATTTCTTTTCGTAGACGCTGCGCGTGATGCTTTCACCGCCCCGCATGATGTTCTGTTCTCGGCGCTGTTCTTTCGCGGCATATCTGTATCAGGAGATATTACTATGCGAAACAAACAATGGGGGAGAGATAAAACCAGGGTTATCATGCCCTTCCCCGTGTGTCCCTTGACTGGGCTCCACTTTTTCCGCCCCATTGTTGTTTGTTTACTTTCCATAATATAGCTATATATGTATATATAATGTATATCTATCTATCTATCTATATATATATATATATATATGTATATTTAAATACACACTTTTTTTTTTTTTTTTTTTTGCAGTTTTTCTTTGCGTTCCAGCCTGCCTGAGGTGCATTAGTGATGTAACCTGCGTGGTACACATTTTGAGAAATTGTACAGTATGCCTTGCCACTGTTGCCCAGCAGATGGCAGCATTGATTCGGATTCTGCACTCACCCTAGCCCGCACCATGTTTATAACGATGGCCATAAAGAAGAGTTCAATCTGGCATTAATCATAATTCATCGTACTTTCTTTGCTTATTTCTTTTTTAAAGAAAACAAAACATCATTCACCCCTGCTGCTGAAAGGAGTCGCGTGGACTGCTGATTCTCTCCACCCAAGACCCTAGCAACCATGCAAGGAGAAAATTATTGTGTTAGAGTGGCAGGGGGTGCCATCTCCACTGTCCCACATGCTATCTTGCCCTATCTCCTGATCTGCTGCCCCTAAAGGACGACCAGAGCCTGATCGCAGCCATCGGCGACATTCTCAGCTCACCTTGTTGCACAACGAACAAAAACGGGTGCCCTCTCCTTTCCACCCCTCTCACCAGGCAACGCGTGGGGCGCGATGCAGACCGCACAGGTGGCACACCACATGGCACGGCGTACGGCGGGTTGTGGACCTCACCGGCGGCGCAATACATGGCCCAGCATGTGCGTGCTGTGGCCCGCGCCGGCGGCATACCACATGGCCTGGCGTGGGGCTTGCGGCGGACCGCACCGGCGGCAATCTCTCCTGCTCTCTCCTCCCCCCCCCCCATGGGCCAAGCTAGCACCAATTAACTGCGCCTAGCAAATCCTCATACCTTATCACCGCCGTCGAGAAAAACCACTCTGCTGATGCACCTCGATCCGCCGTGCTCAGGCCCCCGACCGGGAAGAACAGCAGGCAAGCACAATAGAGCCGCAGCGATCAAGCCCCGACCTGGGAAAACAGGTAGGCCCAAAAAGGCTTTTTGCTCTATGTTTTGCTCTGCGTCTTCAACCGCTCTGCTGGGGGAGGAAAGAGGGTGAGCCATGGCCCGGCCCTGCTCTATATTCGGGCCGGTGTCGCCGCCCGCCCCCCCCAGCCCCTCCCTCCCTCCCCCCAAGGTTAACCCTTCGGCTCCCGGGCGCCTGCCTGTGCCCGGCCAAGATGATTCTCAGCCGGGACTTGACAACTGGCATAATCAACAGGTTCATCGCTGAAGGAGAAGAAATTGAAATCGTGAACAACTTTAACCTACTTGGATCAACTATCAATAAAGAAGCAACAAACAGTCAAGAAATCAGACGACGCATTGCTCTTGGCAGAATGGCTATGAAAGACCTAGATAAGATTCTCAAGAGCAGAGATGTCTCTCTCCATACAAAGATTCGACTTGTTCAAGCCATGGTATTTTCAATAACATCATATGGATGTGAAAGTTGGACAGTGAAAAAGATAGACAGGAAGAAAATTGATGCCTTTGAATTATGGTGCTGGCAGCGAATACTGTGTATACCATGGAGTGCCCGAAGAACAAACCAGTCGGTACTAGAGGAGATCAAACCTAAGCTTTCTTTAGAAGCTCAGATGACAAGACTTCGACTTTCATACTTTGGACACATCATGCAAAGAGAGAGATCATTAGAGAAAGACATCATGCTTGGCAAGATAGAAGGTCAACGCAAAAGAGGAAGGCCAGCAATGAGATGGATCGATACAATAACAGCAGCTACGGGTACCGGTCTGTCAACAATGAGCTGCCTGACTCAAGACCGAACACAATTTAGGATAGCTATCCAGAGGGTCGTCATGAGTCAACTCTGACTCGACGGCACTTAACAACAACAACAACAACAGTCTCCAACTAATTTCTTCCATCCCATTGCTTTAACCTTCACCCTTCTTATTTATTTATTGATTTCTATGGTCTACCTCTCAAAAATTCAGCTTCTTCTCCCATGCACCTTATTGTATCCAATAGCTGCCACCAATAATTGTTCAATACATATTCAATACATATTTGCTAAGAAACGCTTTTTGAAACAATTTTGCCAACCTTTATATCTGCTACTAATACTACTACTACTATTCAGCACTTGTAAAGCGCCATGCACGCAGCGCTGCACAGCTGACCTACAATAGGTAGCCAACATACAAGAGACAGTCCCTGCCCATCAGAGTCAAGCTCATCGGAGCTTACAATGTAGTTAAAACAAAACATAAATTAGAGCAGTATAGAGCATTAGTCAGTTCTGCTCAGGTAGAGCATTAGTTCTGCTCAGTCAGTAGTTTGGTCATAAATGATGACGGAGGTTAGGGTAAGATGAGGAAGGAGTCAGGATCTGAATGCAACAGTGAAGAGGTGGGTCTATAATCTGGATTTGAAGAGGGCCAAGGAGGATGCCAGGCGCACAGACACAGGTAGGCTGTTCCAGGCATAACGTGCATCAAGGTGAAAGGAGCACAGTCGGGAGTTCGCAGTGCATGTGAAAGGCATTGATAGAAGTAATTTGTTAGCGGAGCACAGATTTCGAGAGGGGATGTAGGGAGAGATAAGAGATAAGAGGTAGTTAGGGGCCATAGAGTGGATGCACTTATAGGTTAGCAGGAGAAGCTTGACTTGGATGCAGGATTGGACAGGGAGCCAGTGAAGCGACCTGAGAAGAGGAGTAACGTGGGCATGGCGAGGTTGGCAGAAGATTAGTCGAGCGGCGTGATTTTGTATAGATTGGAGGGGAAGGAGGTGGCTAGTGGGAAGACCAGCGAGGAGTAGATTGCAGTAATCAATGCGAGAGGAGATTAAGGAGTGGATAAGCGTTTTGGTAGTGTGTTCAGAAAGGAAGGGGTGGATTTTGCTGATGTTGTAAAGAAAGAAGCGGCAGGTCTTGGCTGCAAGCTGGATATGAGCAGAAAAAGAGAGAGAGGTGTCAAAGGTAACCGCCAGATTGCTGGCCGAGGGAACAAGAAGGATAGTAGATCCATCCACATGGATTGAGAGAGGGGGAAGTGGGGGGGAGAAGTTATGTGGAAAGACAAGGAGTTCAGTCTTGGCCATGTTCAATTTTAATTGGCGATGAGACATCCAGGCAGCGATGTCCGAAAGACAGGCAGAGATCTTGGACTGGGTTGCCGGGGAAATATCAGATGTAGAGAGGTAGATTTGGGAGTCATCGGCATAGAGATGGTATTGAAAGCCATGGGAGGAGATGAGCGTGCCAAGGCCTTGGGTATAGAGAAAGAAGAGGAGGGGGCCCAAGACAGATCCCTGGGGTACTCCTACATGGAGTGGGATAGGGGAGGAGGAGGAGCCACCAGAGCATACACTGAATGAGCGATGGGAGAGGTAGGAGGAGAACCAGGATATACGGAATCCTTGAAGCCAAGTGAGGAGAGGGTGATGAGGAGAAGGTCGTGGTCAATGGTGTCAAAGGCAGCAGAGAGGTCAAGAAGGATGAGGATAGAGTAGAGGCCCTTGGATTTAGCCAGGAACAGGTCGTTTGTGACTTTAGTGAGTGCTGTTTCAGTGGAATGTAGGGGGTGGAAGCCGGATTGAAGTGGGTCCAGGAGGGCCTGCGAGGTGAGGAAGTCAAGGCAGCGACAGTGGACTTCTCGTTCTAATAGTTTGGATATGAAGGGAAGGAGGGAGATGGGTCGATAGTTAGAAGGGCATGTGGGATCAAGTGAGGGTTTCTTGAGGAGGGGTGTGACAACAGCGTGTTTGAAGTCAGCGGAGACAGTTGCAGTGGAGAGTGAAACGTTGAAGATATGAGTGATGGAGGGGACAATGGTGAGGGAGTTGGAACATAGGAGATGGGTGGGGATGGGCTCTGAAGAACTGGTGGTGGGTTTGGAGGAGGAAAGAAGGAGTGAAGTTTCTTCGTCAGAGATCGAAGGGACTGAGGAAAGGGTGGCAGGGATTATGGATGGGGAGGAGAAATGGGGAGTTGGGGAGGTAGATGAGGGGGTAGGGAATTGGAGGGTAATTTCGAGGATTTTGTCGTGGAAGTAGTCGGCTAGGGTTTGGGCAGAAAGGGAGGGCGGGATTGGGGGCAGAGGGACCTTGAGGAGAGAACTGAGGGTGTTAAAGAAACGGCGAGGATCAGAGGCAAGGGAATTAGTCAGATGAATGTAGTAGTCTTGTTTGGCAAGTGCTAAGGCTGACTGGAAGGAGCCAAGCATAAATTTGAAGTGTAGAAGGTTTTCTGGGGAGCGGGATTTGGACCAGGATCATTCGGCAGAATGGGCGCAGATGCGTAAGTAATGGATTGTGGGTGAAAGCCAGGGTTGGGGAGTAGATCATTTAACAGGACGTGTGGTGGAAGGGGCAAGAGTGTCAAGGGCTGAGGATAGTGTAGCATTATATGAGGATAATGCCTCATCGATGGACTCGGATGATAAAATGGAGGAAAGAGATGGAGAAATGGTGGAGGAGAGAGTCAGGGGATCAATATTATGCAGATTTCTAAATAGGTCGGAGGAGACAGGATGAGGTTGGGATGGCAGGAGCTGTAGAGTAAAAGTTAAGAGGTGATGGTCAGATAAGGGAAGGATTGATTTGTGGAAGTTTGAGGGAGAGGAATTGGAGAAGAGTATTAGGTCAAGGCAGTGACCGTGTAGGTGTGTGGGGGCAGTGGAGCAAAGTTGGAGGTCAAATGAGGCGGTAAGAGTGAGGAACTTTGAGGCATGGGGGTCAGAGGGGTTGTCGACGTGAATGTTGAAATCGCCAAGAATAAGAATGGGGGAGGAGGGATCCATAAAGGCAGAGAGCCAGGAGTCGAAGTCGGTGAGGAAGGTTGATTTGGAGTAGTCGGGTGGGCGATAAATAACCGCTACTTGGAGGGGAAGTGGTGTGAGGAGGCGAATGGAGTGGACTTCAAAGGAGAGGGGGGAGTGTGATTGGGGTGGCAGGAGGGGTTGGAATGGGCAAGAGGGAGAGAGTAGGATGCCAACGCCACCACCGCGACCAGTAGATCGAGGTGTATGGGAGAAGTGGTAATCCCCATAGCAGAGAGAGGCAATGGATGCGGTGTCGTCTGGGGGGAGCCAGGTCTTGGTCAGGGCAAGGAGGTGTAGGGCATTAGAGATGAAAAGATCGTGAATAAAAGAGGTTTTTTTAATGACTGAGCATGCATTCCATAGGGCGCAAGTAAACTGGAAAGCAGAGGGGGGGGGGGGGGGGGTGAGGGATATGGATAAGGTTGGATAAGTTCCGTGCGGATTTCTTATTAGAATAGCGCAGGGGTCTATTTTTAGGGTAGTAGTGAGCTTTAGATGGAGAAGGGTGAAGGTGGATGTGTTTGGGTGTATGTGCTCCCCGAGAGGGATATGAGGGGGGGGGGAATGAGGGATAATTTGATGGTGCTGGGTAGGTTTTGTGAGGGATTATTTTTGGGGGTAGGGTTGAAGTTAATATTTATGGGTGAGTGATTGTGGAATGGCTGGGAGGGGGTGGAAGGAGGGAGGAGTGGGATGTGGATGAGATTAGATAGGGTACGTGAGGAACTATCTTTAGAGTGGGAGAGAAATCGGAGGGGGACCATGGTTAGGGTTGATATTACCTGATGAGAGAAGGAGAATGAGTATTAGAGAGCGAGGTAAAGTGGAGATAGTACGGCGGAAGCGAGGGTGGGGTTGCCTTAAAGAGAGGGGGGCAGGTTGAATGCGGGGGATAGTGTGGAGAAGCTCAAGAGCAGGTGCTAGGGTAGGGGGCAGAATGGAGGGAGAAGTGAGGAAGGTGGAGAGGGGGGCTGGGTAAGTGTGGGGGATAGTGTGGAGAGGCTCGAAAGCAGATGCTAGGCTAGGGGGGAGAGTGGAGGGAGAAGTGAGGAAGGTAGATGCTAGGTTAGGGGAAAGAGTGGAGGGAGAAGTGAGGAGGGTAGGAAGAGAGGAGGGAGGGTGTTGATAGGAGGGGAGGCAGTTGGGGAGGATGAGGGAGAGAAGGACAATGAGATGTGGGGCCATGGGGGTGGGCAACAGGATCTGAGCAAACAACGGGTAGCAGTTCTAGGCAACAATAGGTAGCAGTTTTACGCAACAATAGGTAGCAGTTCTACGCAACAATAGGTAGCAGTCCTAAGCAACACTGGGTAGCAGTTCTAGGCAATAATGGGTAGCAGTTCTAAGCAACAATAGGGAGCAGTTCTGTGCAATACTGGGAGCAGTTCTACACAACAATAGATAGCAGTTCTAAGCAACACTGGGAAGCAGTTCTACGCAACACTGGGTAGCAGGTCTAGGCAATAATGGGTAGCAGTTCTAAGCAATAATAGGTAGCAGTTCTGTGCAATATTGGGAGCAGTTCTACGCAACAATAGATAGCAGTTCTAAGCAACACTAGGAAGCAGTTCTACGTAACAATGGGCAGCAGTTTTAAGCAACAATGGATAGCAGTACTGTGCAACACTGGGAAGCAGTTCTACGCAACATTGGGTAGCAGGTCTAGGCAACACTGGGAAGCAGTTATATGCAACACTGGGTAACAGGTCTAGGCAATACTGGGTAGCAGTTCTGCGCAGCAATGGGTAGCAGTTCAGAGTAGTACTGGGTAGCAGTTCAGTGCAGGCAGTGGGCAACAGGTCTAGGCAAACAGTGGGTAGTGGTTCAGTGCAAACAATGGTTAGCAGCTCTAGGCAGGCAGTAGGTAACAGTACTAAGCAGACAATGGGTAGCAAGTACAAGGCGGGTAATGGAAGGAAAGGTCAATGTCAGCATTGGCAGCAAGTCATGGAAAGTTGCTTGAAGGAAGGTGGTGTTGATGAGATGGTTGAGGTCTGGAGGAGAAGTGTGGAGAAGCGATCGTGCCTAACTGGATCCAGGGCCAGCTCCAGGCAGCTGCGATGATTTGGAGGAGCAGGGTTCACGGCTCACACCCGAGCGCTCCTGGGCCCGCGCCTAAGGGCCACGCCAAAGGGCCCTCTGGCGAGGCCCTCAGGCGTGGGCCCGCCAGGCGCGGGCGCGCCCGATGGAGCATGCTGCTTTTAAAGGGCCGCTGCCCTTTGATGTCTCCTGCGGCGGCGTGCTCTGCTCCTCCGATGGAGCACGCCACTTTTAAAGGGCCGCTGCCCTTTGATGTCTGCTGCAGCTTTTTAAAATCAAGCACTTATCCTTTGTATTGGCTGCTTGAAACCATCAGTATTACTGTGCAAATCGCCTCCTTATACTTGACCTGTCCACATGTTTTGATTATCTGCATCAGGGATCGGTGATCCTCTTGGTCACTGGGGAGCAGAATGTCATCTGAGTTGGAGAACGAAAATTGAAATTGTGCTAAACAAATGTAAGTATTCCACAGTATGCTTGTCTCCCATAAGCCCTTGTTGTGGTAGATTATATGATTGGTTATATTGCCTGGTCAGCCCAAGACTCTGCATGTTCTGGCCCCATCTCTCCTCTGGTCAGGCACTGAGAAGAAGTGGTTCTCCTGCCCCAGCATAAGCCGGGCCAGTAGGAGGGTGTCCTTGGTGCCAAAACTGGGTTTTCTGCTGAAAGCAGCCATTTTGTCAATGTCTGTGAGCTTGCAACATGAGTGTGTTTGTTGCATAAAAGTACGTGCAAATGCAGAAGTATTGATGACCCCACACACTTCTATCACATAGGCACATACCTTACACTTAGAGGTATGTTTACTAAATGCCACTAATCAGGGGCGGCCCAAGGGGGGTGCGGGGCCATGTGCGGAGACTCGGTGCGGGGCCTCATTTGCATAAGGGGCCTCATTTGCATAAATATTTGCATAATGTTATCATACACTAACTTTTAGTAAACATGCTCTTCATGAGTGTATGGATAAAGAAAGACAAAGATTTCTACATTACTATAATCCAGTGCCAACCGCCAGGCACATTAGGAACTACTACAAACACTGCCCATTTTAGAAACCCATAGCAAACCCACCGTATCCCAACAGCACTACCAGGACTCATAAAGCACCATACACTACTATCAAAAGGCAACACTGCAAATATTAAACCAATACATTTCACAGAATAACAATACATGACCTACTGGGGAAAGAGAACAAGTGACAATGTCAAATAGGAATTACATAAACAGAATACCTCAGCTCAGTTACACATGCAGAACATAGACTATCACCAAACTAGGAATCACAATTTAAAAACAGGAAGACAATAATTAAACTGGGAACCCTAAAAGCCAAACTTGGTATGTACAACAACAATGTAGAAATAAAACTATAAATTAATTTTCCTCTTGTACTACACAAAGCACAGACATTAATGATGCACATTTCCCAGAGCTGACATATTCCAGTTAATAAATTCAAAATAAAAGAGATATCTTTGTACCTTTTGTGCAGTTTTTTTTCAGTTGCAATTGTTCCAGCCACTTTCTTCTGGTTATTTGTGTCTTCTGCTATCTCTCCATCGTCTGCTGTCCATTTGTCCTTTCTTCTCTTCTAGTTTTCCATTCTCTCTCTACATCTGCTTTAACATAATAATCTTTCCTCCTTTTGCTCTTTCCTCATTCCTATTTCATCCCACTCAAAATTTTAACCCCTCCATCCTCAATCCCCACTTAGTCTCCCAATACCCGGCCAATTGTACATTTTTTCTTCCCTCCCACACAAAATATTTTTCCCCTCTCCATTTCATTCTCCAGCCCCATCCCCTTCTAATCTCCCCAACATCAGCTCCCTTTTAGTTCCAGCCCCACCCAGTATCCGCTCCCTTCTAGTCCCCCACATCAGCCCATTTCCAGTCCTAGCTCCCCCATCCATTTCCAGTCCTATCCGAGTCCCTTCATCAGCTCATTTCCAATACCAGCCTCCCATCAGCCCATTTCTAGTCCTATCCTAGCCCCCACCATCAGCCCATGTTAAATCCTAGCTCCCCTCCACTCAGCCCATTTCTAAACCAAGCCCCCCATGAGCCTACTTCCAGTTCTAGCCCCTCCATGAGTCCATTTCAATCCAAGCCCCCACAAAGCCCATTTTCCAATCTTAGCTCCCCCCAACACCCAATTCTCAGTTCTATCCTAGCCCATCCATCAGCCCAGTTCCTGTCCTAGCTCCCTCCCCTAAGAGCCCATTCCAAGCCCCCCTTCCCATCAGCTATTTGCAGTTCAAGCCCCCTTCCACTCAGCCCATTTCCATTCCAAGTCCCCCCTCCCCATCAGCTATTTGCAGTTCAAGCCCCCCCACTTCCCCCTCAGCCCATTTCCATTCCAAGCCCCGTCCCCATCAGCTATTTGCAGTTCAAGCCCCCCACTTCCCCTCAGCCCATTTCCATTCCAAGCCCCATCCCCAACAGCTATTGCAGTTCAAGCCCCCTTCCACTCAGCCCATTTCCAGTCCTAGCAACCCCCCCAACCCATTACCAGTCCTAGCCCCCCCATAGCCCACTCCCAGTCCTAATCCCACCAGCCCATTTCCAGTCCTAATCCCCCATCACCCAATTTGGAGTTTAAGCCCCCATAGCCCATTACCAGTCCTAACCTCCCCATCAGCCCACTCCCCAGTCCTAATCCCCCCATCACTCAATTTTAGTTTAAGCCCTCCCATAACCCCTTACCAGTCCTAACCCCATCAACCCACTTCCAGTCCTAATCCCACCAGCCCATTTTCCAGTCCTAATCCCCCATCACCCAATTTTAGTTTAAGCCCCCCCAGCGCCCATCACCACTCCTAACCCCTCCCCAGCGCCCATCACAACTCCTAACCCACCCAGCGACCATCACCACTCCTAACCCCCCCAGCCCAGCACCCATCACCACTCCTATCCCCCCCAGCCAGCCCAGTGCCCATCACCACTCCTACCCCCCCAGCCAGCCCAGTGCCCATCACCACTCCTAACACCCCCCAACCAGCCCAGTGTCCATCACCACTCCTAACCCCCCCAGCCAGCCCAGCCCATCCCATCACTACTCCTAACACCTCCCCCCCCCAGCCCAGCCCAGCCCAGCCCATCACAACTCCTAACCCCCCCCAGCCCAGCCCAGCATCACTACTCCTAACACCCCCCCCCCGCCCAGCCCAGCCCAGCCCAGCCAGCCCATCACTACTCCTAACACCCCCCCCCAGCCCAGCCCAGCACCACTTCTAACCTCCAGCCCAGCCCAGCCCAGCCCAGCACCACGCCTAACGCCCAACCCAACCCAGCCCAGCCCAGGGAAATTTAAAAAAAAAAGAAAACCTGTCTCCTGCCGCTGTCGGGGCCGCCGTGGCAGAATCGAGCGTGCCGCGGGGCCCTCCTGTACCCGGCACAGCCTCTCCTCCCTGTAGCAGCTCTCTCGTTGGAGCTGAAGTCAGACGCGCCGGCTTGCAGAGCGCGAGGGAAGAGTTTTTCCCTCGCTGCTCTGTTAAGCCCGCGGGGGCTGATGGGAAGTTCCCATCAGCCCCCGTGGGCCTAACAGAGTCGCGAAAGGGAAACTCTTCCCTTCGCGCTCTGCAAGCCGGCGCGTCTGACTGCAGCTCAGAAGAGAGAGTTGCTACAGGGAGGAGAGGCTGTGCCGGGTACAGGGGGGCCCCGCGGCACGCTCGATTCTGCCGCGGCGGCCCCGACAGCGGCAGGAGACAGGTTTTCTTTTTTTTTTTCAATTTTACTTTTACAAAAGAATGTTTTTTGCGCGGGGCCCCCTGAAACGCGGGGCCCTGTGCAAAAAACATTCTCGCTCAATGGACGGGCCGGCCCTGCCACTAATGTAGCATCTGTAATGTTAAGAGTGCTAATGTTACCGGCGCGGTAAATGTCCCAGACGGGGAGAGGGCGGAGAGTTGGGGTCAATAGGCAGGGAGTGGGTGGGGAGAAGCCCCTGCTACACTAATGCTGTAACATTAACACCAGGATTTTACCACCTGTCGGTAAATGAACTTTTGCAGGAGAGAGAGAGAGAGAGACCATTTCAGTGTCAGCAATTTACATCACAGACAGGGAGCCCAAGAAAAGTGATAGTAGTGCTCCATTTGCAGCAACAGCATAGAGCCCAAGTAGGAAAGGACACTATGGTGATGGTGCAAATGGGGCAAAGGGGAGTGCAGGTGGGTCATGCAGTGGGGGCAGCTGGGGCACAGAGAAGACTAGGTAGTCACCTAGGTGGCACATAGGAATACAGAAACTGAAAAACAGCAAGACAGCATCTGACCAAGGTCAAACATGTCCAGTATTCTGTGTTCCACAGTGTCCCATCCGGGAGGGGGGGGGCATGTACCCAACAGGTACCCCAAACATCACACAGGAACCACTATGCCTGTAATGGGGCAAGGAGTACAAATCTGGGGACCACTCTAACAAAGGTCTATGGACCTTCCCCAGGAAATGTCCCAAATTGTTTTTAAACCCAGCTAAACGAATACCCTTTACTATAGCCCTTGGTAAGGCAGTACAGGGTTAGAACATGCGTCGTCTGAAACATATTTATACCCAGTAGTCCAAACTGCATACACTGTAGCAGCATTGCATGTCCCCTAGCCTGTCCACAGCCTGCTGGCATAAAACAATCTATCTACGTTTACCTGGTCCACTCTAGCCAATAGTCTCTAGACCTCAAACCTGACACCCCCCAGCCATCTCTCCCCCAGGTGGAAGGGACATAACATTGGCAGGTGGTGATGCGGGGATGTGCAGATGTCCATGTATTTATTTATTTATTTAACAATTTTTTATATACCGCCTTTCAGAGTCTCAAGGCAGTTTACAGAGAACATATAACTTTGCTTACATGGAACTTTTCAGAAATATTTACAAATTTATTTATTTTATTTATTTGTCATTTCTTATATACCACCCCTTCCTGAGATCAGGGGCGGTTTACATTTTAAACAGCATTATTACATTGAATGCAGATTAACCCTGGGAGTACCGATGGGGTCAAAAGTGACCCCATTGCAAGTTTCACAACGCCTATCTCGGAAACTAGTTGTTCACGAATGCAGTCTTTTTATGACTTTTCACATGTCAATATTCTCTTTATATTACACCATGAGAGGAATAATTTTCATCCGCTAGGTGACGCTAGTGATGAATTGCAGCGCAGAGTACCAGTGGGATCATTTTTGACCCCAGTTGCTTATGTCCGGTTTGGATCGTGATACAATTTGCAGTTTTGTGAATTTTTTGATCTGACAAAGGTATTTATCATTAATTATGTATCATTATTTTTTGTACTCTTATTTTATGAAAATTACACATTTTCTGTAATTGATATCATGTGTTCTCTCTTTATAAAACGAGCTGAAAGCTTTTAGATTTCATCAGAAATAATTATTTCCGATGAAATCTAAAAGCTTTCAGCTCGTTCATCACGATTATTGTACACCTATAGTAAAACTGCTTTGTGTTTTCTTCAACTTTATCTTTGTTTATTTATTTTAGATTATTGTTTATGATGTTAAAACAAAAGTATTCAGCTGACCAAGTAAGAGAAATATTGCAACGAGATGCTGACAGTGACGGCTCTGAGTCGTCTGATGATGCAGCATATTCAGCAAGCGAAGAAGCATATCAGCCAAGTTTGGGCAATAAATCTGATGATGACAGTCATGATTCAGATGGCGACAGCAGTTGGTCGCCAAGTGAATATGAGACTGATGTTGAGCCGGTAAGATCGCCTGCAGCAAAGAGTCAAGTTACAGGTCGAGGCAAAGGTCGAGGCTGTGCTGGACGGGGAAGAAGGCAGGAGTCCTCGGTGTCAGTATCATCTGTGAGGAATCTTGGTTGTGGTCTTAGAGGAGCTAAGAGGTCATCAACTATAAGCACAAATGTTGCCATTGAAGCCTATGTATCTAAGGATGCCACATCATGGAACAGGAAACCTATAAAGCAAGCTGCTGGAAGATATGCCAGAGCTAATGTCATGCCCGTACAACAAGGTCCTACAAGGTATGCTGTACGAAATGCTGATGGCCCTCTCACAGCATTCCACTTGTTCATGAGGAAGAACTTATTGAATGAAATCATGATGTGGACGAGCAAACAAGGAAGACACATTTATGACGACACCTGGAAAGATTTGACAGACGGAGAATTTCAATGTTTTCTTGGACTTCTGATCCTCTCAGGCATATACAAGTCACGAAATGAATCCATAGTTCAGTTGTGGAACCTTGAAGGAACTCTTTGAGGCTACTTATGGATCCTGATCCACTTTGCTTCCTGCTCTCCAACTGGGTTTCTTTCCATTCCACTAGACATATCCTAGACCCAGTTGTATTGTCTGTCTTGACTAGTGTCACAAGGTAGACCTAGGGCAGTCCGAGAAAATGGAGATCAGCACGAATGATCAGAGGAAAAATGACAGGGTAAACAAAATAATGTCAGATGGTTGCTACAGACAACCCAGACACACGTGCACAAGGGCCAGGAAGACACACCCAGGTAGCGAAGAAAGGGAATTTGCTTTGCCCGATAGGGATCAGCTGGGTAGGGGTGGAGCCCAAAGGCACGAGGATAAAATATGCTCCCAAACAGATAGAAAGGGAGAGGTGTTGAAGCAACAAGGGTCACAACCAGGGAGACCGCGGCGAACACAGCTGAAGCCGTGGAGAGAATGGATTTGGAACGAGAGAGAGAGAGAGAGTGAGAATGAGCTATTGGAACAGCAAGGGAGCCAACATAAAGGTCTGAAAGAATCCAGAGACCTGTATGAAACATTGGAAAGTCAGCAGCCTGATAGCGTGTATGTGCATGGAAGACACGAGAAACGTGGGAAGACTGCCATAGCAGGTACCAGTGCAAGGAATGAAAGTAGAGGCTATTTGCTACCTAAGTGGGTAAAACCCCAGAGTAATAGAAATAGCCACACAAAGACAAGCTGTAGAGAAGCTGAGAATAACTTTTCCCCTTGTCACAGAAACCCTAGGAGAAGAGAGTTTTCCTTACCTGAAGAAGCTGAAGATTTTCCTAGTAATTGTGAGCTCCCAGCTTTTGGTAAAGTTCTGTCTAAACCTTTGCAATCTAGGTCAGCTGAGTTACGAGAGCTAGACCTGAGCAGGCTCAGAGCCTACCATAATTACCCTACTAACAAAGCAAGTAAGGATTTGAGTTATCTACTGGGATACCAGCAGGGGCAGAGCTTTGGCAAGCTCAACTCAAAGCCATACGGTATTTCCCAGAAAGGCATTAGTTCAGAGGGAGAAAGAAACTTCCTGTGTGACGGAGCAAGCCAGCCGTACTCTTATCCAACAGCTGATACTAAGAATATAAATGCATGTGAGCCTGAATTAATGGAATGTGAGAATTCAGAGATATCTATAGTTCCTGAACCGATGGATTGTTCTTTAACTATGATTGAACCGGAGTTCTCTCTAAGATAAATGCTTGATTGTGACCAGAGTTCCAGTACTGTAACCTGTGTGCTAATTTCACTTACTCTCCAACAAACAGCAGACGTGAGCTGTGCTATCAGCAACAAAAGGAGAAGCCTGTATGTGACAGTAAGGCTGTTTATTCTTTTCTTTTGTTTGATGTTTTGAAGCTGAAGTAAGCTATTTGTGTTATCCATTTGACTTTTGTTATATGCCAAAGTTGGCTCTTATTTGTGTTGCCAAAAAGGGAAGAAACCTCAGGGACGGGGAATAAAGCCCTAAACTTGGAATGAAACTTGTTATGTGATTTATACGAAAGAAGGCACAACTATCACCCTCAGAGAGCCAGGCAATACCGGTTCCTACCGATAGGGCTACGGGGGTCTGACATAAATGGCATAGAACTGAGGATAATTTTTTCCGGTGGCATAACACTGATTTTCTTGGAAAAGTAAAAAGGACATTGCTGAAAAGCAAGAAAAATTTGGATCCAAGGCACTATCTGAAGAGGATTCGGCTGGCAGAGCGGCCAGTGGCTGGAAAAGACCTTTTCTCACATGCTGAAGTCTGCCAGGAGGCTAAGGTATTAGTAGCCTGGGTGGATGGGTACGGGATACCAGTGAGAAAAGAGGGCGCTATAGCAGGGATAAGAAAAAACCCTTTGTAGGAAGTACCGCACTTGGTGGGTCTTTCTTTTCTTATCTTTTTCAGGTGCAGAGAAAAAAAAAAAAAAAGGAAGATGGATCCACAGGATATGCTAGCCTGGATGAATGAGCAGCAGGAGAAGCAAGCAAGGTTGCTACAACATCTACAAGAGCAATACATGACAGCTATGCAAGAACAGCAACGACCATTGCTGGAGGTAATGACTGCGCTACTGAAAAAATCTCAAGAAGAAGGAGCAGCAGTACCGCAAGTAGAAATGAACATGGGTCTTGCCTTAAGACATTTAAAACAGGAGGACAATCCTGATGACTTTATAGAGGCATTTGAACGCATAGCTGGAAACTTGAAATGGCCTGCAGAGCAGTGGGCGATGCGATTCGCCATGACCTTGAGTGGTGAAGCTCTGTCTGCTTTTAAGGCCATGCCAGCTAGCCTTGCAAATAATTATAAGGAGATTAAGAAAGCGGTGAAAGATCGGCTTGGTCTTACACCAAGACATTATAAAAGGTTATTCAGAGGAGCACAGATGTTTGAGAATGAAACTCCAAAAGCCTTATGCCAGAGACTTAAAAGTCTAGCATATAAGTGGTTAGACCCAGAAGGTAGAACACTTGAGTCTATTCTAGATGAAATTGTTTTAGAACAGTTTTTGCTAGCAATACCCCCTGAGATGAAAACCTTCCTAACATTACAAAATTGTTCTAACACAGGGAGGCAGCTAAAATGGCTGAAGTATTTAAAGAAGCCAAACATGCGAATACCTCCAACATGAGCCTCTTAAAAGTAGCAGGTGTGACAGGGATAGATGAATGCAAAAAGTATGCAAGAGTTAAAATGTATGAGTATGACCCTGGTAAGGATGAGAGAGGTAGAAATACCAGGAAGTGTTATAAGTGTGGCAGACCCGGTCACAGCATGAGGGAATGTAGAGTTAAGACTGCCCTCATAACAGGGTCAGAGGAAATAATACCAGATGGGTTTGTACAAATGATCCAGATAGAGGGGATACAAGCCTTAGCTCTACTGGATTCGGGGGCTGATCAGAGTATGGTCTCTCAGGACTTGTGGGAAACCATAGAAAAGTGTCGGTCGTCCCCCTCGAATCCAGTAGAGGGCCAAGTTCGCATAAGATGCGTACATGGGGAAGCTTCTCACTACCCATTACACGAAGTAGCCATACAAGGTTTGGGATCCCTCCGTAAAATATTAATAGCGGTGGTACCAAAACTTCCGTATGCAGTTGTTTTGGGACGTGACTGGATCCCTTTCTCTCAAGAGATGGAGAAAGGCCTCCAAGAGATATTGATCCCGGCGCCCACACAACCCCCAGTAGTAGCAGAGGAAGTAAAGATAGAAGCCATAGCGGCTGCTATCCCCAGTCCCCTATTCGGGAAACCACCAAAAAGAGGAGCTCCGCCTCAGGAACTACCATTAACGGGGAAACAAAAATTTACCCTGCAGTTTTGCAAAAATACGCCCCAAGCAAAAGGTCCGAAAAGGGCTTCTGTAATGGCTGCGGGATATGACCTCTTTAGTGCGGAGAATGCTGTTGTAGAAAGAGGAGGAAAAGCGTTGATAGATACGGGCATCCGAATTAAAGTCCCGGAGGGATGCTATGGGCGAATAGCGCCGAGGTCAGGTCTAGCAGCGAAATATTCCATAGATATTGGCGCCGGGGTTATTGACCCCGATTATCGAGGTCCCGTGAAAGTCTTATTGTTCAATTTCGGGGATAAAGACTTCAAAGTACAAACGGGAGACCGGATTGCGCAGTTAATCTGTGAACGGGTAGGGTTCCCGGCGGTGGAAGAAGTATCGTCATTACCATCCACTGAGAGGGGAGAGAGCGGGTTTGGTTCTACAGGGACGAGAGAGGTGAAAAGTTTAACAGCCCTTGGGGAGGAAAGGACCGAGTAGGATCTAGGGCCCCAGTTGGGGGATTGGGAAAAACAAACTTCCCCTAAGGTAGGTTCTGAGTTGAACCCTCAGCAACAAAAAGAACTAATGCACCTATTAACGAAATTTTCGGATGTCCTAACCACTTTACCCGGGGAAACTCATCTCGTGGCACATGAGATAATTACAACACCCGGATGAATCATACGACAACGTCCATATAGAATGCCCGAGACGAGAAAACAAGAAGTTATTACCCAAGTTAAGGAAATGCTGGCCATGGGCATCATAGAGGAGTCTCGGAGCCCGTGGTCCAGCCCCATAGTGTTGGTCCCAAAACCAAATGGAACCTTAAGATTCTGCATAGATTTCCGCCAGGTCAATGACATATCGCAGTTCGATGCATATCCTATGCCGCGCATAGACGACCTGCTAGACCGTTTAGGACAGGCGAAGTATCTAACCACGTTGGATCTCAGTAAAGGATACTGGCAGGTTCCTCTAACCAAGAATTCAAAACCCAAAACGGCTTTCTCCACGCCAATTGGGCTATACCAATTTAGGCGGATGCCGTTTGGACTACACGGGGCCGCGGCTACATGCCAGCGTCTCGTAGACCAGGTTCTGAGACCCCACCATGAATACGCTCTCGCGTACATGGACGATATAGTAATATACAGCACAACCTGGTCACAACACCTTACGAGGGTGGAAGCAGTCCTTAGAGCGTTGAGGAGGGCAGGCCTTACACTAAACCCGGAGAAGTGTTTGTTTGCTACAAGGGAAGCAAAATATCTGGGTCACATGATAGGAAGGGGCCTGGTAAAACCACTAGCTAGCAAAGTGGAAAGTGTTCGAGAATTCCCCAGGCCCGTAACAAAAAAACAAGTGCGAAGTTTCTTAGGTTTACTGGGTTATTATCGTCGCTTTGTACCCCGTTTTGCAGAGGAAAGCCTTCTCCTCACGGAAATGCTGAGGAAGAACGCGCCAAACCAGGTCCGTTGGACCCCTGAAGCAGAAATAGCTTTTGAAACTCTTAAAGAGAAGTTGTGCAGCGCCCCCGTATTACGGGGTATAGATTTCAACTTACCGTTCATCGTACAAACGGATGCATCGGACACGGGGTTGGGGGCAGTGATGTCCCAAGTATTCGAGGGGAGTGAACATCCAGTAGCTTACCTAAGTAGAAAACTCTCGCCGGCAGAGAAAAATTATGCCACGATAGAGCGCGAGTGTTTGGCTATAAAATGGGCCGTTGAGGCTCTACGTTTTTACCTTACGGGAAGAAAGTTTTTATTAGTAACCGATCACGCTCCATTAAAATGGCTTCATTTGATGAGAAATAACAATGCCCGATTGACCCGCTGGCATTTAGCACTCCAAGCTTTTAATTTTGTGGTTCAGCATCGAGCGGGGAGAATGCATGGGAACGCAGATGCGCTCTCCCGGATTACATGCTGTCCGCCAGAAAGTACGGCAGCAAGTAATATTTTAAGGGGGGGAATGTGTCACAAGGTAGACCTAGGGCAGCCCGAGAAAATGGAGATCAGCACGAATGATCAGAGGAAAAATGACAGGGTAAACAAAATAATGTCAGATGGTTGCTACAGACAACCCAGACACACGTGCACAAGGGCCAGGAAGACACACCCAGGTAGCGAAGAAAGGGAATTTGCTTTGCCCGATAGGGATCAGCTGGGTAGGGGTGGAGCCCAAAGGCACGAGGATAAAATATGCTCCCAAACAGATAGAAAGGGAGAGGTGTTGAAGCAACAAGGGTCACAACCAGGGAGACCGCGGCGAACACAGCTGAAGCCGTGGAGAGAATGGATTTGGAACGAGAGAGAGAGAGAGAGAGTGAGAATGAGCTATTGGAACAGCAAGGGAGCCAACATAAAGGTCTGAAAGAATCCAGAGACCTGTATGAAACATTGGAAAGTCAGCAGCCTGATAGCGTGTATGTGCATGGAAGACACGAGAAACGTGGGAAGACTGCCATAGCAGGTACCAGTGCAAGGAATGAAAGTAGAGGCTATTTGCTACCTAAGTGGGTAAAACCCCAGAGTAATAGAAATAGCCACACAAAGACAAGCTGTAGAGAAGCTGAGAATAACTTTTCCCCTTGTCACAGAAACCCTAGGAGAAGAGAGTTTTCCTTACCTGAAGAAGCTGAAGATTTTCCTAGTAATTGTGAGCTCCCAGCTTTTGGTAAAGTTCAGTCTAAACCTTTGCAATCTAGGTCAGCTGAGTTACGAGAGCTAGACCTGAGCAGGCTCAGAGCCTACCATAATTACCCTACTAACAAAGCAAGTAAGGATTTGAGTTATCTACTGGGATACCAGCAGGGGCAGAGCTTTGGCAAGCTCAACTCAAAGCCATACGGTATTTCCCAGAAAGGCATTAGTTCAGAGGGAGAAAGAAACTTCCTGTGTGACGGAGCAAGCCAGCCGTACTCTTATCCAACAGCTGATACTAAGGGGCATGTTTACTAAACTCCGAAATTGTGCGGGGCCGCGGTAGTGTGCCTGTGCCATATAAGGAGTGGGCAGTTCAGGCAGAAAGAAGAAAAAACCCCTACCGTATGTGTGCGTGTCGCGCTAATTTGCGGGGCCCACATTAGCGCGTGGGAAGGCTAAGTGGGGCGCTGCTAAGCACATATCAGAACAGAGCTGTAGCACAACAGTAAGTACATTAACCAATGGTGCAGGGGCCACAGGTTTAATCCCCCATTGTGTGCAACAAAAAGGCCAGCTGAAGCAACACCTTGAATGTGTAAAAGTGGTTCAGGAGGCAAAATACTTTTGTGCGGCGCACTGTACTATCTGGGCGGCACAAGGCGGCGCACTGTTCTTTTTGGGCGGCACAAGGCGGCGCACTAATTGTGGGCAGCAGGAGGTGGCGCGCTGATGGGCATAAGGCGGCGCGCTGATGCCAAAGCAAAGGAACACAGCCACAGCACAATGGTTAAGACACTGACCAATGGTGCAGGGACCAGGGGTTCGATCCCTCACAATGCCCAGTGAAAAAGGCTAGCTGAGGCAGTATGTTATATGTTGTGGAGTGCTATAGGAGGCTTTCTAATTTTATTTTGTGATAACTACTAGCAAACGCACTCTCACAGCATATTAATATAAGGCGGCCCATAAGGCACATGTTACAGTGCACCGTCCGCCAAGGCACCCTAGAATGTCCCCTATAGGGCAGCATGTATGTTGCGACACAAGATAATGTATAGTGCACCCTATATGGCTGGCAACCGTAACGTGCCCTATAGAGTGCCCCATAAAGCACCCTCAGAGGCACCTTATGGGTACAGTACGCTGAGGGTGGTATTGCTGGCAGCAACATATGTACAGTAAATTAAAATAAATCTGTGGACACCCCTATCACATAACTCCAGTGTGGGTTTGAACCCATGACATCTGGCTGCACAGGCAGTGACATAACCATTGGGCTACAGCTCTATAGCTGTAAGCAGCCCCTGGCTGGCTGCAGATAGCCTGTACGTCACCTCACTGACAGTCTGCTGTTGTGAACCACCCGTACCCATGATGCACTGCACATGCAAATCAGCTGTCCACGATTGAACACAGGATGGGAAATGCACCCCTAAAGCTCCCCGGCCTGGTAGGGGGAAGTGTCCGTGTGCACCCACACAGCACCTCGGCCTGGTAGGGTGTCCTGAGTGGGTGGACAAACGGCAAAGAGTAGCTAAACACCATCACATTGTGCGGTTACTGTGCTCACCCTGAGTGTGAGATGTTGCGCCCAGGACCAGGTCCACAACACCAGGCATGGCCAAATGTGGCCATGTTAGAGCTCCAAAGCAGCAATAACCTGTGGAATAGGTAGGTGCTGCATAAACATTTTGGAGATCTCTGTCTGGCTCAGTTAGTGGGGACCCCCACCCCATGGACCCCCAGGTGGATAAAACAGGGCTTCCCCTCAACAGATCCCCACCCCGATGGCAGTAGAGTGGACCATCAACCCCAGTCCTGCAGGAAACAGACACCCTACAGCGCAGTCCAAGCAGCTCCACACACATCCATAACACAATATCAGACAGACATTAGGCCTGGATACTCAAAGATGCACCCCACCACTATCTGATATTCACCTGCAGCAAGCCATCAGCCACTGCACCCTGCAAGGCACTCCATCACAACACATATCAGCTGTGAACAGTCTGGTGGCTGGTCCTGATGGACATGCATGCACCCACAACTGGGGTGGCAGCACACACAGACAGATAAGTCCATGAAGAGGCCCCCACAGGACAACCATACATATCACATGGGAGAATCACAATATAGCACTATGGGGGTGCCTAGCCATGCTGCCATCACTGCACACTCAGGGTGAGAGTGATCCCCCAGCAGCACATACAGAGGTCACCCTGTCTGTGTTGGTGGTGGCCAGGCACTATCATGCCCCTGCCAGTGCCCTATGCCCTGTGCAGCTGCATCCTGGTCAGTCCACTCTGTCTGAGATATACCCATGGTCCCTTGCTACTCATTATGCACATTGGCAGGCCAATACTGGCAACAGTGTTGGCAGTGTGGGCTGTGGAAGGGGCATGCAGCCAACACCCACTGTATAGACAGACACACAATTCCACACCTATGCCATCATGGTGCTACTATTGAGGAGGTAATTAGCCTTGCCCACCAAACCGGTGCTGGGCACGGCAAGGCATGGATATGCTACGCAGTACTGCTGGGGATCACTCCCCAGGGTGGTAAACACCGTCAGAGGCAAGGACTGGAGCACACACCGCAAACACCAAACAGATTGTTCGGATGGGGTCAACTAGCAGTATGTGCGTAACGTATGGATATCTATCTGCCAGTACTCCTAGCAAGCGTCTCAGAGCTGTGTACCGTATACCTCAGGTGTAGGGTTCCATTGCTAGGGTATGCAGGTGCTAGTATTGGGAGATGCACGCAGGGTCCAATGTTCTGCCTCTCCAGGAGACATTGGCCAATGGGGCCTGTGGATGTGGGTGTGGGTGTGTCTGCCCCTGTTGGCTGCTGCTTTACGGCAGAGATTCCCAACTCCAGTCCAGGTGTGCATCACACTGATCGGGTTTACCTGCTGTTCCTCATGAATATGCATGAGCTACATCTACATGCCATGGGGGTGGTGCATAGATATACAGCACAGGCATTTGTATGAGTGGCAGCATGGACCCTGACTGGTGTGTGGCCCACCAGGACTGCATTTGGGAGATTCTGCTCTAGGTACTGCCCCTGTACATGGTGTCTGTGCTCAGTGGGGTAAAAGATAGATGTACTACCATTGCATATGTCCTTGCCATGAAAGGTTTGTCCTTACTATCACTGTGTAGCTGTGGGAAGGATTGGCGGTAGCCCCAGCTGGGCTTTGAACCTGTGACCTTCTGTTCTTGTATGCACTGTCTGTGTGCACTGCACCACCTTGTAGCCACAGATTGGCTGGATTCCCTGGAACGTCCATGCCTGTGGATCCGGCAGGGCCTGTGTGTTGCAGTGGACTGTTCCAGCCTGCACATGGCTTGTCCTCTGTCCTCTGTGGCTAGCTGCCACTGCCCCCTGCACCACATGTACTCGTGCGCCAACATGCTGGCATGAGCTTCTCTCAGAAACAGCAGATGACCTGATTGCAATGTGGCAGTACGGGACTGCATTTGGGGGACTTGGCTGTAGGTATGCCCATTGTTGTGGTGTGTGTGCGGTGTTGTGTAAAATATGGGTGTTTTCCCCATGCTTATGTTCCCTGCAATACAGGGGTGTCTGTGCTATCTTTGTTTAGTGGTGGGTAAAATATAGGGGCTGGGCTGGCATGTGCCCCAGCTGGGATTTGAACCTCTGACCCTTTGGTCCTAGAGGTACTGGCTCTGTCCGCTGCACCACACTATGGCCACAGAAACAATGCAGCCCCTGGAGGTAGTATACCTGGCAGGATGGAGTCACAAACCCTTCTCTACGCATTTTTACTGTGGGCACATGCACTCTGTCTGGTGACAAACGTGCACATAAACCCAAGAAATGACCACAGACACTGGGGGACAATATATCACCACGCTGGGCAAAAGTGATATTAATGGGCAACCATAGCAAACACTCCCAGGAAAGCTCCAAAAAGGACATTTGTTTTGGATGAGTCTCCGCTCCGTAGACCCTTCCAATATTCATTTCTTCTTTCTGGAGCTTTCCTGGGTGTGTTTTCTATATTTTCCCATTACTATAACTGTTCCCCAGCTGCATTACTATTTGTGATATTTTTGTTGTGGTCACTTTCTATTTTTATTTTCACTTTTGTGCTGTGCACATGTATCACACTGCTCACGTTTTCAGGTTTCCCCGATTTTGCTGTACATTGCTGACGGAAATGGTTTCTCTTCCCTTTAAATGCCCTCTACCGCGAGTGTTTCACTCGCGCTATTTTTACATGCAAATTCGGGCCCGATAATGTACGGGGAGCCTCTCCCCTCCCACTCTCCACCCATTGACCCCGTCCCTCCGCCCCTCCGGAGCCTTCCTCCGCCCTCCGTTAGCTGTTCCACGCCTCTATCGGACAATTGCGGGCCCGAATTTGTACGGGGCCCGTTAGTGTGCCGCGCACTTCTGCGGGGGTGACACGCACGATTGCGGGGCATTTAAGCGCTCTTAAGTACCGCTTTTAGTGCGCTATTTTGCGGCGCGCAAATTAGCGGTTTTTAGTAAACATGACCCTAAGAATATAAATGCATGTGAGCCTGAATTAATGGAATGTGAGAATTCAGAGATATCTATAGTTCCTGAACCGATGGATTGTTCTTTAACTATGATTGAACCGGAGTTCTCTCTAAGATAAATGCTTGATTGTGACCAGAGTTCCAGTACTGTAACCTGTGTGCTAATTACACTTACTCTCCAACAAACAGCAGATGTGAGCTGTGCTATCAGCAACAAAAGGAGAAGCCTGTATGTGACAGTAAGGCTGTTTATTCTTTTCTTTTGTTTGATGTTTTGAAGCTGAAGTAAGCTATTTGTGTTATCCATTTGACGTTTGTTATATGCCAAAGTTGGCTCTTATTTGTGTTGCCAAAAAGGGAAGAAACCTCAGGGACGGGGAATAAAGCCCTAAACTTGGAATGAAACTTGTTATGTGATTTATACGAAAGAAGGCACAACTATCACCCTCAGAGAGCCAGGCAATACCGGTTCCTACCGATAGGGCTACGGGGGTCTGACACTAGGCTGCAAGCTCTGATGAGCCAGGACCGTTACTTACATGTCCCTGTACTATGCTGCATATGCCTTGTAGTGCTATACAAATGTTTATTATTATTAGTAGTAGTATCCAGAAAAGAGCAGCATCATAAATACTGCAGTGGGCCTTAGAACATCCTTAAACCTATTTGGAACACTTGGGGGTATGTTTACTAAGGAACATTAAGAGCACAGCAGTTTACAAGTGTTAATGGATCCATATGTAACCTACGTGTTAGTCACTAAGTAGAATGAGCATGTGGGAGGAACCTGTACTATATCAGTGAGGGGTGCCCACGTAATCTACTGGAATGTCAGTGTGTGGCATAGGATTGGGAAGAAATGTTCCCTGGCGGAGCTAGCATCACCATGATGCAGCCATCAAATGGATGACTGAGCAGGGGTGGATCATAGCATGATCGCCTTTGATTTAATTAGTGGAGGAGGGATAGTAAGGAAATCCACAGTACTACCTTTTAACTTTCGAAAGGGAGACTATGATAAAATGAGGAAAACAGTTAAGAAAAAACTAAAAGGAGCAGTTGCAAAGGTTAAAGACGTACATCAGGCTGGCTGTTGTTGAAAAATACTATCTCGGAAGCCCAGACCAGCTGTATTCCATGCTTTAAGAAAAGTGGAAGGAAGTCCAAAAAACTGCCAGCATGGTTTAAAGGTGAGGTCAGAGAGGCTGTTGTTGCCAAAAAAGCATCTTTCAGGAAATGGAAAAAAGAGCCAAACGACGAAACCTGGAAACAGCACAAGCACTGGCAAGTCAAATGCAAGGCATTGATAAGGCAGGCAAAGGGAGAATTTGAGAAGAAGCTTGCTGCGGAAGCAAAAACGTGAAATAAAGACCTTTTCAAGTACATTCGTAGCAAAAAACCTGTGAGAGAGTCAGTTGGTCCATTAGATGATAAAGGTGTTAAAGGAGCACTAAGAGGTGACAAGGCGATAGCGGAGAGACTGAATGAATTCTTTGCTTCAGTCTTTACTGAGGAAGAAGTAGGGATGTTACCCATGACTGAAGTGGTATTTAAAGGTGCGGAAGAATTGAAGGAAATATCGATACATCGGGAAGATGTATTACAACTATTAGATAAACTGAAGAGTAGCAAATCACCTGGGCCGGATGGTATACATCCAAGGGTGTTGAAAGAAAAGAAATACGAGACTGCAGACCTGCTATTAGTAATCTGTGAACTATCATTAAAATCATCTCTAATACCTGAAGATTGGAGGATCGCCAATGTAACACCAATTTTTAAAAAAGGTTCCAGTGGTGATCCGGGAAACTACAGACCAGTGAGCCTGACATCAGTACTGGGAAAAATGGTAGAAACCATCATAAAGAATAAAATTACTCAGCATGTAGATAGTCATGACCTAATGGGAGACAGCCAACATGGCTTTAGACAAGGAAGATCTTGTCTTACTAATCTGTTATGTTTTTTTGAAGGAGTGAATAATCAGGTGGACAAAGGTGAGTTGGTTGATATTGTGTATCTGGACTTTCAGAAAGCCTTTGACAAGGTCCCTCATCAGAGACCTTTGGCAAAACTAAAGAGTCATGGGATAGGAGGCAGTGTACTATTGTGGATCAGGAACTGGTTTAAAAGATAGAAAGCAGAGGGTAGGCTAAATGGCCAATTTTCCCAATGGAGAAAGGTGAATAGTGGTGTACCCCAGGGATCTGTGCTGGGTCCGCTGCTTTTTGACATATTCATAAATGACCTGGAAAGTGGAATAATGAGTGAGGTTATCAAATTTGCAGATGACACAAAACTATTTAAAGTTGTTAAAACCCAAGAGGATTGTGGAAAATTGCAAGAGGATCTTGATAAATTGGAAGACTGGGCATCAAAATGGCAGATGAAATTTAATGTGGACAAGTGCAAGGTTATGCACCTAGGGAAGAACCACCCAAGCTATGGTTACACGATGCAAGGTTCCACATTAGGAACCACCACCCAGGAAAAAGATTTAGGCGTCATTGTGGATAACATGTTAAAACCCTCGGCCCAGTGTGCAGCGGCGGCCAAGAGAGCAAATAGAATGCTAGGTATAAGGAAAGGAATGGAAAATAAAACAAAAGATATTATAATGCCTCTATATGGTTCCATGGTGAGACCGCACCTTCATTATTGTGTGCAATTCTGGTCGCCGTATCTTAAAAAGGATATAGCGATTTTAGAAAAGGTTCAGAGAAGAGCCACCAAAATGGTAAAGGGGATGGAAGGATACTCCTATGAAGAAAGGCTAAAAAAGGTTAGGGCTCTTTAACCTGGAAAAGAGATGGCTGAGGGGAGATATGATAGAAGTCTATAAATTAATGAACGGAGTGGAACGGGTAAACGTAGATCGATTGTTTACGTTATCAGAATATAGAAAGACTAGGGGGCATGCAATGAAGCTACAGGGTAAATTATTTAAGACTAATAAAATAAAATATTTTTTCTCTCAACGTGTAATCAAATTCTGGAATTTGTTACCGGAGGATGTAGTAAAGGCTGTTAGTGTAGCTGGGTTTAAAAAAGTTTTGGACAAGTTCCTGGAGGAAAGGTCCATAAACCATTATTAAGAAGGGACCCAGGATATCAATGCTTGACCCAGTACAAGCATTGCGGAACCTGTGTCTTTTGGGGAAACTGCTAGGTACGAATGACCTAGATTGGCCACTGTTGGAAACAGGATACTGGGCTTGATGGACCTTGGTCTGACCCAGTATGGCATATCTTATTTTCTTATGTTCTTATGTCACCCGATGTAATGTTATTGCATGGTAACGTGACCTGATGTAATGTTATCGCGCGTTAACGTTACCGGCAGCGGTAACTGTCCCAGAGGGCGGAGAGAAGGGGTCAATGGGTGGGGAGTGGGCATGGAGAGGCCCCTGCTACACTAACCCTGCAACGTTAATGCCGGGACAGTACCACCAGTAAAAACCTGGTGGTAGATGCACATTTGCAGGAGAGAGAAACCATGTAAGTGTCAGCAATGTACAGCACAGGCAGGGAGCCCAAGAAAAGTGATAGTAGTGCTCCATTTGCAGCAACAGCATAGTGCCCAAGTATGAAAGGGCACTATGGTGATGGTGGAAATGGGGCATAGGGGGATGCAGGCAGGACATGCAGTGGGGGCAGCTGGGGCACAGGGTGGACTAGGCTGTCACCTGGGTGGCACATAGGAACACAGAAACTGTACATCAGCAAGACAGCATCTGACCAAAGTCAAACATGCCCAGTAGTCTGTGTTCCACAGTGTCCCATCCAGGGGACATTACGCAGCAGGTAGCACAAAGGTCATGCAGGTACCACTATGCCTGTAATAGGGCAATCAGTGCACATCTGGGAACCACTCTAACAAGGGTCCACAAACCTTCCCCAGGATGAGTCCCAAACAGTTCGTAAACCTAGCTAAATGAACACCCTTTACTGCAGCCCCTAGTAAGGCATTGCAGGGTGTGACCACACGTTGTCTGAAATACATATACACCCAGTAGTCCATACTGGGTACACCATAGCTGAGTTGCATGCTCTAGCTTTTCCACAGTCTGCTGTCATAGCACAATCCACCAGAAACACAAAAGGCGAAGGTCGGGTACACTGGTGCAAAAGAGTTTTTATTTCAAGAACCCCAACAAGTTTCGGCGTGAACGCCTTCTTCAGGGGGAACGCATCTTCAAACACAAAATAAAAGTGAACTTACTCAATATGAAAATATAAAAATATAATCTCAAAGAACATTAAAATCAACATATAAGTATAAAAAATATAATAATAATAATAATAATGACATCAGAACAGTAACAGATATGTTCCTTTAGTCTGTTATTTATTACTTTTTATTCACAATTTTCTAATATTTTTTTAGAGTAAATGTTGTTTTTATGCTCTTTAGATACACATTAGTTGCTGTCCTATACATATGTTTAATCATGCATGATATTAAATAGATAACAGAAACAGTTCTGAATACATGCTGCCTTCTAAATCCTCGTTTTATTTATATTTTTTTAAAACAAAAGATTCTATGTTCCTTCGTTAATTTAGACATTCATGTTTTCCTCTAATACATTATTGGCAATGGTGCCTTTTTAAGTACTCTTTTCACAATAAGGTAAGGTTTTTTAGCCATATATGATTTGTATATTGATTTCTTTACACTCTGAAGAAACTCGGTGTTTAGACATCTTCTGCTCATGCGCGACAATATGTCAATCAGCAAGTACTGCGCTTGAAAACAAAACATACAAAAAGACGCCGTCCTGTAAGATGCGCCTTCACTCTCTCGGCTCCACAATCGCATAATATTATGTTGCCTTTGCTTGGAAGATTGCAATTGCATCAGAAGATTGTGTTTGCTTTATAGGTAAGAATGTTTTTACGATCTTTCAGTTTCTAAGACCGTTTATGTTGAAGGAACGTCAATAGTTTTGCCTTTTTTCACTTTGATTTTAACTCTTGTTCATAGCTTTAAGAACAACACATAGGGGTATGTTTACTAAACGGGCTAACGTCGCAGTGGCGATGTTATCGTGTGATAAGTAACGTTACCGTGCGATAACCTCTCCGACGGCGTTAAGGTGCACAGAGGGTGGAGTAAGTCTCTCCAGAGGGCGGAGAGAAGGGGTCAATGGGCGGAGAGTGGGCGGGGAGAGGCTCCAGGCATACTAACGCTGTGAAATGAAGGTCTCAAAAGTAACTCCAGTGAAAACCTCTCGTTAGAGCCACATTTGCAGAAGAGAGAAACCAGTTCAGTCAGCAATGTACAGCAAAGGCAGGGAGACCAAGAAAAGTGATAGTAGTGATACATGTGCAGCAACAGCATAGTGCCCAAGTACGAAAGGGCACCATGGTGAGGCTGCAAATGGGGTACATGGGGCTGCAGGCGGGACATGCAGTGGGGCATCTGGGGCACAGGGTAGACTAGGCAGATGCCTAGGTGACACATAGGAATGTAGAAATGGAAAATCAGCAAGACATCAACTGACCAAGGGCAAAAATGTCCACGAGTGTGTGTCCCACAGTGCCCCTATGGACATTACCCAGCAAGTACCCCAAAGGGCACATAACATTGGTAGGCAGTGCCGGGGGGAAGCATAGATGACTATGCAGGCACCCCTACCCCATATCACACACCATAGGCAGCCGCTTACCGGCACACTGGATGGCCTGGGACTGCGCACCACCAGCACCACCGGCATAAGGGCATGTCAGCATGGTGGTGGAGGGGTGCTGGTGGTGGAGGGGGCAGTGACATCTGCTCACAGTGGACCAAGGCCAAGCCCTGATTAGGTGGGTGCTATGCACTGCAAAAGACAAGGTCTGTCTGACGAACAGTAATGGTATCCCCAGGGAATGACCTGCTTCTGTGGCTACAGTTTGGTGCAGTACACACAGCCAGTGTGTTCAAGGGCAGAAGGTCATAGGTTAAAGCCCTAGCTGTGGCTCCTCAGACCATGTCCCTGTATTTTACCCAGTACTAAACCATGGTTATAAAGAAGGAACCTTTAGTGCAGATAAAATAAACACACCATAAACGCCTATATTTTATCCTACAGAGCACATACACCATAAACATGTGCAGTCCCTAGAGCAGAGGTTCCCAAATACAGTCCTGGAGGGCCAAACACCATTCAGGTCTCATGCTGTCCCTAGGAAATATGCTTGAAATGCATTTGTATGCACTGCCCCCATTGTATGCAAATGCATCTCATGCATATTCATTAGGGACAGCATGAAAACCTAAATCATGTTGGGCCCACCAGGACCGGAGTTGGGAACCTCTGCCCTAGAGCATAGGCCAACAGGGGCATAAACACCCACACCCACGGGCACCACTATCCAAAGCCTCACAGAGAGTCAGGCTGTTGGGCCTTGCGCAGAGCAGCATCTACCAATACTAGCACCTGCATACCTTAGCAATGCCGTCATAAACATGGAAACACGTTCCAAATATATGAAAAGGTTGCTATGATGACTGTCAGATAACAAATCTTACATTAAACACAATTTGTTAACAGAGATTCATCATAGCAACCTTTCTGATATCTGTGGAGTGTGTTTCATTTTTTGTTACTGACAGTGTTTACCACCCCGGAGAGTGACCCTAACTGTATTGAGTACCATAGCAATGCCTGCACTGTACCCAGGACTGGTGTGGCGGCCAGGGCTGCCAACCACCAGGGCGCCCTTTACCCTGCAGGGCTGGGGTTGCTGGTCCCACAGCCCTTCATCATGTCCCTCTACTGCCTCCATTGCAAAGATAAAGAGTGTGGTTGTGTTGGTGGCAGATACTGTCACCTACCCAGACACCTCCCCCTCCCCCCCTCCTCCCCCTCCTCCTCCCCTCCCCCCTCCCCTCCCCCCTCCCCCTCCCCCTCCCTCTCCCCCCCTCCCCCCCCTGCCCTCTCTCCCCCCTCCCCCCCTCCTCCCCCCCCCCTCCCCTCCCCCTCCCCTCCCCCTCCCCTCCCCTCCCCCCTCCCACCCCCCCTCCCCTCCCCTCCCCCCGTCCCTCCCCCTCCCCCCTTCGTCCCCCCCTCCCCCTCCCCCCCTTCCCCCCCTCCCTCCCCCTTCCCCCTCCCCCTTCCCCTCCCCCTCCCCCTCCCCCCTTTCCCTCCCCCTCCCCCTTCCCCCTCCCCCTTTCCCTCCCCCTCTCCCCCTCCCCCTCCCCCTCCCCCCTCCCCTCCCCCCTCCCCCCCTCCCTTCCCCCCCTTCCCCCCCTTCCCCCCCTCCCTTCCCCCTCCCCCCTCCCCCCTTCCCCTCCCCCCCGCCCCCCTCCCCCTCCCCCCTCTCCCCTCCCCCTTCCCTCCCCTCCCCCTCCCCCCTCTCCCCCTCCCCCTACCCTCCCCCCTCCCCTCCCCCCTTCTCCCTCCCCCCCCTCCCCCCCCTCCCCTCCCCCCCTTCCCTCCCCTCCCCCCTCTCCCCTCCCCCCTCCCCCTCCCCCCCTCCCCCTCCCCTCCCCTCCCCCTCCCCTCCCTCCCCCTCTCCCTCCCCTCCCCCCCCCCCCTCCTTCCCCATCCCTCCCCTCCCCCCCTCCCTTCCCCCTCCCTCCCCTCCCCTCCCTCCTCCCCTCCCCCCCCTCCCCCCCTCCCCTCCCCTCCCCTTCCCTCCCCCTCCTCCCCTCCCCTCCCCTCCCCCCCCCCCTCCCCCCCCCGTTCGTCCCCCCTTCCC